>WEIT01025930.1:17785-43016 GCA_013389985.1 Dryoscopus gambensis | reverse complement strand
TAAAATATCCTTCCAAAGGTGACTTGTAAGGGACGAGACATCCTGGAAACCAGCCTGATCTCAGCTCAGCATTGCCCGGTTACACGTGTGGGGGTTAAACACTGTAAGATGATGAGTAAGAATTACCACTCAGCTTGTTCTTCATGTAACGTGCTCAGCTAGTAAGTGCTGTAATTTCCATTATTAAAGGCTTTTCCTTCATCCAGTATTAAAGGTATAAAGCTTTGAGACTGTTCTCACACGCCCAATTAAATGAAATTTTCTCTAGAATGAGATGATAAGATCCACTCTGCAGTCCAGGGGTGTCATTTGTCCACATTGTNTGATTTGACCCACTGGGATTACTCCTACTCCAGAGAAAACTCCTGCTGACAAACTCCTCCAGCCTGAATGTAATTCAGCACAAATAGCACATCACTCCAGTGAAGACTGGTAATTGTGGTTATTAATGGTTTTTATCCTCAAACTTGCTCTTTTCCAGCTTTAATTAGGCATATAAATGGGTGCCTACCTAGAGACAGGCACAGTGCAGGTGAGCACCCCATACTCGACAGTGTTCGAGACGTTCAGCTGTTGGTGTACAACGCCTGCGAAGCACAACTGCTTGCAGAGATGAAAGCTAACATCAAAACTACCAGGAATGAATGATTTCACTTCCCGTATAATTTCTAAGAAACTTTCATTCCATGAAACTTTTTAAGATTTCATCTGTTTATTCAATTCAGGATGAAAACACATGTGAAAACACATGTGAAAACACAGTGATTCTGGTCCTCCCCCGTTACTGTGTTTGTGAGCCAAACACGCCTCACAGACATTTCTCGTAAAGTTGAAGGAATTTATTTTGACTCTGGTGGGCTTTCTCCAGATTTCAGCTGATTTAAATGAGAGCAAGTTTTGGCCCAATGGCTATGAGTCTGACCATCCATCAGCAATTAAATATGCCAAACATATGAAAAGACATATCACTAATGACCGACACTATTTACTTTTGACATGAAAAATCTTTCACTAGGGACTTCCAAAAGCAAGCAAAGCAAATCTTAGAGATTCTTTCCAACCCTTCCTTCACTATTTGTGCAGTGACAGGTCCTCAGCAGCTCCTATGACTTCTCACTTCACCCCTGTGACGTAGCATTAACTCCTCCAACGAGCCAAGTATTTGATATTTCTCAGAGGTCACAAATTGCCATGTCTTTCCAAAGAGTTCTTGAGTCCTTTACTCCAACTTCTTTCACAGTAAACAAAAGTCAGTCCTCAGGAGCCATTCCTGCAACCTCCCCTCATCTGGCAGTGAGCTTCCTCCTGGTGCCAGTGGCTTTTGTACTGCAGCTGGATTGAGCTACTTTTTCAGTCTCTGAAGAAAAAAAAAAATTAAATGAAATACTTTAAATATTTTCAAGCAGGTAGATTTTACATTTTGGGACTATGAGACATCCTGTCACAGGGTGATGGCCTTTTTGTGCAAAGTTGTGGAAGAATCTCTTTGGATTAATGGCAATTACAAGATTCAGATATTCTGTTTGACCTGAAGACCTTTCAGTTTTTTAGCAGCACAAGGGAGAAGGCTGGAGGCAAGCCACAGTGTACCTCTTGGGGGCCCATAAAGGAGATGAGCTAACAGTGAAGCTCTGAGATCTGAGAAAGAAGGATTGAAGGCCAGAGGTACACGAGGGACTCCTGGTCAGAAGCCTGGTCAGAAGAATTAAGGCCTCTCATTGTCCTCAGGTTCCTGGTATCTTGCAGCAAAAAGTGGTCATAAGTCTTCAGGATTGAAGAGTGACTGATGCCATCTACTTGGACTTGTACAAAGCATTTGACATTGTCCCACACCACAGTCTTGTCTCCAAACTGGAGAAACAAGACTTGGCAGGTAGACCCCATGGTGAATAAGGAATTGGCTGGACGGTCACACTTAAAGAGTGGAGACCAGTGACTGTAGAGGGACTTTCCACAAGGGCGTGAAGTGATAGGACCGGGTGCAAGGTTAGACTAGATATTAGAAATAATTTCTTGACTAAGAGGCCAAGCCCAGAGAAGATGTGGCTGTCCCATTCCTGGAAGTTTTTAAAACCAGTTTGGATGAGTCTCTCAGCTCTGGTCTAGTGGAAGGTGTCCCTGCCATGGCAGGGGGTTGTAATGAGATGAACTTTAAGGTTCCTTTCAACCAAACCATTCTATGGGCCCATGGTTCTATTTTCCTGGAATTTGTGGACCCACTGTTAGTGTTGTGTAAGCCCAATCACATTTTTTCAGCAGCCCACCATTCCTAGGTTATCACACTTGAAGGAGTTCAGCAGCACACACTAACAGTGCCTATCATTAGAAAGCCAGTATCTCATTTATGTATTTTTTAGACACACGAAGGGAGTTTGAGAAAAATATGGAGTGAAAAAGGAAAGTACACAGGTTCAAAGTGTCATTCTAATTACTAGAATTAAATAAAGTCTTTATTCAAAGGGATTCTACTAACATATTTGCCAGCTTGAGTGAGAATTCATGTTTTAGCATTTGAAAAAGACAAGAGAACAGATATGAACAACTTAGGGAACTTGGAACATGTAGCGAATTTGTGGTAAAGAAGATGTGGAATAATGAATCTAAGGCAGCTGTGGAATATTTTTCTCTGGTGATGGATACCTCAGCTAACAAAAATCATTGTAACACTTGAAATATTCAGGTGGATTCTCAGGTGAAGTGAGAAAAGGACTGTTGTATTGTAGTAAATACAGCCACTCAAATTCAAATTAGTCTGTCCACAGACTACATTTACACCGATCATTTAATGGTCAATCATATCACCTGCAAAATGTAGGTGAATGAAATCTAAGCAGGACCAAATCGATCAAAGGTTTCTCTTAGAAGATGCAGACAAAAATGAAAGAAAATCCACTTTTTGTGAAGAGCTGAACACTGTTTTCAGCAGATACAGACTGTATGAAATGGAAGAAATTACGAGGTGAAAGGAATAGTCCTGGTCAACAAGACTTGCCGTTGGAAGGTAGGAAAAAAAAGAGTCTGGCCAGAAGCATGGAAGAAGTTAGTATACTGTAAAATACTGTCTGCATAGTAGTCATGAGTTCTAAAGAGAATGACACCAGTTCTCTACAGACTTGACATTTGGTGTCACCAGTTCTCAAGTTGATCCTTGCAGCTGTGACTTGCCATCCTTACTCGAGAGTTTAAAAATATGCTCTGAATAGTAGAGGCTCAGCAGGTGTCTCTTCTCTGTTCTATACGTTAATTCGCTGCTTTCTGAGGAGACAGGACAGTTCCTGTCATATCCTCCTGAAATAACCAAACATGATTTAAAGAACAGAAGAAATTGAGCCTGTTGTAGCAAAGTGCAGAATTAGGCTTTGTATTGTTAAATTGGCAACGAGGCCAGAAAAAGTGAAAAGAAGCCTTTCTAACAGAACACTATCTCTGTCCCAGGATTTCACTGTTTGAACCTCATGAGGACGTTCCCAAAAACTCCAGTATTCACCCTCTCCATGACTATTTCATAATGCTGACTTGTCGGCCTTATTGAGAGATTTAGTGCTGAGAACATATGTAGTGAAGAAACATAGAATTACAGAAAGGTTTGGGTTGGAAGGGACCTTAAAGCTCATCCAGTCCCACCCCCTGCCATGGGCAGGGACACCTTCCACTGTCCCAGGTTGCTCCAAGCTCCGTCCAACCTGGCCTTGGACACTGCCAGGGATCGGGCAGCTTCTCTGGGCAACTTGTGCCAGTGTCTTGCTGCCATTTTAAGTAAAGAATTTTCTCCTAACATCTAACCTAAATCTCCTTTTTCAGTTTAAATCTTCTTGTTCCCTTATCTAGCTCATAATGTAGAAACTGTTACTTACAGTGTGTTTGCAGAACTTACCAATTTTTTTTTTTTGTTTGAGTATATGGGCTCTACTAATGGATGGCACTTTCTTTCTATCTATCTTTTTTAACTTTAGGAAATAGTGAAGCTTTTAATTCAGTAGGGAGGAGAATAATAAACTGCACATTATCAGAGAAACTACCTCTTCAGGGAAACATAAAGAAATCTGAACAGTTCCTTTATGTGTAGCAAAGCTGTTTTTTCAAAGTGTCTCCAGGTGGGGTTGCATGGCTTGTACATTCATGATTTGTGGGTTATTCTGAAGTTGATCGTGCAATTACTTTTAATAGCGATTTTTGTCACTTTCTGAGAGTTTTTTTTTTGGTGTTTTGTTTTGTTGAGGTTATTTTCAGACCAGAGAGAACAATAGATCTCTAAAAGCCACTTGGTAAACTAATCAGATAAAAGAAAATCCCACTTAAGATACAAATGTGATGAGCATCTATGGTGGAATTTATGAACCACATGATGAAAAATGCAGCAATTATATTCATGACTAAGCAGTGTTTAGTATAGCACCCAGGATAAAGAAGAACATAAATGGTAAAATACAGCAAAAAAAAAAAAACATACCAAGAACCCTGTACAAGCAATGGAGGAGATTAAAATAGACTTTTTTTAAAAAAATTGTATGAATAGGAAGGATGGTAAAAAACGAACAAACAAAGCAACACATGAAACAGTCATCAGATAAAACAGTTAACATCCTATAAGATAATAAACAAGGGAAATATTGAGGGAGTACAACCACAACAAAATTTTGTACTGTAGTTTAAATCAGCTTGCACCATGTTGATCCAATGGTGCTACTTAATGTAATCTAATGCAAAAAAATTCTCATTTGGAGAATGATAAAATGGTTGCTTGGCTTATTTGGATTTTTGCTAAGCAATTGAAAACATGACAGAAAATAAACAAGGTTGATAATTACATCATCTATCCATCTCTGCTAAGAAACCTAAATGAGCATTTGTTTACGATAAAGAGTAGAAGAAATAAAGAAGAATGAAAAGAAAATACAAAACATCTATATAGGATTTATCAACAGTTCTCAGTCAGTGGAAGGGCATGGGAAGTTGAGTTTTACCATGGAATTTCTGATATCAGTGATGTGTATGGTGGAATAACGTCTCCCTTCTGAATTATTGGATCACACAGGGGTGGGAAATCTTGATGCATTTTGGTGGAAAGAAATCTTATTCAAATTGACCTGTATACATTAGGAAAACATTTTGAAACATATCTAGATTGAAATTCCGTGAAAACAAATAAATGGTGACATATTTTAGGAGGTATAATCAGATATAAGATGGAAATAAACGGCTTGATAGAAGTTCTGTAGGACAGCATAAGGAGTTCATTAAGGACCACAAGCTAAACACAAGCCAATGATTTTGTGTAGTTTTGGAGAACAAACATTGTATTAAGGTAAGTAACAAAGAACATAAACCGACTTCCTGAATTTTCTAACTCTATATTGCAACATGAAAGTAGAACCCAAAGGGAATATTTGTGAAGACCTGATCAGGATCACATTCCAACAGAAAATGCATCTAACTAAAAACCAGTAACATAAACCATGGACTTTTACATCAATTTTGTAAGAGACGGCAAGCAGGTGAGAGCAGAGGTACAGATGTGAGCATCCATGTGATAGTGAGTGGAGTGGGGCACCAAATTTGAGGTGTGATGACATTGGAAAGAACACACTCAAGGCCAGGGAAAAGAGTTCTAAACAGTTAATGCTGCTGAGGAACCAAATGTTCATAACTTCATCAGGCCACCTAACTCACATTCTCCTGTTTTACATCTGTATCAATTTCCCATAAGCTCATCTGTTGGTTTTACCCAAAAGAAACATCTGAATTACTATCATGACCAGAAGATCCCTGAGCTTATTTTATTTGCCTTCACCCACCCTCTTTTCTCTTCTTTGTCTTTATTTTTTTAAAAATAAGATATCTTCACTCGAGCATTGTTGACATGTAAAAAATGTCAGCGTGCGAAGGAAGAGTCCATGGGGGAGTCATATCCTATAGAGTACTTTCTCTTATTGCCAACTTTTATGTAGGACATAGTGTTAAAATAAAAATGTAACAGCTCTCCTGTTGAGGCTCACACTAGTAACCACAGCCTGTTAAAGAAGGCAAGCAGCCATCAGATAAATATCTAAGTCTTTACGGGCAAAGGGTTGAAAGCACAAAGACAGCCCTTCAAGGAGGTTTTTTTTTTCTATATGTGAAAGGACAAATCAATATTCTTGGTTGAAACAGTTTAGGTAGTCAAGCCTGAATTTTAAAATAATTACCCATACTCAAATGTGTGTCTTGGTTTCTCAATAAGAACTTTAATTTTCAGTGTTAAGTGCAATGCAACTGATCTCAGAGAACAAAAAAATTGTCAAATGGGTTTTATGAGCAAAGTCGTGTAAATTTTATGCATAACATAATTGTGCATCTTGATCAGTAGGTAGAAGTTAAACTTCTGGCTCACATCCAACAGATTCTAGTATTCATGAGAGTTCTCTACTCACTGTGTCTGAAAAAGTATACAGCTCATATAAAGGTAGAATTTTTCAGTTACCAGCATTTAAAAAGGCCTTGGAAGACAGGAGTTTGATGAAAATATCAGATCTTAGAATGGTAGAATCATTTAGGTTGGAAAAGATTTCCAGGATCATCGAGTCCAACCTGTGACCAATCCTCACCTTGTCCCCCAGCCCAGAGCACTGAGTGCCACTTCCAGGCCTTCCTTGGACAGCTCCAGGGATCGGGACTCCACCACCTCCCTGGACAGCCCATCCTAATGTTTAACCCCCCTTTCCATGAACAAATTCTTCCTGATGTCCAACCTGAACATCCCCAGGCACAGCTTGAGGGCATTTCCCCTTTTCCTGTCAGTTGTCTCCTGTGAAAGGAGACTGACCTGCACCTGGCTTCACCGTCTCATTAGGGAGTTACAGAGAGTGATAAGGTCACTCCTGAGCCTTCTTTTCTCAGCTAAACAATCCCATCTCCCTCAGCTGTTCCTCATATGAGTGGCTCTTATATGGATTCTTTCTTTAATGATATATCTTTATTTATTTGATATATTCTATTTATGTATATATGTTTTATCTGCTTGTTTATTTAAATATATTCTTTTATACAGATTTTGGAATTAAATAATAAGTGCATTTATGATATATTCTCAAGCTTCTTTCCCCAAAAGCAAGATTATCTTGCCTTGCCTTGCCTTTCTACCTTTGCCCCACTCCTGCCCTTCCTGCAGAACTTCTCACATCATCTCATATTTCCAGGAGCTCAGTCACAGAATCATATAGTGGTTTGGATCTGAAGGGACCTTAAAGCTCATCTTGTTCCAACCCCCTGCCATGGGCAGGGACGCCTTCCACTATCCCAGGTTTGTCCAAGCCCCATCCAACCTGGCCCTGGACACTTCCAAGGATGGGGAATAAATATCAGCCACTCTGAGATGCACTCATGGCAATGGATAGCATCAATATCTCCCTAGATGTTAATGTAGCACATAATTCAGTGTGGGTTTTATGTCCTCAGTTTAGAGGTTTCCAAAACAGTGGTCATGATTTCTTCTTTGGTCCCCAGCAAAAAAAGTTATGAAAACATTTTTTTGACTCTATGCGATATAAGCAATTAATAATAACATTAACCGATGTCAGAAGCAAAATGTTGTCTCTAGCTGTGCACAATTTATTATGTAATATTTCTCTGCATGAGTTTTATTATGTAGAAATATAGGGTACAATATTATTTGCATTTCTATATTCTGCACTCCGCACACAGGTATCTCAGTGCACACTACCACCTTAGAAAATTGGAATGAAATATTTCCACGTTCCTGAGATCCAGTGCGTCAAGATTTAAGCTGCTGTTTTCTGTTAACACATAGAGCAAAAGAAATAAAATGATCCTCGTGCATGTTTCCTATGTACAAACTCCTTGTAGCTATTATTGAACCAGCAATCGGTTTTCCAATCTTCTATTAAAATATCAATAGTATTTTTCAGAGCTTAAATTGAGCAGTGATTTTATTTAAGGCTACACCTAGACACCACTTTTCTTCGAAGAAATCTCTGGTTGTTGCTAAAAATGAAAGCCATTCAAACGAGTGTGATTGAAACAGGAACAGGGAAAGGGAAAAAAATCAATAGAACGTTTTCCAGGGTACTATATCTGCTTTTGAAAAGAGACCATTAATAACATGCTTACAGTAAAAGCAGCTGCTTGTTCAAAGTGCATTCAAGGGTGAGCTGAAAGGATAGCTCTCTCCACACAGCCTCCCTGGAGAGAGAGTTTGTAAAGATTTCAAAACCCAACCTCAGACTACGAACAAAAGCCTTTCCCAGGAATTTTAAATATTCTCGTCTGATTGTTGGAATGAAATATTTTGCCCCTTATGAAAGGCAGTGTGGGTCAGTGGAACAAGCTATTGGTTTGAAAACTGCTTTGCAGACAATACAATGCAGGTTGTATTCAACCTCTGAGGACAGTAGGTGCCATGCTGATGCCAACTGCTACAATCCTCAGCAGCGGTGGGCAGCACTGTGGGGCATTTGCTGCAGGTGCTGCTGAAAAAGAGGGCTGGCTCAGTCCATTCAGAAAATTTAATAGATTATCCTGAACTGGAAGGAACCCATGAGAGTCATTCAGTACAACCCCTGAACCTGCAAAGGACAGCCCAAGAGTCACACCATGTGCCTGAGAGTGTTGCCAAAACTCTTCTTGAATTCTGTCAGGCTTGGTGCTCTGAGCACTGCCCTGGGGAGCCTGTTCCAGGGCCCAACAACCCTCTGGTTGAAGAACCTTTTCCTGAGATCCAACCCAAACCTCCCCTGACAACACATCAGGCCATTGCCTTGGGTCCTGTCACTGGTCACCAGAGAGGAGGGAGAGGTGCCCATCCCTCCCTTTCCCATCATGAGAAAGCTGTAGACCACAATGAGGCGTTCCCTCAGTTTCCTCTTCTGCAGTATACACTTACAGTATCATAAAACAACTTAGAGTGTTGGGGTGGGACTGAATCTTGGATCATCACCTAATTTGGTTTTAGTGTTATTTATTTCGTGTTCTTAAAGGTGTGCAATGGTTTCACCTACATGAAAGGCCAACTGCACAGTTCATCTCTAAGAGAACTGGTTTAGCAGAACTCAGTTCTCTTGGGTGCAGTTGTGTAATCTCTCACTCTCTTTGTCTTGATAGTTCAAGCAGATCTCTCTGTTTAGTTCAAGATCTCTGTGTTTTCAGGAACACTAGGGGTAAAATACAAGGCACACATGTAACAGTGAGCATACCACAGGTGTATGAAGGCCTCAGCCGGTACTTTTAATAACATGCTAATTATAAGTTACATACTAGGCCCAGAACTGTCTATGGGAACAATATCGTCAGTTGAAGAGCGTATGAACTTCCAGTGTGTGAGTGTTCTTATCTTTGTTATATTGCTGATTAATCTGGATCTGTCCAATCCTCATGATCCTGTTTCCAGAATTCGGGTAGCGGGAGAAGCTTAGGTACCTCTAAGACAAGCCACTAATGGCCAGATTTGTCTCATCTCACTTCACTGAGGCGCCCAGCAGCTATTGTTAAATTAAGATACTCCTTGGTCTTGCAGAGTCACTGAAGAGTGAATGAGCCTACAGAGTACAAATCAGACCTTGGGTTGATTACCAGCTTCTGCCTTCAGTAAGGTTTTGATCAGAGATGTCTGGAGGGACTATCAGGCTAAGGAGTTACAGCTGTTCCTTTCTGCCTTTGATTGCTTCTTCCTACACTCACATTGCAGGAAGAAACATGTCTGGGTTAAAAACCTTTAATACTTCAACTACAATAACACAAAAGCAAAAAATTTGCCTTCAGAATCAGAAGGAGAAAGCTTCCTGATCCATCTCACACAGAAAGATTGTTGATAATCAGGTTGTATCAAGGGAGCAGAAAGCAATGTGGAAAGGACACAGTTGCTTCTGCCCCTGTTTTGGCCACTAAGGCTCCTGCATCATGAAATCACAACGTGAAAAAGAAGATCTTCCAAAACATACGCTACAATGGCATATAGTGCTCTAAAAACAGAGACCATCACCGAAATACTCAGTCAATCCTTAATGAATTTCATCCTGGTCTCAGACCCGCTGACTGCAATTCCATAGATTTTGTGAAGCAATAATAATTTGGCATCCTTTATAGCAATGGATCCGTGTAGGCACTCAGCATGCCAAATCTCATTGATTATTATATCTCCGAGTTTCTATTCTAAGGAGATGCTACTCATATAATCTGCTGGGTTGATAGATGGGGAGTTAGCATTACTGCAACAGGCTGTCCACAGCCCCTTTTCATCATAGTTATAGCTACGGACTAGCAGGAGCCCCTCTGGAAATGAATGCTGGAAATCATAATGGCACTTTGTGCTGCGCAGTTTTATTTAGGGAAATACTATTCAAGAGCAGAAAATAAGGAGCTCCTGTAAAAAAAACCAAACCAAACCAAACCAAACAAATAAAAACCCAACAAAAACCCAAATGAATACTTTAATATGATGGTTCCAATATCAGTCATCACTGTTTTCAATAAGAATTCCAAGGGTCCTTCTATATTCCAGATTTTTATCTTCATTTGCTCCAATTTTGTCTAAAGATTAATATGAGATATTCACTTTAAAGAGAGAGATAACCATAATGATTAAAATCTCTTTTGTTATGTGCAAGCAGAAGAAGAACTTATTAATACTGGGAAATATGTTATGCATATCTCCCCTCTGCTCTGAGTTCTCATGGATGATACTCCTATAAAAACAAAATAGGCTTTTCTGGAACACCATTATGATTAATTTCTATTTTTTTACCACTAGCCTTGAAAATCATAATTTTCTAAGGTTTTGCTAGTGGTCATTTTGTGCAAAGGAATAGTGTCCCTTTTGAAAAAAAATTCCTGAAAAAAATGTTGGTAACACTTAACGATAAAGGGTTAGACCTCTTAGCTGATGACAGGGTTTTGGCTGCCTCAAAATGCCTACATAACCCACATTAATTTTTTAAAAAATAATATTTATTCTATGAACTTCCATTCTCCCTACTAGCAAGGGAAGTGCAGCTATTCCTATTTCATAAGGGGAGACTGAGACATTGAATTATTTCATGGTTATTCAAGGAAGAGAGGGAGACTGAAATTTTCAACTGCTCGTTAAACACCTCCACCCTGTCTGATTTTCAAGTGAACTTATGCACTGAGGAATCCTGAAACTATTACCATCTTTTTAAATGAATGAACAGGATATTAATTTGATTAAAAATCCCCCAAACCTGCTGGCATATATCAGAGTTTGGTTTTCATTCATGTCTAAGATTTTTCATTTCAGCCATTAAATTACACTCACTAGCCACTCAGTTGCTGCTGCTGGTGGTGACTGCATACATCAAACATATGGACAAAATAATCATTTTGTGCACATAATACAAGTCAAAACAAATGAGGGTACACCAGCAAGGTTTCTATTCTGAGGTAAATTTTGACTATTTGGATCTTGAGCATGAGCCAAAGTGAGTTTTAGATGTTGACGTGTCTTTAAGGGAACCATTCAGGACTTGCAACCTCAGCGAGTTTAGAATAGAATCAGAGAATTCCAGAATGGTTTGGGTGGGAAGGGACCTTAAAGATCATCCAGTTCCACCCCCTGCCATGGGCAGGGACACCTTCCTCTATCCCAGGTTGCTCCAAGCCCTGTCCAACCTGGCCTCGAACACTTCCAGGGATGGGGCAGCCACAGCTTCTCTGGGCAACCTCACTACCCTCACAGGGAAGTATTTCTTCCTACTTATTTGGGGACTTGACCTCATGATTAGAAACTTATGTTTCTAAGCTGCAGACTCTTCAGGGTTTCAGGTTATGTTCAGTCGACCAGTTAGAGGATAAAGAGTACCAGAAATCAGGATTCCTGTTTTTGTGCCTCTCCACAAGGAGTTTGCCCAGAGTTTGGCAACACTAGTACAATGGGATACAGAAAAAGTCAGTCAAACCCCAAATCTTTGAGGTAAAGCAGCTTGAATCACAGTGGTTTTAATACAGCTCTATTTAGTCAAAAATTTATATACTCATAGGATCCTTTAGGTTAGAAAAGCCCTCCAAAATTATTGAGTCCAGTCATTAACTCAGCGCTGTCAAGCTCACCACTAAACCATGTCCCCAGCTGCCACATCTACACATTTTTGGAATGCTTTGGAAGCTCCATTGATTTTCACAATCAATCAAAAGGGGAGACACTGACTCTAGTAGCAGTCTGAGGTACTTAGCTATATCAATTACCTTAGAAGCTCATATAATCTTCTGGGTTGATAGATAAGATGATAAGAAACATATCAATTATGAAAATAATACTTAGTTTGTTTCACTGGTATGGTCGTTCTGCAGCAAAAAAAAGGAAGTGTAAAACACAGTGGGACATGAACAATGTCAGGATATGGGAAGAGGACCTGCAGGGCTGGGATGCAAGGAAAAAAACAAAATGTGGGAACAACCTTTAGGAAGGGTGTTAGTCTGAGAGAATATATGGGAGGGAAAGAGAAACTGATTAGTTTAAAGGGTAAGAAAAAGTGAGGAAAAATGTTGATGGAAATGTAGGAAGAGATTTAGACAAGAAGAAGAAAGCAGGGGTTAAGAGAAGAAGGGGAAAAGGAGGGAAAAGAGCAGAAAACAGAAACTTTTCCTGGGAGGCATTTGCACATCCTAGCAGCTGTAATTATTCTTCTCCAGAAACCACAACTGGGTATGTGTGTCATCCATCTATCTGAATGAAACAGAGTCACTTCTCTGATGATATCTCAGACAACTTTTCTTGAATGAAAGGAGTGTGATGTGAATTGAATTCAACACGTTTATTTCACAAGGCATACAGTTTTCTTTATCTGTTGGATGAGTTTGGATTTCTCCAGTTGCTGCCTGCTGAATTGAATGCATCACATTCATTTTAAAATCACTTTATCTCACCAAGTTATTAAAGGAAGACAGAACTTCAGTGCTCAGCAATCAGGATGCACATGATAGCATTCATCAAGTTAATTTCGTTTAATTACTCCAGTGGTTTTTAAAGCAGACTCCAGCTATTTCTATGCACATGCATGTGTTAAAAATTAAAACAATAACAACAGAAACCAAAATCCTCAGTGGTGAAAACTTCTCCATGTGAAAATTAATCAGGTTTATTTCATTGCCATGTATTTCTTCTGTAGTTTCAATTCCCTTGTGAGGAAGCTGGGAAATGTTACTAACTGCTGCAGATTTATTCTGTAAAGTTTTCTCAGATAAACATGCATGTGTGCAAGTTTGTATGATCCTATTTGGGAGGATCATTCAGTAACATCCACTCAAAAAGCAGGTCTTTTTATTTTAGCAAATTTTTGTGTCCCTGATATTCCAGAACAGAACACTGTCATCTAAATCCATGGCAGGTCTGAAGTAGAGACCATAAAAAAAAAGTGTAGAAAAGTCTAGGTAGTTCCACACAGCAGAAGGGAGTGGGTAACAGATAAGCTCTTTCATAATATAACTTGTCAAATAGGAAAATATTCTGGAGAAAAAAGAAATCATTCCACCAACTTTTAGGAAAAGGTGTTATTCTGTTTAGATGTATTAGGAGAACGCAGTGTCCATCACCTTAAATTGTGGAAAAGAGAGGTCCTATGTAAGTAGATGGAATAAGTCAATTAAACACCCATGTTTAATTCATCCTTCTAAACAGTCACATGAAATTTTGGAAAGATATTAGTAGAAGCAACACTGAAACAGGAAAACCCCCACAAATTTAATCTCCCTTATTAACACATTGCACAGTCTCTTAGCAGTGTAAACATTAAGGACTTTGAAAAATGTGAATAATTCACTACCACATTCCCTTCACCTTTGGCTCAGAAGCACTATGAGTTGAAGATATGTATAATTCAGGTAACCTGAGCTTTTCTCTGTGTGTAACCCTTTCCAATAAACCCCCTGGTTCTGCACTTCACATTGTCATTAAATTACTTTTGTTTATCAATCAGTATGACACTTGCACTAGAATACCACCAGACACACCGTGTTGTCCAACACCAACTTTGTAGGCAGCTTGAAAAAACGTACCCTAGCTTCATTAATCTCTTGTAAGAACTCTTGACACTAAATCTCCTTTATTACCTCGTGCCTAACATCCAGTGAATTTGCAGCATTAATTGCTTGGATTACATCATTAACAGTGACAGTTTCCTTGTAAATACAAAAACTTAACATTGTTCTCCCTTATAAAGAAAAAAAAAAACAAAAACTTACCACAATCATTTAGCTAGCCATTTAGTTAGCCTTTTAGTCGTAAATCCTCATTAGTGAGATACCTGTAAATGAGAGCTCTGTCACAAACACATCAATCCCTCAGCTACAGCCGTCTCCAGATTTCCATCCATGATATTTCAGACAATCACAGAATGGTTTGGGTTGGATGGGACCTTAAAATTCATTGTGTTCCACCACTTGCCAAGGGCAGGGACACCTCCACTGTCCCAGGTTGCTCCAAGCCCCATCCTACCTGGCCTTGAACACTTCCAGGGATGGGGCAGCCACAGCTTCTCTGGGCACCCTCCATCACCCTCTAAATAATCAACATCCTTACATCAAATCTAAATTTCTCCTCTGTTGTTTCAAAATAATTTCCCCTTGTCACATCACTACCTACACATGTAAAAGTTGTTCTCCCTCTTTTTCACAAGACACCTTCAAACAGCCTCTTTCAAGTATTTGCTCAGGACAGTAGCATTCCTACAGGCTGAGTTCAGGTTCTACCTCCTTCATAAAGGAAAGACTGGGTTTGGAAATCTGGGGGTGTTCTTTTCTGGCTGGAGCAGGAATTGAAGCAGTAGAAGATGTCGGTTTTAGTCGCACAGACCCAAGTAAAAATAATGTGATCCAGATATGGTTGTCTGAGTTTTGTCTCCTGTGGCCAGGGGACACATGCAGATGAACCTAAAGGAACCAAGAGGCAGATTTAAATATGACAAAAGTCATCCTACTTTTCTTCCCATTGACTGTAATTCCAGATGAACCACTCTTAGGCAGCAAAAGTTAGACATAAATTGTGTGCACAGTAGTAAATATGCATAAATTGTTTTGTTCTCCAGCTACAAGAAGTGGATGACCTAGGAAAGTTTAGATGGTTGCTACAATAAAACAAATCCAGGCACAATAAAAACACTGCATTTACAATATGCCAGAAGTCAAATATGAGAGTAGACACAGTTAGAATAGCTGACCACTGGAATAAATTATCAAGAGAAGCACTGGATAATTTTTTTTCCTGTAAATCAGCAAAAGGGCACTGATTTGTGTAGAGGATGATAATTTAAGATACAAGGTCTGACTAAAGGTGCTGCTAATCTTTGTTGGACTGATTGTCTGTTAATTACACTCATTGGTGAAGGTTAGCTTATGCAAATACTGATGACAATGGACTCCAAATACATCTTCTATGACTACTCTGCTATTTCCTTCCAACACATTTCTGATAGGAAGCCGACTCAAATTAAAAAAAAAAACAAAAAAACAGAGCTTTTCTTAAAAAATTAAATTCAACAACAAAATTCACTTACTGGTGAAGAAAATTAAATTTACTAATTCATGAGAAAAATTACTTTAAAAAGAGCTGTAATATAATAACAGAGAAACTGCGTAAATGGTCAGAAGAACATTTTTTAGATTTTTTTTTTAATGTAATCAGTCAGTTCCTCATGTAAGACTGAGGCTGCCTGTAAACAAATCCACACTTAGATTGGTGTGATTCAAAAGAAAAATTTGCAACAGCTGTTGTGTGAATAGCACCGTTCTGAGATTTGAGTTCCTAGGCTGATTGCAGGCGAACATCTGGAAAATTGAATTGAATCCAAATCTACTAAAAATTACTGTGCCTGTTAGTTTGTTGTGTTCACTTCAGGAAATGAGCAATTTCATCATAATTTAAGGAATTTCATTGCACAGTTGGTGGCATATACATTGAAAGAATGAAGTAATCTCTATTCCTCTGCTTATGGAGAAAACAATCTTTACAAGGGGGAAACTGTTCCACTTCCATCTCCAGACATCACTGTGAGATCCTTCTCACGGAGTCTGGGCAACCAAATGAAACCTGTGCTAACGGAAAAGTGAACTTACTTATGTACACAGATACTGATTTGTTTAGCTCTGTAATCAGTGAACTGAGTCCTACTTCTGAAGTTAAGGTGGGCTGAAGCCCACGCAATGTACCAGGGATTGATTAATGCCCAAACGTGAGCACAGGTTTTTTACATCACAGAGCAAGAGAAAAGCAATCTTTTGTTTTATTTTTTGATTTTCTTATGTTTGGTTTTTTTAACCCATTGACCTCATCCAAGACTTTCAGTACTCAGACAACGCATGGGACAATAGGTATTCAAAAAGCTTGGTCTGAAAAAATTCTTTGCCATTGAGGAGGATGTCCCATTTCACTGGAGTTGCATCAGTGTCCTGCCATAAATGCAAATTAATTTGAGCCAATTTTTTTTTTTCAATTTAAATTAGAATTTTAAATGAAGTTTGAAACAAATTTTCATTTAGTGCATAATAATAACAACTTCAAAACAGTCCCCACAATGGGGGTATGAGCCAAAAAATATTGAGCTCTACCATCTGCCTGGTACATTTCACAGGACATTTCCCTGAAGGAGGTTTTGATGAAAGAGAAAGAGAGGAAGGAAGGAAGGAAGGAAGGAAGGAAGGAAAGAAGAGAAAGAAAGGAAGAAAGGAAGGAAAGAAGAGAAAGAAAGAAAGGAAGGAAGGAAGGAAGAAAGGAGGAGAGGAAGGAAGGAAGAAAAGAAGAGAAAGAAAGAAAGAGAGGAAGAGAGAAAAGAGAAAAAAGAAAAAACAAAAAAGAAAAAAGAAAACAAAAAAGAAAAAAAAAGGAAAAAAAAAGAAAAAAGTCAGTCCTTACTATTACAGCTTCAGCCTAAATGACAGGAATAAAATGCTAGCCTCAAGATCTGCATGGAGTCATTCAAATGGCTTAATAACACAGGGGATAAATCACTATTATTATTACAAAACAGGAGACAGAGTTCTTTGGGACCGGGAACTGTGCAGCTCAGCTCCAACTGCTGTTCAACATTCAGAGCTACCAACTTCATTTCCTCCTAGCACGTAATAAATAACACATCTACCCAACATAAAAGGATTTTTATAATAGCAGTAAAGGAACTGCAGAGAGTGTGATTATCATGAACTAATAACACCCCATAGAAGATATGCAGCACAGCCTGGAGATGACCTGGAAATGAGACTGCGGTTCACGTGGCAGGTACTGTACCTGACCAGACACTGTCCTTTTTGGACCACGCTATCGCAAAGCGCTACCACATTTTAATATTCTCTCCCTCTGCCACGGTGATTCACACAGAGTGAGCCCATTTATCATTGTTGGTTTCCTCTCTGTGCGATGGCTTCCAGCACAAGAGCTGAAAAGAATGCCGCGCTTCAATCCACGGCGCTGTTCGTGCACCAGCTCACACTGCCTGTAGTATTTTCACAGCATCACACATCTCGAGGAAACAGAAGGGAAGCTCAGCTGGTCTCTTTTTAGTGATACTCTAGCTTTGCAGAGGTGATGACTGTACCCTCTAATGGGAGAGAAAGGCCTGCCTGGTGGTTAAAATATACAGCTGGCTATTAGCCAAATCGGATTTGCTCTGTATATTTGCATAGACTTGAGGGACCAGCAGCTTCATGCTTCACTTGTGCTGCCTGTGAAGTGGGTCCCATCTCATTCTGCTGCATGTGTTTTACCCAGCACACATCCCAGTACTGGTATATGAATACCTGGTCGTGGCAGGGAAAATCCTTCTGGGTGGGTACTCCATGAGGTGCTCATTCATGGAGGAATGTCTCACAGGAGACATTTGCCCATCCTATGAAACAGTGAAAAATCAGCCCAACAGCCCCACATCTGGTATCACTGGGAGGGAATGAATGGGAACACTAGAAGAATCCTTTAGTAAAAATCCATCCCTCAATTATAGCCTCACATAATATCCCTCAGACAAATTTTAGCAATGTATGAAAATCACATTCGCTACATAATTTCACATTAGCAAAGAGGTCAGGAAGGTTGTATTCCTATGGTTTAAGCACCCTTTAATTGTATTCACCCTATAAATTTATCTCCTCTATGATGGGTGTTTGATGACCAGAAAATAGCTGCAATGATCCAGAGCAGTCCTGTCTGACAGGAGGTTTTAATCTTCAAATAAGGTTTGGTATCCCTATAACCTGGTGAATGCTTAAGAGTGATGTGGAGCAAGAAAGCATTGTCAGCTTTAATCTTAAAAATTTTCAGTTTGAAATTCAGCTTTTTATGGGATTTTATCAGATTTTTGGGTCATCATCTATAATCTTATCATTGCAGATATAAAACAATGCTGAGCAGAAGACAACAGCAGTCAAAGAGGAAAGACCAGCCACACCTTGATGGAAAAAACCCCAGGTCTGTACTCTTATCCTCCTCATCTATGAGCCACGAGCAGCAGAGCAGTAAAGGTCTGCTTATTCAAAATAAAAATATTCTTTGTCCTGTTTTACTTGAGAGTTGTATTAAAAACTGGAAAAAAGGAGCTAAGTTGTTCAGAAAGACCATTCCTTTTTAAAATTTTCTCACTAAAAGGAAATAAAATACAGGGTCTGGTTTTCACATTCGTTCTGCTTGAATTAGGAAGTTTGATTTTCAAGGGAGAGAGGTGACTTAAATTACCTAAAGTGCCTGCCAATCTCATTCTCCTGAAAGTTACAATTTGGGCCATTTTAGCACAATTTTAAAAAATGGAGGGGTGCAATAAGCAAGAGTATACTTGCCTTATACCAAACAGTTTTGCACATTGTCCATAAGTATTTTACAGTTTTGAGTTAGAGCAAGCTGAATGTGCATCAAAAGAATAAAAAGTTCTTAATCTTTTCTTTTGATGCGATTACACATTGTGGGGACTATTCAGATATCCATCAAAAAGAATAGTGAATTTTCTTGGAAAGAGTGAAGAGACATAAGGCAAGGCAGAACTATGGTGAGCTGGGGACTCAGCTCAGCCTGAAAAGAAGTATGATATAATGTAAGAAATAAATAAGAGGGAAAGGGAGTAAAATTATATAATTCAGAGGTGCAAGGCAATCCCAAACTCACTGCAGAGGGAACAGATTGTCAGTCCCTGAGGGAAGGAAGCAAAGGAAGCAACTATATGCAAATGAGCATGATCATTTATGCAAATTGTATTTAGAATTGTTCACAGAATTTTGTGGGCCCAGATGATTTCTATGAGAAGCAAAACAACAGGAACTGGGTTAAATTAATATACTAATTTTACTAATCTAGTCAGGGGTTTTCGTGTTTTTTTTCCCCCCACAATATAGAGATGTAAGATACTAGATCAGGACAGATATTTATCAGGATGTTGTTTTCATAGTAGCTACAACAGATGCCCAGAAGAGTGTAAAAAAAAGCCTGGGGTGTGTGAAAAGGGCATTGGGATCCCCCTGGGACAACTTTCCAGCAGTATATATTACAGGGAATGCTGAACTGGAGGCCACAGATGGGCTGCTGTGCTTAATAGCTCGATCTGTGGACTTCCATGGATGTCTAATCTCTTCTTTGAACCTGTGGATAATTTTTTATTTCTGGAAAATTCTGTGACAAAGCTTCACAGTTCAATGTGCAGCATAGAAAAAAACACAAATGAAACCAAAACCACAACAAGAAAAACAAACAAACAAGCAAAAACAAAAGCAAAGCAAAAACAAAACAAAAAACCCCCAAAAAACAACAAAAAAACCAACCAACCAAAACAAAACAAAACAAAACAAAAAAAAACCAAAAAAACCCAAAAAAGCCCACCTTTTAAATTTTCTGTCTAACCATTTCCTTTGGAGTCTTGAAGATATTGTACTGTGAAAAAGGGAATTATTTCCCCTCCTTACTTTCTTCACACCATTCCTGATTCTATAGATCTCTGTTATATCCACCATAACAGTTTATTTTCATTTTCTAGTGGGTGTTTTATGCCCTTGATTGTCTTTGTCACCTTCTCTGTACTTCTTCCAGTTCTACTATATCCTTTGCAAGACAATGCGATAGTATATTCCATTCAGAATGCATGAACGAAATACAGTGATACAAATCTTATTTGGAGCCATCAATGAATATGTATAGTTAGGGTTATTTTTCCGCATATACCTTACTTTGCATTTGTAGAAATTAAATTTTCTCAACCATTTCTTTATCCAGTTCGATGCACCTCAACATAATTCTGTGACTCTTTGCAGTCAGTATTAGATTTGATTGCCCTGTAAAATTTTTAACACCTGCAAGTGCTGTTCCTTTTTCAGATTACATGTGGATACTGTGAAGAACAGTGGGCACTGTGTGGCTCATGGGGACACCATCTGCCAAATTCTCCCCACTGCAAAAATAAATTATGTGCTCCCAATACTTGTTTCCTTACCCCCTAACCACTCCTAAGAGGAGAAATTTTCAGCCCGTGATAACGTTCTCCATGCAGGGGTGGCTTTCAAACCTGCCAGAGAATGATAGTGTTGTTCTGAGAGCAGTGGGTTTCTCACTACATGGTCTTGCCTGGGGGGAATATTAGCTATCACCAGCCCAGACACAGCTGAGGAGTCCACCAGCACCACCTGTCCACCAGTGGTCACTGAGCAGGAGTGGCCATGTCTGGGATAGCCACACCCTCTCTTCTCTGCTCCTCACAGCCAGCAGCCAACAGCCTCCGTGGGGACGCCAGCTGGGGACACCAGCCTGTCCTCTGAGAGGGGTCGGGAAAGAGGCAGATGCACACATGGAATATCTGTGACGGAGTATGAGAGCCTCTGCAGCACCCACAGTCAGGTCTGCTGGTGCACACTAAGGTACATGTCTGATGAGGAACACCTGAAGGAGCTGGTAGAGCTCAGCCTGGAGAAAAGGAGGCTCAGGGGGGACCTTCTGGCTCTGCACAACTCCCTGACAGGAGGGGGCAGTCAGGTGGGGGTCGGGCTCTGCTCCCAGGGTACAAGGGACAGGATGAGAGGAAACAGCCTCAAGTTGCCCCAGGAGAGGTTTAGATTGGATATTGGGAAAACATTCTTCAACAAAAAGGTTTTTCAGCCCTGGCACAGTTTGCCCAGGGCAGTGGTGGAGTCCTCACCCCGGGGCGATTTCAAAGATGTGTCAATGTGACATTTGGGGGCATGGTTTAATGACAGGCTTGGCTGTGCTGGGGAATGGTTGGACTTGAAGATTTTAGAGGTCTTTTCCAACCCAAATTATTCTATGATCCTATGATTCCATGACTTCTATTGCCCCCAAATAAGGTTAGCTAAGTCAGTTTGCCAGCAGTTGCCTTTTCATGCCATGGCCTTACCATGAGTTGTTTATTTATATGTACTTGCTGATGCATGAGATCATCCCTCTCACCCAGCGGTAGCTGGGTGTTGACACTGGACAGAAATCGGTTGCCCTCGGAACGTTTATGAATTTGTGCTGGTTTTCAGCTGATAAAGCTCAGGGAGGATTTGATACCTTGACATGAACTCAGCTTAAGTGAGAATGACTTTCAAGCCTCAAATTTCTCAATTCTTCCAAGGCAGAAAACACACTTTCATGCATTGTGGCAGCACATAGAAGCGTCTAATATGGTATTCCTGTTGTAGCAGATCTGCAGACTGTGATTTTGTATTTTCCCTTGAATGGTTTGTTCTGTTTCCCCCTTCCAAAATGTATGGGGTATTCCTAAGATGTAACCCGGCCTTTGATCCCTCCCCTGTGAGCTTTTCATTGGTTCAAGCCTTGGGCCCGCGGGCCCTTCGAAACTGTGATAAGGGAATGCTGAGAAGGCACGAAGCCTCTTTCTGCTTTGGACCTTCTCCCCCGCCCCTTTCCCCTTCCCTCTCCCTTTCCCCCTTCCCTTCCCCCCCCTTGCCGGCGTTGGACTGAAATAAACTCCTCCTGACTTCACCATCAGGGGAGATACTGTGTTTGTCTCATGGCTTGCTGCTGCCTGCGAAGGCATAGCCCAGAGACACTCTGGAAGCCCCAGTGAGCTGCTGCAGCCCCCTTCCTTCTACGGACCCACAGGGAATGTTGTCCCGGGACTCTTGCCATCGCTAGCCAGCAGAGAGCTAGGCAGGGGTCACAGCAACAGCAGACCACTGGAAGTTTTCCGAGAAAGCTGAAACTGGGCTGCAGGATGTGGGAATTTGACTTGGCTATGAGGAGATCCCGCTGATTATCCCATTTGCAGGACGGCCTGAGGACATGGTCAGCTCCACCTGGCTTTGGGCACAGACTAGCATAAACTAAACCTTGTAGCTGCAGTCAATACCAAGATGATACACAAGAAGCATATTCCTAGATCCTGAACCCCCTAATATGGCTGCCTGCTCTATTTCTTGCACTTCTTTCACATTACTGTACTTACAGAAAAGATACACCACGTAGGCCTGATTCCTCCTATTTCTCATCTAGATGGGCATTGTTTCTCATTAAAAAAAAAAAAATCTCTTATGATAACAGTCACATGCTGGTGTAAGAGCAAGGAAAACAAGGCCAACACATACCCTTGGCTGCATTTTACTCTCCCAGGAGGAAGAACGTATTAGATCTTTACCACATGATGAACAGAGAAACAGCATCATGTTGACTGAAGCTACTCCTGATTTACACCAGGGAGGAGAGCAAACAGCTGCTCACAGAGCTGGCAAGGAGAAAAGCAAAATGCAAAGGAGTTGGAGCTGACAACAGCCATACTCTGTTTCTGGTCAGCATCGCCACGTAGTGACTGCTTCAGGCTGTGTTCACTTTTGAAGAAAACACACAGAATTTGTGAGCTGCAACAGATCCCAGCAGGCTAAACAGAGCAGCAGCAGATCTTCTGATCCCTCCCTTTGGTGGCTGCTGATCCATGAGAACTGATCTTACTCTGAGTTAATTATGCCCATATTTTTGTATCCACGAGAAGCTCCTCATGTTTAACACACTCTCTAAATCTGGCTGTGCATCTTTTCCGTGTGGTCTCTTCTGCTTGCCTTTGTGTAGAAGGTACTGCAGAATTTCCTTCTCTGCCTGTATCACCTCAAGGACCAGTTAAGTGGCCATCTGTGCATTCTCTCATTTTGCAAGCATATATACTATCTATACCAGGCTTATGGTAGCAGGGATATACAACCCTACAGCTGAGCCAAAAATAGTCAGTAAAGTTTAGTTGAAAAAAACTCACCAATGAAAAGTGGTTTTGACTAGAGTACACTGTAGACAGAGGATGTTAACTTTGAGCATATTCTGTGCTTAGGTTAAACAGTTACCTTCTCTGAAATTTCTGAAAAACCATGGTTGGGAGATTATGTGGTTTCCCCCTTTTCTTTTCTCCTCTCTTTAGGAAAATAAAAATAGATTTCCTTATGTCCTGAAGGACAAATAGCCAAACTGTGGCTGGAGATATAGAGAATGGGACAGGATTTCTCAGGTTGAGGACTTATAGCTGCATTAGATCTACTGGAGGAGGAAATTGTTGTCTCCTCACCTCTTTTATCCTCAGACCCTGGCTGGTGCCTATTTTTGGAGGCATGAGAAAATTCTGGTTGTCTCCTCTAGCTGGAAAAAAATGTAGAGTCATCACTCAAAAGACAGAGGGCTGTGTGATGCCCATAGCCAAGATAAGAAAAATGCTGTTGTTAGTTTTATTTCATGGATATTGTAATAATTTATCTTTTTTTTTTTCCTTTTTTTTTTTTTTTTGTCAGTTATAAAGGAACTCATGATGGAAGTTTTAAAAGTGGGCTTCTGACTATCTGTCCCTTCCTTGCTAAAGTATAATCTGGAAAAGAAGTGCTCTGAGCAAGAAAACAAAATCTAACCTTATGGTCTGTGGGTCTTACACATTTCTTGACATCATTAAGCTTGGATTACTGCACTGATTTTAAGTAAAATCATGGTAATGATGATGACCTTTAAGTCTGGGATAACCCATGGAAGTACTGGAGCAACTTCTGTAGAGATGTCATTGGAAGAGCTTTATCAAGAACTCGTCATATTGTGGAGGATTGTGGTGGGGGAATTCCACCCAAAAGAGCCATGGGAGGGATTCGAACAGCTCTGAAGGAAACCATCCAATGAGTGTGCTGCCAGCCATTGCATAAGAGAAGGGAAAGGAATTGTAGAAAGAACTTTGCATTTCACTGGTGGCTGTCAGAAGTGAGAGCTGGCTGAGACGGAGGAAGGATTTACTCAATTTCATAATTTACTTGTTAATAATTCATTAGCTATGACAGTGGCAATTAAGCCCCAGACTAGCTTTTCCTGTTCTTTCATCTTTCAGCCTGCAAAGATGGACTCTGTCTAATGCATTCCTAGAGATATTCTATCTAATTTTCATTTCTCTTTCCTCCTTTCATCCATTGCAGCTCTATTTCTACTTCCAATTACATTCAATTCTTCACAGCTTCCTTTCTCAGCCACATGCTATTATTGCTCTTCTATTTTCCAATGGGATCCTTCTAGCACCTTCCTGACATTATCACCCACTGCTGCAAGAAGCCTGGCCCTTGCTCCATCATAATCTTAATTGGCTTTTGACCTTCCCATAGCACTCTGCCCTGCCTGTTTGTAACCCTGATCTCCTCCAGCTTTCACATTCTGCATTTCCTTCTCTTCAGCTGTTTTCCTTAAAATATTGCCTTCTTGGAATCCCTGCTTCTCAGCTTAATCAAGGCTATTTTTTTCTGTGTCTGTGTAGATGGCATCCATTCCACCTCTCCTTTTCAAAGCTAAAAGAGAGCATTGTACTGTAATAAAATGCAGTCTGGTTGATGTGCTGCATTTTGGAGAGTTTGTGTAATAGTCAGCCCTTAGGTCTCAGCCTGAAACCAGTTAATTTAGCTAAATACATACAGTATTCTCTCAGAAGAGGATAATGTAACATGTTGAAAGCATCAGTAAAACAAGGGAAATTATCAAGAGTGTAAAATATCTCTGAGTGTTTTTCTGAAACTCAGAAATAATACTTGGCTATCTTGCACACCATTTGTTTTTTTCCTCTGTTTTCATTACTTACATGCAGACATGAAACATAATTTCAACTCTGCTGTGCTTTTTCTGTATCTCTTTATAACCAGAAATACACACAAGTTGTAGTTCTTCCCTTGACTGGATCACACAGAAAACATCTTGGGTGCTATACCCAGCACTAGTGACACAGAGATATATTTATTTATAACAGAGTTTTCTCTGACAGTGGGGAAAAAAAGTAACACTTTCTCCTACTTCAAGCAAAACTGGACAATA
>WEIT01025928.1:0-15630 GCA_013389985.1 Dryoscopus gambensis | reverse complement strand
CACTACAGGCACTACAGACAAGTCTTAGATGGACAGGTAAACTTTAAGGAAACATTGGGTTAGAACTCTGTTACTCAAAATAGGCTGATAATTATTTTTGCCGAAGAGCTATTGTCACTCAGCTGTTTTTGGTCTTTCTTTTCTCTTCTCCTCTCCTAAGGTTCTTACAGCTTTTCATGTCAGCATTCATCTCTAAAGACTGAGTTGCTGACAATTCCCCAATCATTCCTCTGATTCTAGGTTTTTTAATCTTACATGATCTTGCTTTACAGACTCATATTCACAGACTGACAATGTTTTTGACAGTAAAACTGAGCCATTGTTATATAACTGACATAGGGCAGGATTCACTGCTGAGAAAAGGTTGCTGAATCTGCTTTGTTGTTCTTACTCTTATTCTTGCTTACCTTCCAGCTTCTGCTTCCCTAAAGCAAAGATTCAATACACAGAGATGGTCATGATTTCTTGAGTGCAGCTTCAGTTTAGAACTCTGGATTTATGGCAAAGCTGGAGAGGACTTAATTCAATTGTTTCCACAATGGGGTTAAATTATTTGTGAGAGGGGTAATGAGTTTCACTATGCCCGGCTGGGAGATGATACCAAACCATCACTGCCATTGAGATGACTGACAAAGCAGGAGCTGATGCTGAGGGACAATGCCGTGTTCTAATCGGAGGAGCCACATGGACACTCACTGCCCTCGTGAGCACAGTGCTGCTGCAGGGCAGGCTGGCTGGCACCAGTTCTCCCTACCAGCTTTGTTCCCTTCCCTGATGGACAGCAGACTGCAGAGTCTGTAAGACTTGGAGGGGAAGCCAACTTCTGCTAGGAAGTTCTGCCCCAAGCCAGCTGGCATGACATAAGAGCTGAGTATCAATGGTTTGTTACAGATGAATGACCCTTTTCAGGACAAGGCACCAAGTGCTTTTGTTTTTCCAAACACTGACACTTTCCCAAAGTTTTTTTTTTGCTAGCTGGCATCTGTGTAAGTGCCCAGAATCTTTCCAGATTTGCTGACTGGCTGGAGTTTAGCTGTTGCTTCTTGAATTGCTGCTCTCTTCAGCCAGTCCTTGTGGAGAAGAACTTGTGCTGCTCTGCTGGTATTTATGGAGGTCTGTGGTGGGTTGATGCTGGCTGTGTGCCAAATGCCCACCAAAGACACCATCCCTCCTGAGATGGACAGGGGAGAGAAAATATAAGGAAAGGTTTGTGGTTTGAGATAACGACAGGAAAAAAACACTCACCAATTACATACTCAACTTTGAGGAAAAAACACTTTATTTTTAATCAAAAAAATCAGAATTAGATACAAAGAACTAAAAACTGAATCCTAAAACACTTTCCCTCCACCACTCCCTTCTTCCCAGAATTTCACTCCTGATTCTCTACCTCCTTGACCCCAGGGGCACAGTTGGACAGGAATGGGGCTACAGTCAGTTCATCATGTTGTCTCTGCTGCCCTTTCCTCCTCATGGAGAGGATTAGGACTACTCACACTCTTCCCCTCCTCCAGCATGGGGTCCCTCCCATGGGACACCATCCTCCATGAACTTCTGCAAGCAAGTCCTTCCTATGGCCTGCAGTTCTTCACAAACTGCTCCAATGTGAGTCATTCTCCTGCAGGGTGCAGAAGGAACAGGTTGCTCTAGCATGTGTCACCCATGGGTTCCCAAGTCCTACCAGCAAACCTGCTCCAGCAGGGACTCCTCTCCTCATGGGGTCACAGCCTCCTTTGGGCACCCAGCTGCTTCAGCATGGGGTCCTCCATGGGCTGCAGGTGCATGTCTTGGCTCCATCATGGACCTCCATGGGCTACAGGGGCACAGCTGCCTCACCATGGACTGCAGGGGAATCTCAGCTGGGCACCTTCTCCACTGACCTTGGTGTCTACAGAGCTGTTCATCTCCATCTTGGAGCCTGCTGGCATTGGCTCTATAGGACACAGGGGAAGCTTCCAGCAGATTCTCAAAGAAACCACCTCTGTAGCGACCCTCACTACCAAAACCTGGCCACACAAACCCAATACATAGTCTAAAGGGAGGAAGAGAAGAGTTAATAGAGTCCTTCTAATCCTGTTTAGTGAAGCAGTGTTCCTTTAGAGCTTTCTATTCTGAAGATCCATCCAAAGCCCAGCAAAGAAAAATCCCTTTTGTTATTTGCTATGCAGGACACCTGGTGCAATGGGGGAATCTGGGATCACCATCACACAGAGATGATTTGTATTGCAGTCACTCTTAAGGGTTCCTTGTCTTGACCTGAGAGGAATAATGACATATGTTTTTCCTGTTTTCTGAGTCAAGTTAACATATTCAGAAATCATATTAAGCACTTTTGAAGCTGCAAGCTGCCAACAGTGGGAAAGATTACATGCAAACCTTGTGGTTAACAAAAGTTAGCCAACTTAAGATCAAATTTGCACTTTCCTTTTTGATGTAAATGTTATTATGTTTCCAACTGTACCAGACTACCATTAATGCAGATGCAACTAGATGAGAAGAATGGTACCAGACTCACATTTTTGAGAATAGTAATTATGCATCTTGCAATCCCTGAAATGTGTTACATTCTTAGTCTACATTACCAAAATCCAATAATAATAACTGGTCCAATTCTGAACAATAATTGGTAGCATCATGAGTTGGATAGATAATCAATATATTGAAATTTCCTCTTTGTGCTGGTTCTGATCACATCAGGTTTGTGTTTGCATTAAACCTTTCTTCAGGACAGAGGGTTGTAAGTATGGGTGTATACCTATAAAGGACCTAGAAGACCTCTTCTGAGTAGAGTCCCATTGACTTCAACAAGTTAATGCAGCTCTGGAACCTTAGTCCATTACTTGAAATTAACAGTAATTTGGAATAATACCTCTTCTGCTGTGTTTCTTACACTTACTCATAATTTTCCTGTTATAACATTGTAAACCCTCCAAAGCTCCAGTATAAAATGAAATTCCTCGCTTGTCACAATTTAAACTTGAAGTCAATTACCCCTGTTCCCATGTTGTCTGTATGGTATAGTCCTATATGGACAATAAAACAAGAAAAAGTATGGTAATTACCAAGCCTACCGGCAATATGTCAGCCTGTGAGACAGGCAGTGGCTTAAAAGGTAGTCTGATTTTGCTTTAAGTGGCTTATCTTTTTATTTGATGACATAACAAACACAGTAGGCTAGATTTTCTGTCAGGGTAATGGGGTGAAACTGTACCCATTTATACCACTGGAGTTCCCACAGCACCGTATAATTTATAGTTTTTTCTGTAACAATGTTCACTGTTACACAATATGTCTGAAACCAAACCAATTTTTGTGAGACAGATGGTTCTTATTATTGGAACAAAAACTATTTCCTAATAAAAAAGATCACATTGCTACTTTTCCAAGAAAGGGTCAGTGGCGTTATTTTGGGGGTTTTTGACTAAGGTAATAAAAATGGGCACTTGAAGAATGAGAAATGTTTGGGCCAAGTTCTCATGCCATACTCTCCATTGTACAGCTTTGAGCTGGGACATATATAAACTTGGTCATCATGTAATGTAAATATTGGCCTATATAAAAGCCCCACTTAGATTTTCAAATTCTTTAAAAATATGTATGTTCTTTTAACTGCTTCTTCCTTGCCTTGCTGTGGAGAAAGTAAGTAGTGATCAACATCGTATGGAGCATAGGAAACTGTGAGTCTAGTGTGTGTGCCTCAGGGTTTGCTGGGTTTTATGTCTTCCAAACTGCTGATTTATTGAGACATTTCAAGGCCTATTTCCTTTGCTGCTAGCATCTCATAATGGTACAAGCACAAAATTAAAAATCAGTCTCTAGGTTCTCAGAATAACTTTGTTAACTCACTGAAGGGAACACGTTTCCTGTTTTGTGTCATCTAGACAGCCTGACTCCCCTAAGGTAAGCGTAATTTGCCTCTCATGACTAGTTCATTTCAAGCTGTGGGTTCCACAGAAAGAGAAGGAACTGAAGAAATACCAAGAGCGCTAAAGATCTTTTGGAAGTTGGTTTCTTAAAAAGAGTAGGAAAGGGAATTTCGTCCAGGATATGCAGCTTGTAGGTGAAGAGTCACAGTGGAAGGTGTACTTTTCCTTCAGAGTGGTTGACTGATAGACACTCCCTTTCTTCTGAACTACATGGTCTCAATCTGACAGCTAATTACAACTCTGGCAGGATCACATAATAATCAAGACCACAAGTTTGTGCAATTGACTGAGCTCTTAGGGACTGATGATAGCTGATCCATGAGGAGAAGAGTATCTCCTTTTGGGCACAAAACCCACAAAAATGTGGTGTCATAAACTAGTCGATGGAAAATCTACCATCCATCTCTGTGACCTGAGGTGATACCATACCTAGAGTTTTTGGCTACTAGATTTTTGTAAAAGCAAGTCTATTAAATTCAGTTCTCGCTTCCCACTCTCAAAAAGAGAAGATTTATTTCAGGATGTCATTTGGAATAAGATTTTTTTTTTCTTGTGCATTTGTTTTATCTGTTCTTCCTTTGCTGGGTGCAAGTGTAAACAATTTATTACTGGCAGAGAAATAAAAAGTCATATTCTGTATGGCAAAACAGCACAATTTCAAAAGATTTTTGTTCACTTGTAGATTAAACCAAAATTTTTTCTTGTTTTTGCATATAAAATTGTCTCCTTTGCTTCTGGTATCTTGTAATGGTACAGCTGGCCTCAGAATTAGAAAGCAGTCTCTATCGAAAAGCCACAGTGCATGTACTGAGGAAAATCTGGGAAGAGCATTGGTGATAAGGGTCCCTTTGCAAAGTATTTATTGCTTTAGGCAAGTTTATAACTTTCAGTGCCTCGTATTTCTGTACACAGGAAGAGTTCTTGACAGAATTATTACCTTCATAAATTTTTGGTCACCTGAATTACCATTCATTTGAGAGACAAAATGATTGTTGTTTCTAAGCTCTTTGTTCCTGTATAGAAAATGAAAATAATTCCAAAACATATAAAGACCAATATATCACAAAAAAGCAGGTTTCTCTATTGCAAACATAATTTCCACATGCAAAATTTATCTGAGTATTTTGCAAATGGAGACCACAGAAGTCAATCGTGACAGCAAGCCAAAAGCATGGTTAATTATCAGATCGTACATGCAAATCAGGCAGGTAGGCACATGATGATTCAGATCAGCACCTTGAGGACTCAGATGCTGAGGGTACGAACTGTAGCTGGAATAAAATGAGCTAATGTATCAAACTTATGAAAATGTACTAGTTAATAATTTACTATCCATAAATAGACCTTCTCCAGGAGCAAACTGATTTGTACTCTGAGATATGAGAATCCATTTTTAAATGCAATTCTTTTACCAAATTATGCAGTCAGGGCAATAACAAAAGCTCAGTTGCAGCTAGGCAACTGGGTGTGGATCTTTTCTTTTGAACACCTCTGCAGAATGATGATGGATTCTAGCTGCAGGCCACACTTTCTGTGTTTCCAGAGCCTAGTCTGAAAGGGATCAGCTCCGGCTTCTCAGTCAGGTTTCAGGTCACCATTGTACTGGTGTTAAGATGATGGGCTTTGTCCCAGAGAGATGATAATTTAATAGAAGGGAAAAAAATGGAAGTAAAAATTATCATTTCCTATTTCTGTAGGACACTCCACCCAGAGAAATCAACCTTTTTTTCTCTTTTTCTGTAGTGCCATTTAAGTAATTAAAACTATACTTTAAAAATGGGTGAAAAGCAGTTTTTCTGATGTCTAAGTGATTTAGGAATGCAAGCAATTTCATAAATGAAATACAGAAGGGCTTCTAACTGAAGACTCAACCAAGCATCTTGATGAAGTGAATGAAGAAAAAGTATCCATCAACTCAAAGCTCATATCCAAAAGCATTCTAACTGAATTTAAGCACAGCAGACCTCTGCCCATGTTCAGCCAGGGTTTGAACGTATATCTGGTCCTTTAGGAACCGTTCAGGAATCACTTTGGTTCTTCAATACATAACCAAAACGTTGTTGAAGTAAAGAAACACCATAAAGAAAGATCTCTGTCTATAAGATATTTTTCTAGTCTTGAAAAATGCTGATTTCTTATCTTGCCACAACAATGAGGTGTCCTGTTTTCCCCAAAAGGGGCAGTTTGCTTTTTGGATTTGCTTAAAAATTCCTACGGCCGTTGTTAAAGTTGACCTCAGTCTAAGTGGCTGGTTTTGAAAATACCTTGACCAGGTGGCTACTGCATTTACAAATATACTTCCTATTGATAGTTTAATTACAAATTTGTAACTAGTGGGTGTAACAAACTGAGTTGTTTCCATGTGATCAGAATTCCCAACACTTTTTGTGCTCTCCTAGGGACAGCAGCCCAAGCCTGAGGAAGGATTCATTGGGGTAGTCTGTGAATAAACAGAGGACACAAAACAGCTCCTTTTTCAAAAACAAAGAAAGTATTCATTGATATATCTCAGCACACCAACTGTCTAACCCTTTCATCTTGGTAATTACTGTGGGCGTTACAGAGCAGAATTGTTTCCTTTAGGAGCACTCACTTACTGGCAGATGTGCCTTATTCTCCTTGCCTTTGACTCTGCCTTTTCTGCTGGACATAGAGCAGTCCCCTGCTCCACTGCTTCGTGTGAAAGTCATGCATTCTCTCCAGAAAAGGCTCAAGCATCAGCTAAACCTTTACTGAATCATACACAAGTTTCCAGCCTGGACTGGTAGCCTTTTGGTATTTCTCTAGGTCTGCTATTAGCCTGCTGAGGTTGGGGTAGGGCTCTACTTGCAAAGTGCAGTCTAAAGATTAGTGTCAGGTTTGGGCTCAGCTTAGCCCGGATCTGATCATCCAAACTGCAAGATCTTGCATTGTCCGATGTTTTGCTCTCAGTGCACCTCTGCTTGGATGTTTCACTGGAATTTCTTTGGTCATGTTCCACAGCTCTTACCCACAATAAATTCTGTAATATTCTGTAGCATTACTGATTGGCAAATTGTGAGGGGATAAAAATGTGTCTTTTCTGAGCACTGTGGGAAACTGAGATTAATCCTTTTCAGGTGATTAAACTTCTCATTATAGTGTGAATGTTCTGAAAACAAGGGAAACAGTGGGACCTATCTTTTCTATTTAAGACAGGTGGAAAATGTCACTATATCTGTGTGAGAAGGTTTTGTGATTGGCTGGAAAGGTTCTGCTGGGATGGCAATGGCTTCATTCTCAGACACTGCTCCTTTTGTCAGCTCTCACTGCCAGGTAATCAATCCTGTGAGCTGCACTATTTAGGATTTGCGAGCTTCCATGTACATCATCACTTCATGCTGTGGTCTGAACCTGTTTCCAGCAAGGCCCTGCCTTGCCATGACAATAATTCACTGTATTTCTTTTGCTGTTGTCTGCCAGAAGAGAATCTTGCTCCACTGCAGTTTGCCAAGCCTGTCTGTTGTCAGTACTATTCACGGGGGCACGGGGACTCGGTAGACAGAGATGGACGATGGCAAAGAGTGGCATCAGCAGCGCAGCAGGCTCAGTTTCCCTGTTTGAACCTGGGTTCTTGCCAAAGGCTGAAATCTGCAGCTACAACCACTCACTGCCTCTTGCATCTTTCTTAGCTGGAGGAGGGCTCCGTGTTCCCTCATGAGTACTATCAGCCACACCCAAGCACTAATTGTTCAGTAAATTGTTTTAGTAAAGCCTTAATTATCAGCTTATTACAATTTTAATGAGTAGGAGACTGACAAAGGCTGCAGTCAGACTACCTATGATGTATTATTTTTTATAATTATGGATCTGCTTTCTGTTCATCCAGGAAGAAATCTGTTTACAAGCATGATATTTATTAGTTTTTATTTCTGTTGTCGGCAAGATTTATGTGAAGAATCACAAGGCGCTTCTAACATTTACTATGCAGCCAACTTGGATTAAACCTCGCATGAAAGATTTTATCTCTTGCTTTCCAAATTTGCAGAAGGTCTTATCCAAACTTGTTTTTAGTGTATAAATGCTCACACAAATCACTGCCTGTAAGAAAAAGATGGAAAGGCTTAGGAAATATGACCTTAGAATAAAAAAACTTTTACATAGAATACATTGGTGCGAAGAGAAAGAGAATCAATTTTTACTTGCATCTACAATGAACAGGAGAAGTACTAAGGAGGCTAAATTTTATCAAAGGAGATTTAGGATAGACATTAGGGAAAACTCTCTAATGGTGGTGATAATTACCCACGAAATAGCTTACCTTGAGAGAACATGGGCTCCCCACGGTTACAGCTTTTTAAGATTGAAAAACCATCTATGAGAAGCAGATTAGGTTTCCACGTTTCTCCCTTGCTGCAGGGTAATGGACTAGATGCCCTCCTGCGACCCTGCCTGTAACTTTATCGGCATTAGTTTGTGAGCCAGAATGAGTATAGATTTAACTGATCATTGTGATTTTATAATCATTTTATGTAGAATTGGTGATTTAGATACGTTTACATTGCGCAAACATTTTCACAGAATGGTGTTCAGGCAAAGCAGATATTGCAATTCTGAAGTACATGCTAGAATCAGAACTGCTGGCTTCTCTTGTTTTCTCCCTAGAAAACAATTGCAATGTTTGTTTTATGGACATTTAGATATGAGTTTATAAGATTAGATATTTTGCTGTGAATTGCAGACTTACCCTTTTTTTCCTTCTCTAAACTATGAGAAATTTTGTGGACTGCTTAGGGCAGACTGCAAGCAAACAAATGTACATACTGTTCTTCCACAGAGACAGAACTTTTACCCTTTTGAGGCATTGCACTGAAAAATCTAAAATAAAGACAGCAGAGATGTGTCTAAGTGTTTGGTCAAAAGTTTTGAGTGTGGTCTAATCAGTTAGATAAGAAATGTTCAGATCAGCCAGTAGCTTAGTAGATTATTTTAACTGCTTTTGTATTCTGTGAATTGGCTAAATCAGATTTGCTCTTGGATAGATAAAACCCCAATTTGTTCTGTTTCTATTTATACCGCTGGGGGAGAAACTATTGCACCTGCTCATACTCACAGATAAAACCCTTCACATTTCACAGAAAAAAATTATTTATTTGTTGCATGGAAAAAAAGTATTTGCTACATAAAAATGTTACTCACTTCAGAGTACACTTTTCAGCATACGCTTTCCAGAGGACGCTTTTTCTGCCAGCAGGGCCTTATTGTTTTGCAAAAGCTACTTTTGGAATCAGCAGTTATTTTAAAAGGCGTACACAAGTGTGCTTATGTGTCTAAATAATTTATTTGCAGAAAGATTGTGTAAAGGCCAATATGGAGCTATGTTTCAGCAAGGAATCTGTGTGAAGATGATGAAAATCCCAGCTGGAACACAAGAGAGAATCCTCAGGGATATGTAGAACATCAAAAGAAAAGCAAAGACAAGCAGGCAGGCAGAGGAGAGGATGGTTGGCAGAAGGAAAGAGAGTAAATGGACATGAAAGTAGAAATCTAACTGAAATAAAAATGCAAAAAAATTCTCAAAAGAAGACCAGATGCTCAAACTTTGTGCCAAGAGTCAGAAAAAGTAATCAAGTAAGAATCATGTGATTGAAAATTACAAAAATACAACACTAAATAGCTTCAATAGCCAAGACTGGAGAATGCAGTTCCTTCTGGATATTTTTAGAGTGTTTCTAGAAACCCTCTCTCACCAACAAATGTGAGAAACTCAGCGGAATGTTGAATCAGTCAGAGAGAAGTGAGGTAGAAGCTGGAGTTGCCTTTGTGAAAGAGATTGTAGTGATCAGGAGTGTTTGCAACAGTGGCAACTCTTCTTCATAGGACAATAATAAGAAAATTATGATTCCTGGAAACTGCTGAGGACATAATCAGGCCTGGGCTAGGAATTGTTAATATTAAACAGAATGTTGTTTATAATTATGAGTTGTAAAAAAAAATAAACCAAAACCAAATAAAAAAAAAATTAACCAAACTAAAACAAAAACCCAAACAACCAAAACGCAACAGGTGAAAAAGTGCTAAATAGCTCCAGGAATTGTGACTATCCAGGCTGTGGATTCTTGCACCCTAAGTATATTAGCAGCCACATTTTACTCCATTGTGGCCACAACTCTGGGTGTTTGCAAGGCCATAAAAGGAATTACTTACAGCCATGAGAATGGCTCTATTATGATTATTTGAACTCAAGGGAATCCCTGGTCATAGCAAGTTTTTTTTTCTAGCAAGCCTTGAGGAGCCTGGTTTATTTTTAGGCAGCTAAAGAGTTCGATGTTGAAATCTAGGAGCTGTTCATTGACTCTGGATATATTGTTTCTATCCAGAGGCTGCATAAACTGTTAATGAGCAGGTCTCTTATTTTCTCGGTAGAATAGGAACCAGGGATTTAGGCATCTAATTTATTATCACTTACACTGGCATGCAAATGAATCTGTCCTTCTCTAAACCTAAAGTAAGAAATATCCTTAGAAAAAAAAATGAATTAAAAACTCCCAAAAACAATAAACAAACAAAACCAAAAAACCCCACCAAAAAACCACCCCAAAACCAAAAACAAAAAACAAACAACAACAACAAAAACCAACCAAAAAACCCAACCCCCAAAACTCCTATTACCTCTGTGATTCTCCTCCAGAGAGTCTCTTACTTGAAAAGGAGCATGTTCCTGCACATAGTTTCAGGAGCCCTGATATGCTTCTTTCTGGCCTTTGGTGAAGGTGATAATTGAAAAATTAAGGAACTGCTGTAGGAACAAAGAAGAAGACACGAAAAGGGTTGAGGAAGGAGGAAATATGAAAGCAAAGGAGACTGGTAATGGAGAAGGGGTAAAGGAAGTGGAAAAGAAGATTTAATCCACCTAATTATCATTCAGCCCAAGGGCATGAAACAGAACTGAAATAGAGTGTTCACAGTAGCACAGAGTGTAGTAGCACACCAGAAAGTATTACAATTTGCCAGTATGTAATATTGCTCAAGTGCTAATAATGCTGAGAAGGAATTTGCTAGGAAGGACAGGCGGTGATATCTGCCAGAACTTCGTATACGTACTGAGAAATCTAGCCCACAAGTGGTGTCCAAGACAATGAATGCTGAAGATTTAAGAATTTTGTCAGGAATCTGGGACCAAATAAGACATTAGAAGTGATGAAAATATGAGGTCTCCTCTAGATATATTCCTGATCTCTACCACAGTGGAAATCTGCTGTTAAAAATACAGTTTAGCAAGTGAGCATCAAACCCAGTAAAGTTCCACTGCTTGTATTCTTCTGCACTGTTTCCCACTGCTCCTATGGCCCACCACAGCCTTGGTGGCTCCCAGGTCATACTGGACTATCAAATTCTGTCTCCTACCCAAGTTAACAGGAGAGAGAAGGAAGGAGATACTCATAGCAGTGGTTAAGTAAAAACATCCTGAAGTACAGCTAAAACATTATTTCATCACATCTGTCTTACAGATGGTCTTTATCTACCCAAGCAGTGGGAGTTGACTCTGGGGAAGCTTTGTGTGAATGTTTAAGGTCAGCCAGGCCTTGTATAAACTATGGCACAGATTTCTCTCAATTCATAACCCAGCTGAAGAACTTCGGATGTTCTTTCTTTGCTTAACTGTATGTTGGGTCACAGGCTAAAGGAGGAATGAAATGCATCCATCAGGTACTTGTATTCCCTCTCTTCCTGCCATTAGTTGTCCCCACTAGGACTCTTTTCCTCCCTTAGTCCTTGCATAGCTCAAAGTAGCTCCAGGTCATAGGAAAGGGCAGCAGGAAATCCTGAAATAAGTTGCATACATGCAAAATCCTATGCCTGCATTAAACACAAGACTTTATACAGAGAGATATAATAGAAAGTCTGCTAAATCTGTGTGGACCCAATTTCAACACATCTGGTTTTCTGCAAAGCTAAAAAATTGTTAAGCATGAGAGAGTAATCCAATTTTGCCATTCTCAGTATCTCACACTAAGGATTTGTGCAATTAATATTTCATTTGTTAATTATCAAGGGTATTTACAAACCTTTCTATTTCAAGAAGATCAGAAAGATATAGTATGAAGCTATCTGACTTCTGTGTCCTGATGTAGTGCTAATTTAATTTTTCTGTTCAAAAATCTTCTACAGGACAAATTAACATGTACTGAAAAAAATTTGCTAAATTATATTATGAAAAATACAATAAGCCTTGTTCATAATTCCTATTTTATATTTACTTTTATTCAAAGTGAAACAATTGAGGGATATTTTTTAGAAAAAGAATGGTGATGGAGTAATTTGTTTCTTTGATGCCTCCCCACTACTTCAGTAAGCATGTGAAAAGTGATGTTTCTATACCCAGGAGGACCTAAGAGAAATATTTGCCTTTGATAGCTTTTTGACACTCCTTTAAGTCACCATTAAGCCTGAAATGTGGCATTTTTAGTGTCCTGCTCCTGGCCAGTCTCAAAGGATTGGATTAGACTACAATGTAGGTCTTGTAGAAGCCTTCCCTCTGGCTTGGTTGCTCTGGTGCATGGACATCCTCCAGCCAAATGACAGCAAAAATCCTTATCAGTTTTCACGGCAGCCCAAACAGCTTTGGAGCTGTAGTGCCTTGGCATGGAGCAACTCTTCCTGTTGTGGCAGCTGGCTTGTCAAGCCTGGCTCTGGGCGTCTCTGCACACCAGTGCATGGGTCACTGTGTGCAGTAGGAGGCATAAATTTATGGTGGAAGAAACCACTTTTTGTAACAGGATCAGAATATGTTCTTAAATGTACCTCAGGGTCTTGTGGTTATAACAGGCTACCCTTTTCAGTGAGATTTAATGAAAACCTGTAATATTGCTTTATATTACCTTAAGGGTTTGGCTTTTTTAATCTACAATTTATATAAGTGTTTTAGGGAATTGGGCTGAATAAACCCTTGAATAAACCACAATAGTAAATGTAACTAAAGATATTATCCCAGCAGTTGGCCAAGCATGTTGCATTTTAAAACACCAGGGAATTCCATATGGATCATGTGCATATGAAGGCTAAAAATGAACATTTATAGTAAGGGGTTATAATTTTCTCTTCTCCTAAACTGTTATTTGTTGCAGATGTGAGATGATGATATTCTTTCATACTTGGATGACACAAATTATTTGTTGGAATATTGAACCAAAATCATTTATTTCTATAGAATGACTGAAATTGTCTTATCACTTTATATAAAAGTCTTAAGTAAAAGTGTTGTGTTAGCTAAAGACAGAAGAGTTATTGCAGACCCTTTAGATCTTCTGTACACATTTACAAACATGAAAGCAAAAAAATTTTTTTTCAAAACTTGGCAAGAATTTTCTCTAGTTGTGCTCCCTTTTCAGATTTATAATGAAAATAAGAAATTTCTGAGAGCAGACATTTCTGCGTAGTGGAAACCCATCTTTTCCACCAAAAATACTTCATTTTAAAATTGTAGCCATCTTTAAAATATCCAGTCTCAAAGGGTTATTCATTTGTACCATCTACATGTACAGAAAGAAGGATATTACATTTTTAGCCATGTAATTTTGATGTCTGCCTGGCAAAGTACAGGAATTGTTAAGAGAATGCTGGATTTCCTCAGGAAAGAGAGCCAATATCCTCAACAGCATTGTGTATTTATTAAAAGACAGAAGCATTGAGTTCCTGCATCATCCAAGCTTTTAGAGTTACAGAAGGTCCCTCCTTTTCCCTCTTTTTTCTTTTCTTTAAGAAGCAGCAGAAGCCATTACCTATTTATGTTTCTATTTTTCATTTTTGGAGTTGCTTTGCAGAAGACAATCTAGTTTTTTACATCCCTAGTAGGGGCATTTATTTCACTGAGGATAATCTTTTTGCAGTCCCCTAAAAGTCAGCACAGAATACAGGGATGCATTACCAGATCAAGTACTTGGCAATAAGCCTTTAGTTGCCCTAAAGGTGTCATTTGAAATTCTCCATAGGTGCAAGAGAATCATAGAAAGCAAAAAACCTCAGCACTTCCCTTTGAATCTCACCCTTCCTCTACCACCCTCCTGGATGTGAGGTTTGCTGGTTGGTCCTGTTTCCAACCCAGACACACTTCCACAGTCGTTTTTGGTAAGACATCTCTCAGGCAGTCTTTAGTCCCTCCTGAGCAAGGAACGAACAATGCAACTGAGGGCACTAAATGAGAAAAGCATGCAGTGCATTTAGCATTTAGAAATGCACAGTACAAAATTGCGGTGTCAGTGCCCTCCCAGGAGCTGCTGTCATGAGGGGAAAGTCCTCTTCCTCTAAATTAAACACCTTGTCATGGAAAGAAAGTCCACTCCTACCCACCCAGCATCTTCAGCCAACTATCCCCAAAGCAGTACTGATCTTCTTTCTCCTATCTGGCTGCACAGTCCTCACAGCACAGGTCTCGTTACTCTCTTGAGCCTTTGAGGATCCACCCCTGGGTGACGATGCTGAGTCAGTGGGTGATGATGGTGAGTCAATATGCTGGGTCAGGGCTGAAAAGGATAGGGCTACCATACAGGTCCTGAGGTGAAAAAATGGTGCCTAACCAGGTTTTCACAGCAGAGATGGTGCAGCCAAGCTGGTCCCTTGCTCTTCTCACCGGCAGGAACAGCAGACATCTGCTGTGGCATTGTCCTTTGCTTGCATCCTGCTACAGCAGAGCTAAGGCAGAGCTTGCTGCCATCCAGCCTGCAGAGCATTGCAATTACAGCTTTTCCCTTTCTTTGTCTGCTTTGTCTGTGTGCTCATCTGTGTGTACCTCGGGAAAGCTGAGTGAAATCAAAAGTTCACTATTCCTTTCTCCAGCCACAGTGCATCAGCTACTCAAATTAAAAGACTGACCTGCTGTGAAATAGAAAGTGTTCCCCAACTTGCAGCGAGTTCTCATAAAGAAACTGTACCAATCAGTTCGATACCTGTGGCTTCCTACTAAAAGCAAATGATATTTCACAGCAGATAGCCAAGCACACAAGGATGTATAAATTAAGCAAAATGCTCTTTATTCACCTTTTGCCTTTATTCACCTTTACGTGACCACATTGTGCGCATTAAAGTACAAGGAGATTTCTTTTCTTTTTAAAGGCAGCCAATGAAATACCTATGTTTTGGCACATTAATTCTTCCAGTAATAAATCAGGATTAACTTTCTACTTAAAGCTCAATTTTCTTTTGAATTGAAAATATTTGCACCAGAATATCTTCTTCGTAATTAGCAAAGAAATGTGCCCAGTATATGAAATCATAAGCCCACTGACAAGAACGCCAAGACATATATTTTAGTAAGAGTTGTTTTAATTTTTAGAGTAAGGTTGAATTTTGTATCATTTGTACTTCAAGAACTCTACATGGCCCTTGAAGAATATCAATCCAGGTTATAAGTTTAGGTCATAATTCATAAATCTGAGTTCTTTCAAGGGAACTTATGACAACAGGTGAAGAAATGTCTTTTCCATAGGGCAGGAACTGTTTGTAGATTGGACTTATCAAGAAACTCATTTACAAAATTCCTTGCCTTCCACTAGAAATTCCAGACACATCTATGCCCTTGCCTTCTCTGAAATAGAAGTAGAGCTGGTAAATGAGTTGAAAAACTCAGATGATGACACGAGTTGTCCTTAGAAAAGGCAAACCTCAATGTTACAGACACCAGTCCTGCTGTGCAGTGTGTGGCTAAAACACACTTGGGTTCTGCATCAGTGTCCTAGGTTACAGTGTA
>WEIT01025926.1:32953-46228 GCA_013389985.1 Dryoscopus gambensis | reverse complement strand
AATGGCAACGTTTTAAAGTCAATTACATACACAGCTTCCCACCCCACCTGTGGATTATCAACCCTCTTGAAATCCTTCAACTCCCTAATTCTGTTCTGGTTTTTCCATAGCCCTGGCTGCTTTGGAACTCCTCTTAGTGTTGAAAGTGTCAGAATGTCCTGTCAGCTTAGTCAAGATCTCCCTTACTGCTCTCCAGGCAGCTACATCTCTGGTTTTGTATCCAAGGCTTTTGGTTTTGAAGGGGGGTAATTAGATTTTAGCTTCTCATCAGAAACACTCTTTTCCAGTGGTATTTGAGCCTCATTTTTTGGTTTTGGTGATCCACTTGAACTTCTGGCTCTGCTTCTATCCTCTCTTTCTTCTCCCTGTCCATAAATGCAGCTTTTCTCAGTGGCTGTTAGAAGAGGAAGGAAAAGTCATGCTCCTCTGGTAGTTCTTCCTTCTGCTTTCTTCAAATAAAATGCTCATTCATTTCCAACTTCAATTTGCTAGTGTCAAACTGTCATTTAAATCAGAAATTAGGTGTTTCTCTTTTCTTTATAAAGCCTCATGCTTCCAGAGCTGAATCTGAATTATATATCTTAGAGTGGGAGCACTCTTGGGGCATTTATTTCCAGAAGTCCTTCAGGAGCTTCCCAGGTTATTCATGTTCCCATCATGGAAATAGTCAGCTGGGTAATGGGTTGCTGGCCTCCCTCCAGGTCTGCTGCTGAAGTGCTGGGGCAGAGCATCTCTGCTTCAGCTCAGGCACTTGTTTGGGTTTACTGGGGAGATTTTTGGTTTCAAATACCTGCTTTGCCGCAGCTAGAGCTTGCTGCCTTCGTACATTCCCCACCTTTGCTGCCATACAGAGTGAAGATTTACCCCACAGAAATGCCCCCCAGCCCGTGGGAGTTAGTGGTTAGAGGTAACTGCTTGGAATCACTCACAGCTTGAATGCCATGTGGATTTACTCAGAGGAAATCAAGGGTATTTTGCAATTGCAATTGCAATGCTGATTGGGATGTGATACTCAAATGTACTCCTTTCACTCCCATTTCCTGCCTCCCTCAAGGGAGGTATGTTCTTGTGCTGGAAAGGTAACTGAGGTTGTAATTCTACTTAAACGTGCAGAGCAGGAGCACAGGAATAGCAGAAGTGTCCTCTTCAATACCCACACATCACAAATGCGTCCATACTTAATGCAGGCATGCAGACAGTAGAGAGCAAAGGGAGCCAGTTTGTAATACCGTACATTTTTCTGATTTAAATGGATTTTAAACCTTTTGGTTTTTTCCTGGGAGGTTTTTTATTGTAGTAACAGAAATGTACTATTAACTGCCTTGAAAGCCATAAGTGTTTAACTAAGTCAGTATAAATGCAAGGGAGACACTGTCATGCTATACATTGAAGGAGACATATCACTGTCCTCAAATTATATTTCAGACCTCTATTTGACTTGAAATTTCTGTATACAAGATAAATAATTTTTGCAGTGTGAATCAGCTATCTGTATGGTGACAGCTTGTTTATTCTATATAAATTAAATTTGAAAAAATTCTTTCTACAGAAATTGTTTTCTTTGGGAGCTGGAGACCGACAGCTGATACAGACTCCTCTGCATGACAGCCTTCCTGTTACAGGCACCAGTGTGGCTCTTCTCTTTCAGCAACTGGGTATGTCTAGGTCTGCTTTGAAAAAAAAATTATTTTTCTAAATTATAAAATGAGGCATTTTCTGTTCTAATTCAATTCTAATCATGTGCCAAGAAAGCTGCATGGTAAATATTAGTTTCTTTCAAATGAAAGAATGACAAATTGTGCTTTTATCCCCTAAGCAGACATTCACAGAATCTTTTGTACATCCTGCCTGTGGTAAGTTATCTCCAGTATTAGAGAATCATGAAATAGTTTGGGTTGGAAGGGACCTTTAAAGGTAATCTAGTCCAATACCACGATGTAGTATCTGTAAGTTACTATGGGCGGAAGTGGCCCTGGCCCCTATTTAAGCACAAAAACATTCATGTAAAAAGATTCCCTGCTCCATTCCCCTTGGATACTGTACAAACTCCAAAGAAAACTAAGGAGGTTTTTAATAAAGCTGGTGCGACCAAAAAGTTTATATAATTCTGTTGTTATCTGTTACTCCCAGTCTTTCAAGAAGATGCTCTAACACAATCCTCATCAAATGTTTACTTGTTCATTTCAATTACAATGTTGCATCACTGTTACCTGGGTACCTCAGTGCTGATCTTGTGTCTGCCATTAAATTCTAGCACTCTTAGTCTTCATTCCATTGGTTTGTAAAGTGACTTTGAACAATAAACTTGTAGCAGCCATGGATAAGAGCACTATTAATAATCTTTTCTGAACCTGTGAACCTCATATTTACTCTCAAGCAACCAAATGGCCTCAGGATATGGGTTGTCATCCTTTCTTCTCTCAAATAGAGGGAATGGAGGGAAATCAGAAAAACAATAGTGGAGAACAGTAAGAGCTTATGTCACAGACGGTATCAGATCTGATGAGCTCAGTGCCATCTCCTACTAAGATGATTTAATTGTAGACTTACAAAAAGAATATTATTCCAAAAGGAACATTTTAGTTTTGTTTATAGTAGTTTAAATTTAAGAAAAATTGTGGCTAACATGATATAGGTGCTACTTAACTTCACCACAGTCCCCGAGGTTTTACATCCTTTTTATGTCAAGAGTCATTATGACTGCTCTTATCAGATTGCCAGCAATGATTTGAACATGGACAGGCCCAACAGTTTTTCCGCTTTTCTGAAGACATAAAATGTGGTGTGAGGTACCATGAGTACAGCGGGTTACACCATGTGGTCTGGTGTGTTGTTCTGTAAGTATGGTGTGTGTGATACTTGAGGCAGTTTTTTAGGCAGCTGAAGTGAAGGTTGCTCTAAATTCCCAGTTCAGAAAATGTCAAAGAAAGTGAGGCTTTCAGTTAATTCTTAGGTAGTTGCCCTGTCTGCTGGCACCTGGCTTTTGTATGGCAAATGGGGATTGGAGTGTTTTGTCACAGGATCAGGCTGAGGAAAACAATGAATACAATTGTGAAAAGTCATTGTGTGCGTCAGATTTATAGAGGGAAGCCGTGAAGATGGAGTGGGAATATAAATATATGGAAGAGAACACCGAGGACCATCTTTTTCTCTTGCTGTCTTACTGAGTGCATATTTGCAGCGCAGGTTTTTTAAATTCCTCTTGTGTATAGAAAGGAGTGATAAAACTTACATACAAGAACTTAAAATTTGTTTCAAACACATAGGGTTTAATTTAATATTGTTAACCACATGTTATTAGAGGATGGATATATACAGATGGTTGTCATGTAAATTCCTGAATCTACTGTAGCAGAGTACGGAAGAGTTTGGAGTTTAACCAGGACTCCTAGATTGTCGTGCTAGCAGTCAAAAATCCTCTACCTTTATATTTTGAATTTGTGTCATTCCTTATTAGCTCCTGTACACTTTCCAATATCCTATACCCCTGATTTACTCTTTTTCTACCATCTCATCTTTTGTTTCCTGTACTCCATTAGCCTTTTTGCTGTCTGCTTTCTGTGGTTTTGCTGCTCTTCTGCCTTATTTTCTCCTCCTGACTTCCTGTGAGTTTGGAGGTTCTGTCTTTCTTGCTTTTTGGTGGCTTGTAAGAAGTATGAGTCAGTAAGCCTGTGCTTACCAGATGCCCTTTCCAGTCACAGTGCAACTAAGGATATGAAGATCAGCAGAAGGAGGGGGAGAGAAAGGGAGGTAAGGAATGAAAACTCATTGCTCTGTTTTCTAGTTAGTGATGCTTCAACTGGCCTGAAGAAGGGAGAGACTGAAGAAAGTGCATGGTTATAAAACTTGGCAAATCTTGTCACAAGAAGCTTACAGGCTTACATCCTGTTTCCCTGAAGGGGATCATGCAAGTTCATGGCCAAAAAAAAAAAGAGTTGTCTCCCTTCTTTTCTGTTGTAGCAGAATGTTCTCTTTTACAAGGCTATAAGAACTATCAGGAAGAGCTGATTGTAGCCTTGNTTGTGTTTTGGGGAGGTTGTTTGGGGTTTTTTTCCCATGTATGCCTCAGTTGCCAGTTGATGTGTCTAAGTGTCTGGGGATACAGCACAATGTCTTGTGTCTCTAAGGACACAAATTAGAAAATGTTTGTGTTTTCATAGTGTACCTCACTTTCCAGAACAGCACAAAATTCCATTCCGATATAGGTGATGGGCTGTCATCATGTTCTTAGTGCCAAGGCTTGTTAATTCCAAGTTTCTGTCTGAGTTTACCAAAAAAAAGTTGTTAATACAGCTACACGTGCCTGTTTGCAATGGTTGTTAGCTGTAAAAGGAGGACCAGGAAATATGAGCAGACTGTTTTAAATAAATTCTCATTTATTCTCACCTTTCATGTAGTCTTATGAAGAGTTAAAGGCAGTGAATCCAGAAGAGTGTGGTAGAACCTACTGGCTCATCCCTTTGAGAAAGTTTATTTTCCCAAGATAAGGACTAATCCTTTCTGCTGGAGCTCACAGCTGAACTTGTCAGAAGTTTTTATGCTTCTTGGAACAATATTCACACTTGCTGTGTTTCTTTTGCCTGATTGGAACAGGAGACTAACATGTATTTGTCTCTACAACCTGGGCAAAAGCTTTCTACTGCTGTTCAGTACTTTAGTGACAGCTGTTATCCCATCCAGTCTCGTGTTGAGGACACAAATATTGACCAGACCGTTTCTCAAATAACGACACGTTCAGTTATTTCTCTGCTGGTACAAGTCGCTTCATCATATCTCAATTATTAATAGAAAATTGAAGAGTAGCTAGAAAAATATTTGTCAACTGCATAAATCACCTTTCTAAAAATAGCTCTTTCTTGGAGGAAGGTGGGCAGCAAGACAAAATTTATCACTATGAATAGTTACGAAAGTAATTTCAACGTTTATTTTGAGAAATATTGTGCAATATAGTAACCTCATCACGCTTTTTCTGCTTGGCAGGATAATACTGTGTCAGCAGATGACCCTCCCTGTTTTACTAAGTCCACAGCGTATCTGGAAACAGACCTTATTTTTGCTTAGGCGTTAAACTACAGTTGGGAAAAATATCCCCAAAGGTTTTAAGCTTAGTAATAAGGAACACCAGTGTTTGACATTTTAAATCATACCTTATTTTTTTTTTTTTATTAAAAGAAGCCTAATATATAGGAATTATGTGACAAAAACCAGGCCTGTAGCTGGATCACTAGAAATTACTTAATCAAAAAAGGATTAGGTTGAAAAACAGGAATCATAAAGTTAGTTTAAAAAATTATCCATGGTAGCATGAAGACTTTCAGTACTCTTCTATTTCTTGTTGTCTATACGTAAGATGGTAGATATCTATGCAGTAGCTTCAAAATGCAGTAGCTTTCTTCAGGCTCAAAGGAGATTTAGGTTATATTTAGGTTATATTTCTCTCCTGTCTCACTGCATTAACTGTACATTCCTACGTTTCTGCCTTAAGCTCTTTTCTCCAGACTCCAGCCCTACTTGCCTTCTCCATATGGATATTCAGCAGTGAGGTATTCAGTCATTTGAATCTGAGACGTACACCTCCGTTTCCCCAAGAGGCAGGTTTTTCTCAAAAGAAGCCAGGACAAAAAATTAGTGACCTGAGGAGCAAAACAAGAACCTAAGGTTTAACCAGCACTTTTGATTTTTGCATGTGTCAAGGACTGGTAACATGAATCAAACTGCTAAGCTGAGAAGAACAATTATGAAAATTTATTTTCCTGAAGAATTTCTCTCTCCAAATACTTAATCAAAGACAAAAGAGTTTTCCTTCCTTTCCTTCTTGTTTAGTCTCATATCAGGTCTGTTTTCCTATGTCCTTATTTCCCCTGTTCTGTTTTGTTTGCCTGTGCTTGTTTTCCTCCTCCTATCTTAAATTCACCACTCAAGTATTTTCAGTAAAACTCATACTGACTTTGTGTTAAAAAGAAAGTAGTTTTTTAAATGGCAAAAATGACACTTGGAAATAAATTCTACCTTGGATCTTCTGGTAAGGGTGCTTTGGAATCCAGGGCTGTGTAGAATAGAGATTAAATAGGTGGAGTGGCATGAAGATGAATGGTAATGGTAGGTGGAGCCAGGTTGCTTGGCAAGCTTGTCTGATTTGTCCAAACTATGATGTAACTGAAAGTGCTAAACATCATTATCCTTCAGCCTTTTTATGTCTCTTAAAATATTTTTAACTAGAAATTGTGTGTGTACCATTAGACAGTATATGAAGCCTCTAAAACAAGTACTTAAAAATAATGTAATTTAGTTCAAGACTGCAGTGTCATTAAATATCTCTAATTCCAGTTATCAAAAGTGATTGATTGATTAAACTCCTGAAGATTATTACAGTTGCACAAAATATAAATATTAGGGCAGATGTTTGTGATGTTGGCAGAGTTGCTAAGCAGGGAAATAACTTCAGTACAAGCACTTTAAAATGCTCCACTCGACTATTGATGTATTTTCTTAATGTGTCTATTCAATTCCAAGTTTCAACACTGTGACTTAGGACTGAGAAGTTTGGAGTGTTCTCTGTCCTTTTGCCCTGCTTGCGTGTTCTTGCCTTTCTTTTGCATCAGAGCAGATACTTCTCTGAGAGGTGCTTAAAATTAAATAATTAATCAACAATAAGTAAGTAAATAGAATTGAATTATTTTCCATGGAGTGATACTGACCGGGGTGATTTTTTGTTGGTTTAAACAGTCATAGAGCCAAACCCTGTTACTGTTATAAGGTGATAAATCCAATCAAAACTTAATGATGGGATCATATTTTAACTGTCATACCTGTTAGGATTTTTTGGAGTTGTGTATTGAAGTGTGCAGAAGTAAAAGAAATGCTGTATATTTAAATTTTCCAGATTAGTTAGAAACTAATGCAGAATGATGGAGGTTTAGGGGGGTTATAATATATAGAAAATGCTAACATTATTTTGATGTCAAAAATTTGTTTGGGGGGAAGATCTTAATTTTTTTAAATTGAGGTGTACTGCTCCAACTCTGTTTGGAAGTAGGTATTTGTACATGCAGAGGGATTTGAAACTGGCAGACTTGCACTTTACACCTTTGGTTAACTCATGAAAACCACGTTTCGGGGATGGTTCTGTAGTTGTGCCAATATCATTCAGCAGATGTGCTGCTCTCAGAAGAAATCTGTGCATAGACTGAGGGTTGAGCAGGCTCTGTCCTTGGTTCTTACCAGTAGTATTTCCTTTGGAAGCTGATGTCAGGGCCCTGGGCAGCCCCCGAGGCCCTCCTGGCAGGGCTGGGCTGTGCTCAAGGCCAGCGCTGCCGGGCACAGCTGCACAGCTTTGGCTCAGGCTGTCGAGGGAGGAGCTGCGTGAAACAGGAGAAAAGGAGGGGCCTGTTGGGCTCCTCTTGGGTGCTGTCCTTGAGCTCAGCCCATGCCCCCACAGCCTGCCCAAGCCACAGCTGGTGTGCCAGGCGATGACCTGTCTGACCCGGGTCCTCACGCACAGACTGCCTCCGTCTCAGGTCATCCTCATGCCCTTGTGGTCACTGTGACTGACCTGGCTGCTGCCTCTGGCCCTCATCCTGACCTGGCCGTGCTGACCTGGTTCCCTGACTTGACCTCAGACCCTCCTCATCTCTGTGGCCTTGTCTGGCTGTCTCAGCTTTCGGCTGACTGTCACCAGACCTACCCAACTCATCTTCTCTGGGTACTCCACCACTTTTTGGTCAGGACACTGCCCCTTCCTGCCTTGCTCCATACTTTGCCTTCTGTTACGGAGCTGCTGATCCCTGGCAGCTGGTGGTTCTTCAATTTTCACTGCTTACCTTCTAAAAGTCTTGAGCTGATACTTTGGTATTAGTTCTTCACAATAAGTTTTGTTCCCTTGGATGCTAAAAATCAAGCTTTACAAGTCCTACAAGAGATGAAATTGTGCACCCCGACTTCCTGGTTAATTTGATTCTGGGGAAGAGAACAAGATTTTAAAATTCTAAGATTTTCTTGATCTTAAAATATGAACACTGATCAGAGTTTCTGCATTCTGCACTAAAGCTGGCTTCATCTGTTAACTATCTTTCCAACATTTTACTGCTTCTCAGCACCTTGCCTCAGAAAGGGTGAGCTACTGGGGCTATAAACAGTGAAAGTGTCCAGCCTTTATAACAACATAAAATATAACCTTACTGTGATAATTAGAAAATACCTATCGAATCAAAAGGAGAAAAACTGAATTATGGTGTGCCTCAAATTAGTTTATTTTTGTGGTAGCTAATTTTTAAACTCACAATACTTGTAGGACATGCTATGCTTTACATTTTTATTCTGAATAAAAAAAAAAGTAAAAATAAATAAAAAGTAAAATAAAAAGTAGCCCTACTGCTTAAAAAGTGTAGCCTCCTTTAGGAAACATAAATCCCAAAAGAAGATGGAGTCTGAAAGGAATATTTAAATTGTTGCTCATATTATAGCTCATACTGGCTTCTAGAGGCTGCTTTTTGAACAGTGTTAGAGCTTTCTGCCGTATTCTATCTTCTTAGTTCACTCCATGTCATAGACCATATATATTTACCATTTGCTGCTTTTTACATCAGTATTGGTCAGGGAGAAGTCACAAGTTACAGTAACAGGTGAGTACCAAGAACAGGCTCATATAAAAAGATCATGAGTTATTTAAGGCTGGAAGTTAAAAGATGATTTCTAACTGTAGGACAAGAAACATCCTGAAATACCTTCTGTTGGGAATAGTAATGCAAAGCATCAGTACATTTAAGATGAAGTTTGATCAATTTGGGGTTGTCTGATATAGCCATGATGGAAAAAGGCTGGACTCTTTCACTGTTTATAGACCCTTCAGTCCCGTATTTCTAAATCCAGGATATATTAAAATACCCAGAATTTTTGCTTTTGACTTCATCTGTTGACACTTTGAGTAATGTTTTCTGTAATAAAATAACTTCTCATTATTTTAATTCTGGTTTAGGGGAGATAAAATGTTCAGCCTCTCATGTAATGTATTGTATGCCAAGAGATGACAATACCAAATTACTGTATAAATGGGAAAAGACATTCCTGATGCATACATATGTGTATTTGTATGGCTGGGAGACATTATGAAAGGGTCACTGCACAGTCAGCACGAGAGCTGGCTTATACTTGTTGACTAAGAAAATCCTGGTGTCTTTGACATAGAGCAAGAATATTTTAGTATTTCATTATGCAGGGCAGCAAAGCAATGAGAGATTTAATTTGCAGAGCATATGAACAGTCCAAATGCAGGCATTTTCAGTGCAGTAATACCTATAACAGGGAGTTGCACTAAGGGTCGATGTGGTGCCCTTTCCACATCTTACCTTTGTTATGAGATCTCAGTGATATGAACCAGAACTTTTTTTACCTCCATCAGGTTGTTTATACAAACTTCTTACCCAGCTCACTCAATTTCTTTCCTTTCCATGAAGCATGTGTATCATGTGATGGGAACATATATAACCTTGGTCAGTTTTTAGCAGCATGTATGGTTAAATTAAGACTGTTTTATTGAAGTATATACACTTCTAATCAGTCTTTGATCTTAATAAATTGTATACTCTCCAGCCTATGGGACCTGGCATCACATGGGTGGATGCTGTTGGCTTATGTTCTAGTTTTAGGTTAAATCCCACTGGCCAGTGAGCTGCAATTAGCTCCATAACCCAGCCAAAGAGAATTTACCATTCAAGCTTTCCAAGTAGATTTGTGTAGTTCATCAAAGAACAAATAGATTATGAAGGGATTTGATGTGGCATTTACTGCTAATGGGCCCTTACTGCTGCAACAGCAGAACAAAAGGAAAGTGTTCTTTTAGATGCTGTAGGAAATAAAGGGACATTGTCATACTTAATTTTATAAAGGGTCTCTTCTGCACTCCCAAGTAAACGCACTTTATAGACAGTCACTGAGGCTTCACTTCCCCAGCAGCATCACTGCCAGGCAGATGATCTTGTCTGAAATGTCCACTGCCAGCTGCACACTGCTGCCCCATCTCCTTTGCTTGACTCAGCCGTGCTGAGCAGTTTTATCTCACCAAGTTAAGAGAAAATATTTGGAGGGTGGAAGGAGGGAGAATCCCGTCTGTTTTCTGTCAGCAGTCTCAGGTTTTGGTTTGGTGCTGTGGTTCAGTCAGACCAATGGCCAAGTGCTGCAGTGAGAACAGACCCATCCCTCTGCCAGCTTGGACTCGCTCACTCTTGTGAGCTTTGCTGCAGGTGTAGGGAAGGCAGCAGCAGCAGCAGCATCCCTGTCAGAGAGAGCCCTTAGAGCAGATTCCAGTCAGGTAATGCCGAACTATTCCTTCAGTACATCCCGCTCGGTGTTTCTGTTTGTTTGACGTGTTGGATACCCTGGGAGCTTGGTCAGCGCCCCCTGAGCTGCTGCTGCTGCTGCGGTGGCAGCTGGCAGTAGGCAGGAGTCTGAAATCAGTTGCAGGCACTGTATTTCTCATATCCAATATTTCTTGTGCTGTTCCCTGTTCTTCAGCACAGCAAAGCACACAACATAAGATGCTCATTTACTTTATATCCACTCTGATCTTGTATTTCTCTTTTAATGAGGCAAACTGTGCAGTAGTTTATTTTAAGCAAATTATAAATCTGAGAAAGAAAAGTTATCTGACATAAGTAAATAAACTTGAAGCTGTGTATTTGATAAAGTGCTGTAGTTTAATAAGCTGTTTTTTTAAAAGAAAACATTTCAAATAAGAGAAAAAAAAATTACCATTTGCTGTATAATGATTCAATGAAATTTATTTAAACTATTGGGTGAAAATTTGTTTTGGGATATTTGAGAAGAGTGTAATTTTCTATTTACAGCAGGGCTTCAGAAATCACCTCTCAGAAGAGTGTAAATGAATTCCTGTTTTCCAGAGATGAGAAAAATGTAAACTCCAAAAAGCAAATGTCTAATAAACAAACAAACAAATTTCAAAAAGGCAAAAGAAGTTTATTTCTGCTTATAGAAAATACTGAAATGGAGCCTTCTGGGAACAGATTGCTTTTCTTTCTGTTTTTGCTGGTATGAGTGCAGGCAGAACTTTTCTCAGTATTCCAAAGCTGGCTTGGTAGCTATTAAATCATAAGAGCTTACAAAACTATAATTTCCAAACTTTAGTGTTAATCCTTGTGGTGAGAGGAAAAGAAAAACAGTTCTGTAGGCATTTATTTCCATATATTTGTTCTTGTAAATTCATATTTAACATTTTACTCTCTAATTGCAGTTACTTCTAATTGAAGTAGCACTATTTTGGGAGGTCAGGAAAATCTCAAAGAGTTTGACAAAGAATTTTTAAAGTTTGGTAAATGTTTTGAAGAGAATCCAAGCATGATCTTTAAAGAAAATAAAGTGATATATTTTTTCATGGTTGTGGTGTTTCACAGTTTCTTCAATTGAATATTTGTCCTTTTATGCTCCATGAATATCAGCCAATGGTGGCTGAAGATAGCTCTAACAGAATATCCTGATCAGCCACATCTGTTCTTGTTGTCTTTGCATTTATCTGGTTATGTTAATATAATGCTTCTGTAGTTACGTTCCTTGAGAAAGACTTTGTAGTCCTTAGACAGGAAACAGGTATCTTTGCAGTTTCTTGTGTATCCTTGACCATTCTTCCTGTGCACAGTTCAAGAATGACAATAGATCTCATTCTTAGATATTTACTTTCTAAGGATCCTAATGGTATTAAAACTCTGAATGGTTTTGTTAAAGAACCTTTTTTTCTGCTTTAAGCGAATCCAGACAAATTATGAAATCTTAAAAACAAATCAGATTGTTCAGAAATATTTAATGCTCCTTCTGAGTTTTAAAATGTCTCTTGATGGCTGAACAGAATCCTCCTTCACTTCTTACCACCTACGAATCATTTTGCAGAGATGATAAATCTCTCTCTACTTTTGATTGCTTAAATACATCAGCAGTTGCAAATAATTTCTCAAATCTCAATTTTAGTTTTGCTCTTAGAGTACAGAGAGATAATGTTGGCTAATCAAATTGCTATAAATAGTTTTTATAATGTGTGCTTATTTTTTCAACATATCTTTTGAAGTATGTTGGGGAAAAGGGTTTCACCAAACATTGGGTTCAAACAATAAAATCATCATTCTTGAAAGGGTGGTTCTAAAGAATGAATGAAAGAAAGTCATGTATAGAAATTTCTAGAAACATGGAAATATTTTAGTAGCACTCTCCCACCTCTACTCATGGAAATTGGGCAGCATTTCAATTCATTAGTGTGTATCCATTATCCCAGTCCATTCAAAATTCTTTTACAGAATTTCATTGCTTTTCTGTTAGTGTGGACCTATGAGGGTTACACAGAATTTGTGTATCCTGATATTAATATTTATACAGGTAATTAGCAATTAGTACACAGATTACTCGTAATAAAAAAGGATTACTGTTTCCCTTTTTTTTTTTTTTTTTCAGGGTTGGAATAGTAGATATTTATGGGATAATTATCCAAAACAAATAGCTTCCTATTTTAGTTACCTTTCTAGATAACTAAATAACTAAGCAGAAGATGAGACGTGAAATCAGATGTGGAATTAAATCATATTTCAGCAGAATAGACTATTACTCAAATGTTAACACCTGCATGCATATAGAGACACACAGAGAACAAAACCTTCTGGGTTAATCTGATAGTTAACAGTTCAATATTTAGAAATCATGCTTGCCACGCTCCCTGTAGGAAAAAGTGCTAGTCTCATATCTGATTTCTGTGAAGATTCTTCCCCTCAACTAAATCTACTTTTTGTAGCATCCATCAAACATAACTTGTTTATATGGGCCTGGCATACAATGAGTAGCAAACTTTCTGCTGGTAATACAGATTATGTTTGTATATTTGTGTAATTCGGCGTACTGCCTTCATGTAAAATTGGCATTTACCTCCCTGCCACGTGAATACTTTCTGTACATGAAACAGTTATTTGTATGGTTTACCTTTTTTTGTCTTTTCTGCTTTGCCAAGGAAATTCACTTAACACAGCCATATTAATCTTGAGATTATCAGTCTCCCTTTGGATATGTACAGCTTTTAAATATGTGTAAGAAATGGTATTACACTCATCTTTTTCAGGGATGAAAACCTTACTATTTAAATCTTCTATTAATAATTGTCTTTAGCTTTATCATTGTCTCTGAAAAAAAATTACTGATCATGTTCTCTCAGTGTATTGGCAGAATTGTATTTGGAGGCTCAAGAAAGCCAAAGGGCTTTTGCTATTTCTTTAAGTAGGTCTGCAGAGG
>WEIT01025926.1:0-32123 GCA_013389985.1 Dryoscopus gambensis | reverse complement strand
GTACCCAGCCAGAAAGCAGAATAATTTAACCCTCCCAAAGCTCTCTGCTGGCACAGCCAGATTGGTCCCCATTTGTGAGCAAGCTTGGCTATGATTTAGTCATGGAGTGTGCAGTCCTGTGCTAATAACAGACCTGCATACTTTCCTAAATGCAAATTGATCCTGAGCTGAGTGACATAGCAGTCTTTTGGGTTTCACTCTGTGTAGTTGATTGGAGATACTGTGTGATTTTGGGTGGACAAATGAATGCAATTTGGCAAAGATTACCTATGTGAGCATTGAGTACAGTTGTTGCCCCTTATTTACTAGTTAAGCTTGTATTTTGGTCATTAGCAGAGCTATGCAGCCACATCTAAAAATAAATATGAAAAGAGTTTTGTTTTTCTCTACTCTTTTCCTAGTTATCTTTAGAGCTTGACACTGCCTGGCACAGAACTTGTACTATGCAGTCTCCAGTGGCCTTTCAGAAAGGCTTTTCAGGCTTTGTTGACCCATTTCCTGGATTAGTCTGGCTAAGTTATGGATTATTTTGTCTATTAAGCTTTTTCTTGTGTCCAGTAATTCAAGAATGGCATATTGGCATAATAATGTATTCAACTGGTTGNTAGGTCTGCAGAGGGATTTAATGAAATTGGCAATAATGGAGTGATATCAACATGCAAATGACAGACAGACTGACTGTTTTCCTAAGTAGATCATATACTGTGCTTAATCCCTGCTTCTTTGTGCCTGTGTAATTTAGGGTTTGGAGAACATCCATCTGCTGGACTCAGTGTAGACAGAACAGAGTGGATACTGTTGAACTTTGGGAGAGTGATAGCTGTAGGAATATTTATCCATCAGCAGAAGACATCTTTTATATATATATATATATATATATGCACCTCCTCATTTTCACAGTCTCTTTGATATGCTTTTAATGATCAGTGGGCTTTCATGGTGTTTATACCCAAATCTTTCTATGTGTTTCCTCTTCCCACCCTCCCCACATGCTGGTTTGCAGGGAAGCCTTCATTCCACCCATCTTAACAAAGAGCATGCAGAATTCATAGTTCAGATTCTGAATTGCCTTCCATTCAGTTCCCAAATCAAAAATGCATCTCTTAAAACAGAGGTTGGCTTCATTAGTGCTTGTCATACCCATGTTTCCTTCTGTGGGCTCAGAAAGGGGGATGAATTCATGAAATGCTGGATTCTTGGAAGGCGTCTCAGCTCCATGCTGTAGGGATTGCTTCTCTTCCTCCTGAGTCTGACAAAGCCCAAATAAGTTAATCTCTTGGGGTACTCATTTGACTCATGCTCTCTGGTACCCAGCCAGAAAGCAGAATAATTTAACCCTCCCAAAGCTCTCTGCTGGCACAGCCAGATTGGTCCCCATTTGTGAGCAAGCTTGGCTATGATTTAGTCATGGAGTGTGCAGTCCTGTGCTAATAACAGACCTGCATACTTTCCTAAATGCAAATTGATCCTGAGCTGAGTGACATAGCAGTCTTTTGGGTTTCACTCTGTGTAGTTGATTGGAGATACTGTGTGATTTTGGGTGGACAAATGAATGCAATTTGGCAAAGATTACCTATGTGAGCATTGNCAGCCACATCTAAAAATAAATATGAAAAGAGTTTTGTTTTTCTCTACTCTTTTCCTAGTTATCTTTAGAGCTTGACACTGCCTGGCACAGAACTTGTACTATGCAGTCTCCAGTGGCCTTTCAGAAAGGCTTTTCAGGCTTTGTTGACCCATTTCCTGGATTAGTCTGGCTAAGTTATGGATTATTTTGTCTATTAAGCTTTTTCTTGTGTCCAGTAATTCAAGAATGGCATATTGGCATAATAATGTATTCAACTGGTTGAGTTTCTGAATCCATGTTTATAACTCCTTACAAAAGTCTGAAGAAGTTAAGTGGTAATATTTTAATTTCATGCAATATAGAAGACAGAAACTTGTCAAGTACTTTGTGTTTGGTGTTTTTTTTTAATCATGCTTAAATAAGTGCTTAAATTCTAGAACAACAGGAAGCAGGCAGAATAATACATTTGTTGATGTAGGATGTCAGATAATTTAGTACAAATTACAGATTCTTTAAATACTTGAAAACAGTGAAGGTCAGGAAGCCTCCATTCAAAATTTTCCAGCGTATGTATAATATTTTACAGGATGTCTGTCTGTAGACTGCAAAAGAGTAATCTGTAAAAATCAACTTGTTTGTTGTTTTTCATGTTGTCTATTTATGCCCTGACAAATGAGCATCGGATGTAGTGTGGAGTCTGCAGACCAGCAGAGGGTTCAAGGTTACAGACAGACACGATTGTGTCTTGTAGCACGAGGAAACTGGGCTCAGGCTTTATTTGGAATGGTTTGTTGTCAGTAAACAACTTGGAAGGCTTGAAACAACACCTTGGTGGCTTCCTCAAATAATTTAATCAATGGCTTAAATGGTTTAGAAAAGGAAAGTGATCAAAAGTCATACTATTTGTAATTTGTTTGATTCTATCAGACGAAAGTTTCCCTCACAGTCATTATACTGCTGATACTCCTGAGAAGATGTATTTCAAAGTACGTGTGGAGCAATGATTTTGCATTGAGTTAGTGGCCGTCATGTTGAAAATAAGAAAATTCCAGATTAGGTGTCTGTATTGTACACTATATTTTTCTGTATTGCATACAGAGCATTTAGAAAGAGAGAAAGAAAGGAAGAGGGAAAGAAAGAGGGAGAGAGAAGGAGAACACTGGTACAAATAAGCTGTGTGGGCTCTATAAGCTTTTCAGTCAATGGAAGTGGTTAGCCTGGGTTTTATTGTCCAAGTGTGTTCGATTCTCTCAAGTTTGGTCTTTTCCCTAAGTTCTGCAAATAAAACAGTGTTTTTCTGTAGCTCAGAAAAGCTGGGGCTAAATCAGGTGCATTCATATCACAGTAAACATTTCAAATTCACCTTCCATGGCCAGTTAAAATGTAGTGAACTTCTCGGAGACCAACTCCCAGATGTAGTGAAAACATGTTTGAAGTATGTATTCTGCTGTGGGTCATCATGTTTATCTGTGGGAAATAGTTGCTGAAAGTAGTCATCTTTAATTATATTGGTGCTGATTAAGATGCACTGAGAAATGCCTCTGTGGAGTACAAACTGAAGCTTTCTCTGTGACCACTACTATGCAGCAAAACCAGCCTTAATTTCCCTAGTGAAGCTATGAAAGCCTCACAAAATGTACCATCACTGCTTAGCAATTTAAATAAACTTTGTGTTCCATTGACTGGACATCCAGAACTTTATGTAAGTTGAAGGTGCTGACAAAATCCATTTCTTACAGTAGTAAAAATAGATAATAATCAGACAGATATACAGCTTAGCACTACACATGAAGGTTACCTTTATTATTTATACAAAAGTGTATCATTTTAGTAGTCCCTAAGACATAGTGTGATCTACAGCCACTGTGTTCAAATACTGTGAAGTACTTGCAGGTGTCCTCTTTCTACATAAGCCAAATTCTGATTTCCCCTTCATTTACGCTTTTTGTTAATAAAATTTTTGCAAAAGTGTTCAGTTATTATGTACTCTTGAGGATTGTGTATTGTTGTGGTATCCGATGAGGAAGCCTGTATTCAAAAGAGATTTGAAATTAAAAATGCTGATACTGGATAAGTTTTATGACTTCTAAACGTGTTAGAAATAAAATATTCTTGAATCATCATAATTCACAGCAAAATAATATCATATAGCTAAAAAGGCTAGGTTTTCTACACAGCTTGGTTTCAACTGAATCTTCTCAGTAAATGAATGTTCTAATTCTTTGCAAAACAAAGTTTAAAGTCAGTAACATCCAGAAAATATTTTAGAACTCTTACCTTTCAGAACTCAGGTTTGGGTTTTAAAATAGGCAGAATGGAAAACCATCTCTTACCAGAATTTTCAGTTATAGGCATTGTGATGACAGGAAGGGCTTTTGTGGAGCATTTCATTGTACTAAATGGTTTGAATCTGTGTAAGGTTTTTTGGTATTACTTTCCTTGGTAATAACTGCCAAAACATTATAGGTTTTTAGGGGACTGTTTGAGAATCTTTGTATCTGCTTGTAGGAAAAAATTGTCAGATGTTTAAAAAATTTGTATTCCTAAGAGTGTTAAGCTATGTGGTGTGGAATGAAATGGTGTGAGAAGCCCAGTTGTCTTGAAAACAAAAACTTCGTTTAAAGCAAAAGGTGTACACCAAAATATTCTTTAAAATTTTCTGGGAAAGGAACAAGGGCAGTTTTGCATAAAGGGGTCAGTTTGAGTTTTTAAATTGTTACTGAGGTTTTTTTCAAGCAGGCAGCAATTTCTAACATCATGTTCAAGTAAGTACATATCCCTTGTGCGTACACACAAGAAAGGACACTATTTCCAGTTACCTTCTAACCATTCACTGCTGGGTGCTGTTTCATTCACATGAGGAAACAAATTGGACTTTTAATCGTAACTTACCTTGTGTATTACAAATCAGTTTGTTTTCTACTAGCATAATATTGATTATGCCACCGACAATAATAGCAAACACTTGGAACAGTAACTCACAGCCTTGAAACAAAGCCTCGTGTCCTTAGTCCTCTCAAAGCTCTGCCTTTGGTTGTGTGAGTTCAGTAGGAATCTTGGAGAATGAAGTTTGGAAGCACAAGCTGTTATATTGTTCTTTGACTTGTTCATCCTAAGAATCAAGTCTTCTTTTTCTAAACAACCCTCTCCAAATCCTTGTCCCTCTGTGTCTATGAACTGAGCGTTTCTCCAGCCAAGAAAATTTGCATACATTATGGAAGAAAGAAGATTTGTCAAAACATGTAATAAAAATTACTTTAAAAACCCAAAGTGTTAATTATCATTATGAATGTAGTGGCTCTTCATAGTCACACTTCCTTTTGGGGACATTATTGCAAGATAAGCAGTAGCTTTGGGAAGGTAATACAGGCTGTCTTACTGATAACACAAGCCATGTCCTCAGGGAAACATCATACATTCCAGCATATTTCAGGAAATTTCATAAATTTCAGCATATCTCACATGTGTCAGGCATGTCTGCTTCTCAGGATGGGCCTTTTTTTTTAAAGGAAATATATTTTTGGTTTTCCCTGAAAGCACATGGCTTTATCTCCTAGGTAAATTATACTGTCTTTAAAAAGCCCAAAAATCATCCCATCATCTGATTCATGAGTCTTACCCTAAATCTACTGGAGCTTTTTTAAACATTCAGATCTTCCTTTAAGTATCTTTGTAATGACACACTGGCTTACTGCCCTCTTTTAACCTCATGACTCCTGGAATGCTCTCCATGCATAAAGTATGAATGTACTCACTAGGAATCTTGTAATTTTCTTTGGAGCTTGGCGTTATGATTTTATTTTTTTTTTCCTCTGCTTGGAGATACAAAGAGGTTTAGAAGTTAAGCCTGGATCAGTGGCCAGAGTTGAGTACTGGATTCACAGAAAGCTGTGCAGAAGATGCACATAATTCTGTTTGAAGCCACTATTAAGCATTGCTGGGATTCGTACTGAGAAGTGGAAATCCTTGTAAGTGGCATTGAAAGGGAGATGTAATACAGTATATCTGAAATGTAGAAATACATTCAGATAATACTTTAGCAACCTGAAAAACAGAAGGAAGCCGCACTAGTTAAATAAAAGGTAGAAAAACTTGGAACTTGGCAATTTATGCATTTATCATGTGCTTTTTGAAAATCCCTCCAGAAAATGATACATTTTAATGTAATTTTCATTTTTCTTTTTGGCATGTTGTTACAGTTCTTTCTTATTGTTTTATTTTTTTAAGGAATCCAAAATGTACTCAGCTTATTCTGTGCCGTGCTTACAGAAAATAAGGTTCTCTTTCACTCAGCAAGTTTTCAAAGGCTCAGTGATGCCTGCAGGGCTCTGGAGTCTTTGATGTTTCCCCTCAAATACAGGTGAGTTAAGTTTGGATTCTCTGAACTCATTAACTAATTTATAACTCATTTTGTAACTTACATTATGTTGTCCCAAACAAAAGGAGTTGTGCTATATTTGTTCAAATAAGCAAAGCTATTCATGATGATGTATACAAGTCCTAGTCTGTACACATCATTAATAAAAATTTGGTTGTATCATGCCCATGGAAACAATTAAGGGAGAAACATCCCTCCTACAAATGTAGAGTAGAAACCCCACTCACAACCCAAAAGATTCTGTGGCGCAAAGATGGCAGCTACATTAGTGTGTATCAGAGTTTTAAGTCACTGACAAATGTCCACCAGAGAATGAATTTAAGTAGACAAACTTATCCTCCCCAGCGAGCCACAGGTGGATCCAGCATTTTGAAATGGAAAATTTCATGTCAGTCAGTTTGGTTGTTTTAGGAAGAAGACATCTAATTCTGACTCACCTGTTTCAAACCATGCTTGTATTCTAATAGCTTGTTCTATTCAAAATCTGACCGAGATAGGCTTCATTTTAGTATAGAATAAGAAGGAAAAACTGGAAGTTGAGTTTTAGAATGTTTCTTAATGTTTAAATAGTAATGAATGTAAACTTTTAATAACTCTAAATTAGGTGTAGAAATGCATTGATCAATTTAGATTCAGCTCTTGATGTTGTTTTGATGAACACACAGAGTTTTTTTAATTGTCAAACCAAGTAAACAGTACCTGAAATAGTGTTCTGTGCATAATGTTGTCATTTCAATATGAAAGAAAAACATTTCCTTAAAAGATTTATTATTAATGGTATTTTACCATAGGCTGAAGTGTAGGTATCTGGCCAAAAACTAATCATGTTTTTAAAATAAATGTATTATCCATAATTTTAGTGTCCCTGACTACTAACAGGAAGATTATATTTTTTTTTAAGAAAAAAAAGTTGTCCTGCGTGAAAGGATAGTCGGAAGCTTTTATTCTATTTTATTTGTTCTTTTCACAGTTATCCCTATATTCCAATTCTTCCTGCACAGCTACTGGAGGTTCTCAGCTCCCCAACACCTTTCATCATTGGTGTTCATTCTGTCTTTCGCAATGACATTCATGAACTTGTGAGTATTTGTGCCCACTCACAGTCACGGTGCCTGCTGTGGTGTTCAGCTGCAGACAGCTTCTGAGTGCTTGAGAGATGTTTGTATGAATAATTCACATATGTTGAAAATATTACTGTAAGAAAGCAAGACAAGACAATCAGAAGAAGAAAAAAGAGATAAAGTATCAGGATTTTTTGTAAATACATTGAGGCTATAAAGCAGAGGAGGGAAATTGTTTGATTCTAGTACAGGAGGGGAAGGAGTGGATCCATTTCCAGCTTTGTCACCTATTTGTCCAGAGTTTGAGCAATTCACTTAGGATTTGCAAGTGTATTCTCAATTGTTTTATTTTACCCTTTTGAAGCATGTCCTTGGAGAAACTGAACCACGGTTACAAGAGGTGCTTAGAAACACAAGATTTTCCTTGTGGCTGCCCTCACTGTGTTCTTTTGCAAACAGCCTGTTAGGTATCTCAAAACTCTGAACACAGACCTGAAACACCTAGAAGCAAAAGTCACTTTTGAAAGTTTAGCCTAATTTCATTTTATTTGGTTTTATTTAATTTTTCATTGCTAGATTCAGTAACAGGAGGTATTTGGAGTATTTCGTGTATCAAAAGCATCCTGTACATTAAAGTTAGTACTGTTTTAATTTGTTTATTCTAACTTATTTGAAGATCATGAGATTTTAAGTGTTATGTTTTTAAGCTATGCTCACTGTGTGCACTACCAATAATGTATTTGTCCCTTACAGTTAGATGTAATCATAGCAGACCTGGATGGAGGAACAATTAAAATTCCTGAATGTATTCATCTGTCCCAGCTGCCAGAGCCTCTGCTACACCAGACTCAAATGGCACTTTCTCTGGTACGCTTTGATAAAATCCCCACTTTCCACCCCCTCACCTATGTGTAACAAAGGAAAGATTTCAATATTAAGCTTTCAAACATGCTGGAAGTGAGATTTCATAGAATGATTCATGCAACATTCCTGATTTTACAAGAGTTTGTTTTCTGTAGTTCAAGTTAATCAGTAATTTAAATCTTAAATGTCTTTTCACTGTTCAAGAGGTAGGGATTTTTCCTTTTTAATCATTTTTAATAGGAGTATTTGAGCAGCATTATTACTATTTGGTTCTGCTGCTTTCCTGTGTTTATAAATTCATTTCAACTGTACATTTTCTTGAAATTTAACAGATAAATAACCCTTTAGTCTTAAAGTTTATTTGTATGATGCCCTTATTTCACTATTCAGGAATGATGGGTTCTACATTAGGGAATCTCCATAAAAAGTACTTCAGTTTGTCTTTTTGCTATCATTGTAGTAAGTTAAAAATCACCTTATTTGGAGGCTTCTGAGCAAATCTTCTTATTTTGAAAAGAAGAATTTTTAGTCTGTTAATCTGTTTCAGCTAAATTGACTCTAAAATCCCTAATGGTATTGATCAGCTTCATGGACTGGGATAGGAGATTTTGATAACTAGCTCACTTATAGAAACCTGAAGCTGAGAAGTTAATTCCACCTTTACTTCCATACAGTCTTCACAATTTAATTCAATTTATTACTTGAGGTACTCAATATCAGTGGATATTAATTTGAGAAAGAAGAAAAAAAAATATCTTTTTCTCAGCAAAATGAAGGAAAAAGTTTTTGTTTCCAAAATTCTCTAGGTTTTGCATCCTGATTTGGAAACAGCAGATTATGCATTCCCTCCCCCACGAACAGCTTTATCACACTCAAAAATGCTGGTAAGATTTCTGTGTTATTTTCCGTCTGACTTTCTTGAGTGGAAAACTGTTGAAATTTTAGACTAACTTTCTTTTAAGAATTTATGTTTGCTTTTCCATGTACTTGGTAGTATTATTGGTGGAGCAAAGAACTGCATTTTGCCCTAATAGCATTCTAATGGGTTGGAAGTTTTATAAAATCCAAAAGCCAGTTCAATTTAAGAACACACACTGGGGGGTTTTGTGTAGATCTGTTTGAAAATGTGAAACTCTTAGGTGGTGCAATATATTTTTTGTACTCATTGCTTGATTAAGATTGGGATTTTTCATTGCTGAAGATGGGGAATGTCATCCAGACTTCATCTAAACTAATGGCAGAATTCTGCTAAGATCTCACTTTGAATAGGGAAGTTGTAAATTAATATAATTTTGAATTAATAAAATTTTGGATCGAAATGAATATAAATTAATATAATTTTGCATCAAAATAAGAATTTTGTTAAATCTGAAAGAAATTACCATGTTTTCAAGTAGTTAAAAAAGTTAGGGTACAAATGTACCTGTTAAAGTTTTAGAGAGCAGCAGAAAATGAACATATGTCTCAGTAAAGTGACCCATACAAAATTTACGTTAAAAATAGAACAACATTGATCATGCTCCAATGAAGAATAAACAGATGTCTAGTAAAATATTCCAGCTTTATATAATCTTGTATATACCTTTTCCCTTTAAAAATAAGGCTGTCACTTACTTAGGTTATATTTGCTTGTTAGTTATTTGATCAGCTGGTTACCTGATAGTAAATACAGTATTTGCTGTGTATCACATGTAAAATTAGAGTTTATTTAAAACACCTCTTGAGACACCGTAAAACCCCAGGTCATAAAACAATTTTTGGGACCTCAGGTTTCTGACATAGATGCTGAGGTGAAATAATAGGGTGGCCCAGGATTTCATGTCAGTCTTTAGTGGCATCTGGGCCAGGTGGAGATGTCACTGCCCCAAGTCTGTCCTGGCTGTTCACATCTTTTCCATTTATCTGGTGGGGTGTGTGTAAGCACTCTCTTACTCAAATAAATAAACCAGGACTTGAAAGACCTACTCTTTTAAACTTTTTAAAGTAACTCCAGCTTACTTTGGTGGCAGAAGGCTGGCAAGTGAAGAGATGAGTGTGAAGAGTCCTAGATGAGTAGCTGGGCAAACCTGGAGCAGTCTGCTCATCTGGCAGAGCTGCAGGAGGTGGCTCTAGTGGGAGGCTCCAAGCCTGGCTCCTCCAGCAGCATCAGTGCCACCTTAGGCTCTTGTTATTCCCTGCTGCCCCTGCTCACTCTGAAGACACTGCTTGTGTAAAAGACACTGCTGCAAAACCACACTTATTTTAGGGAATAAATCCAGGCTAAAATAGCCTCTTTTCTTTATTTCCCATCAGTTTTCTCTCATAGCAGTTGATCTGTGTGGTTCACCACATGGCCACCCTTCAGCCACCCTGGCATTGCCCAGAGCCTGTGGTGCAGGCCTGGGAAAGATCAGTAGGGGTGAAGGGTGACTGTGTACAGAACCTGTCATGGCCATGTGAGGACAGGGCAGGGGAACCTGGTGGTGTTTAAGGTCCCTTCCAGCCCTAACCATTCTATGAGAAAACCTCATACCTGTACAAGTATCCCTGCTTCATGTGCTGCACTGCTACACTGATGAATTTGTAGGCATTTCATATTTAGTTCTATACAAAGTGTGGAGAAATTTAGGATACAAGGATGCTTTGACAGCATATTCAATTACTGCTTCCAGGATAAAGAAGTGCGAGCAATCTTCCTTAGGCTATTTGCACAGCTTTTCCAAGGGTACCGGTCCTGTCTTCAGCTGATCAGAATTCATGCTGAGCCAGTCATTCACTTCCATAAGGTAAAGGAGGAGCAGTTATGTGTATTTATGTTATTCCTTTGTGCCGTGTTATCCCACAAGCCTGCTTTTTGTACAAGTGGTAAAATTTAAAAACGTAAATAAAATTATATAAATGGGATAAGCACATCATTTTGGCATAGCACGATATCAGTGTATTGTAGTGAGACTAATTACAGGGATAGTAATGAAATATACAACAAAGTTAACATTTAAATGTAATACAAATAAACATTTGAGGAATTGTTGTGGAATTTTGAAAACCTCTGTATGTAATAAGATGACATTGCTTGAAGGTACCAGTTTTTTTACCTGTGAGATTTAAAAAATGTGTGCATCAACTTTCCATTTCTGAACTTAGGTCTAAAAAAACACTATGTATAGTAAAAGATTTAATTAGAAAGTACCACTTACTAATATAAGTGATACTGATAGGCTGGCGAAAATGTTTAACTGGTAATATGTAATAGTTGCTTGTAATTTTGATGCTAATAGAAAAGTGCATTTTTTTTCTGTATTTGTTGCAGGCAGCCTTCTTGGGCCAGCGAGGCTTAATTGAGAATGACTTTCTAACCAAAGTCCTCAATGGAATGGCATTTGCTGGCTTTGTGTCAGAGAGGGGTCCTCCCTTCAGGACCTGTGATCTTTTTGATGAGGTGAAAACTCTTTCTGTATTCCCACCTAAAGTACAGTGTACCTGTGATATTTCAGCATGGGAAAAACTACTGAAATGCTTCTGAGTCCCCACTGTTTATTATATCAAGTTTATACTGACCATCTCAACTCTTATTTTCTGCTAAAGATATATTTCTAGCTTACTTCCATAAAATTATGCCCCCTCATATGTATGAAGTTAAATAGTTGTATAAACCTTGGTAATGCTGTTCCTATTGTCAGATCTGTAGCTTCATAATACATTGCGTGTGCTAGTACAGAATTATTTTGAGTAATTTAATTATATTCTATGGAACGTTAACAAACTCATTGAGAAATATTACATTAAATACATATCCAACAATGTAAACTGAGACAAAAAAATTCATTTTAAAAAGCAATGCCATTTTTACTCTGTTGGCTTTGAGTTGAATGTAGAGTAAAACTAGAGTTTGATATGAATTCTGTGTATGGATTGAGGTATAGAAGTGTGAAAGGACTGGTTTAGGTATGTAGGAATTTCTGTCTGGTAACAAACACTGCATATGAAGCTGAAAATGTCTCATGTTCCAGAGCAATGTGGCATCACACACTTTTCAACATTCAGCTTCCTTTCCTTGGTTTCAATTTAAGATTAACATTTCATAACTTAAATAGGAAATAATTTTTTTTTAGTTGAATTATCAACATTTTTATTCTTTCTTCTTCTAAAAAAAGTTGGTGGCCTTTGAAGTTGAAAGAATTAAAGCTGAAGAGGGCAATCCACCAAAAATGATAAAGCATGTTAGAGAACTTGCAGAACAGCTCTTCAAAAATGTAAGTTGACTGTACCTGCTGCATCCGTAGAGTTGAGATGGTAACATTGAAAATTCTTATTCCTCAGATTGATCCAGTATCCAGAAAATGGAAATGCCTGCTTGTGATAGTCATCATCTACATTATGGCAAAAACTCTGGAACTTTAACAATATCTAATTTTGTAGATGCAAAGGAAATTCTGTATGGTAGTATTGATTTATTGATGCTAATATTGATTTACACATACCTACAACTACTTATCTATTTTTAGGTGTATTCCCATAATGGCTATAAACTGCTATTTTCTCTGCTGCAAGCTGTCCATGCCAAATACATCTCTTTTCTTGCCTCTCGACAGTTTTTTCTCAACATATGAAAACCATACATCCAATTTGGCATAATGTGTACTTTCAGCAGTTCTTTCCTGCTGTGTGACCCAGTCCCCCTGGTTTGCATGCTCAGCAAGCACTATTTTTTTTTTTACAGCCTGTTTCTTGTACTCTTTAGGTTTCCTACAATACCATTTCCAGTTTAATTTTTGCCTTTGTATCATGTTTATTTTACATAGTGCTTTTATAAAATCTCTTACCATTTCCTTAGCTGGTTCTGGTGTGAGTTTTTTGTTTGTGGGTTTGGGGTTTTTTGTTTGTTTTGAGGTTTGTGGGCTTTTTTGGCATAGGCTGATCTCCCTTCCCCTCACACTTCTGTGGTTATTCAGACTCCACAGAGCATTATCTATTACACCATCAGCTGACACCTTTGTCACCCTTTTTTTTTCTTCATCCTACTTCCCCAAAACTGTGGTTTACAACTACAGTTCTGCAAAAAACCCCACGAGAACTCCAAATACCGCTAAGTTCTGGGGTGTTTGGGGGTTTCTTTTGGGTTCTGTGTGTCTTCTCTGATGATGAGATTTATTTATACCACTGTGATGGACCTGCTCCTTCACTATCACCAAGTCAGTGGCTTCACAGGAGCACACACTGATAATCACTAAGTGAATGACTTTGTGCATTGAGAAGTCAGATTTCTGGTAGCTATGCATGCACCTATCTTTGACTAAATATAGGTGATGAGTAACACTGCTTCTTTAAGTTGTGCCTAGAGCTGTCTGATTTTAAACTGACTGCATGATGTATTTTGACATCTTGTTTCACAGTTTTAATAGTCATAATATTGTAGCTGTAACAGTTTAGATACAAGAGAGAGACAAGATCTATTGGGGAGAGATAATGTTTGCATGAGTCTTGCCGGTATAAGTGGAAAATCCAAGGCATTAGACCTTTAATTAGCCTGATAGCATGTACATCTGACGTGACATTTGTGATGTCCAAGATTAAAGTAACTTTTCCTGTGTATGTCATCTGAATCTCTCACTGAAATGGACTGAAATGCCTTTTCTGGCATTTTCTGCCTTGTGTCCTCTGTTGTCCCCTCTTGAGACTGTTCTCCCTTTCTCTCCCTTGCTTCCCCTGACATCTGTTGCTCTCATACCCCTGGATTTTTGGCTGTTTCCATTAAATTTTCCTTTGCAGAGAATGCATGTGGCTAAGTAGCTGCTCTGTTTTGACTGCTATTTCTCATGTTGATGCATTTGATCTCTTTGTTGCCTTTTGCTCCTGTAAACAACAGTTTTAAGCTCCTGTTTACAAGTTTTCTTCCTAACTTATTGTGCACTTACAAGAGAAACCTCATAGATGGATAGCACTCCTTGGCAGTGGTATGTAGCCAGTAATGAGTAACAGCATAGAGCCAAATTGGACAGCAGTAAATTCAGATGTGATTAATGGTAACCCGGGTAAAAATGAATGAAGAGATGAAAGTACCCCATTCTGTTTGATTACTAACCCCAGGAAAATGTGAGGTGTGATCCTATGCATGGTGGTAGATAGTCTCTCTAATGAACAGCTTGACTGTCACATTAATTTATATTCAAGTTCTTAATAGTCATTAAACTACATAAAATCAACCTAAGTTAAGCAGTGATTTTCTTTTGCTCTCATTTTGAATTTTGCACATCAACAAAAATAATTTTATAAAAGCCTTTAACAAAGTTGGAAATACTAAAGATAATGAGACAAGGGAGATACTAATATGAAACATTTTATTAGTCGTCTGCATTAGATATTAGACTTTTTAATCTTTTGGGGATAGGCGATTCTCCAAACAGCAGTAAAATTAGATGAGACAGATGGTGACACTGCGTGATTCATTCTGTGTGTGATCTTTTCCTTTTGACCTGCAGGAGAATCCCAATCCCCACATAGCATTCCAGAAAGTGCCACGGCCCACGGAGGGCTCCCACTTGCGGGTTCACATCCTGCCTTTCCCCCGGATCAACGAGGGCCGGGTGCAGGAGCTCCTCCAGGAAGGGCTGGCCAGGAGTCAGGGTGCCCCCCCTGCCACGCGGGGGGACAAGAAGTGCGTGGTGCCAGCGGGTCCCCCTGTGGGTATGTTCATTTGCTCCCTGCCTCACCTGGTTCTCATGGATAATTAGCATGACTGCAAGGTGTTGCTCCCAATTTTATGTTAATACTGTATTTTTAGTGATCTGGTACGTTGACTTCAGTGCTTGCCTTTGCAATTTTAAAAGCTATTTTTTATCTGCTTTTACTAAGAAGTCAAACATCCAGAGAATGAGGGGCATAACTGCTAACAACAAAAAGGGATTTGATCTGAATTAGATTTTGAGTTGAACAATTAAACTAGATATTGTCTACTCACCTAGACCTGTTAAATATCACCAAGGATACTTGTAGGACTGGCTGAACGAAGCTTTGAACCATTTGGGTTTCTCCTTTGATACCAATGGGAGACATGTAGATTACTGGAAAAAGGCAAAGTTCAAAGATGGCATCTGTCTCAAAATAAATATACCTATATTTAAACATAAAGAGCAGGTGTGGACATTGTAGGCCTGCAGATTTTCATTTTAATGCCAAAAAGTTCTTTTAGTTATAGTCATACTCATCGATGTGAATAATGGCATAAACCAGCATGGTTAGTAAACTTGCACATGAAGTTGGCAGAGCTTGCAAAACTTCTGAAGGATGGGATCAGAATTCAAATCCATCCTTAAAAATTAGATATCTAACCACAAGACTCCATTGAATTTTGTTCTTCTCTACTGCTTTTCTTCAAATAAGGTATTGCACTTGCCTAGGCGTGATCGGCTGACTAGGCAGCAGTTCTTCAGAAATTAATTTGGGAACTTTAATGACCACAGGACAAACATGACCCAACTATATCAAGCTACTGCAAAAAGGACAAACATCTTAGCAGGATGTGTAAACAGGAGCGCAGTCAGTGAACCCCATGGAGAAATCTTTTCATTGTGCTCAGTAAGACCTCAGCTGCAGTGTTTGTGTCCATTTTTGGACACTGGAAGACTGTCTCCATTTTTGGTTCTGTTGGAGGGAGTCCATAAGAAAGCAACAGGAATGACCAGTGGTCCAGAGAATGTGACCTACAAGGAAAGATGGGGAGTTGTTTAGACTGAAAAATAGGAGACTGAGGGGACGCATAATAGCAGGCTTGAATTATACAAGAGACAGTTAGAAAATGAAGGGGAATAATCTGTAATGATAAGAAATAATGGGTTTAATTGCAGCACAGAAATAGAGTTATTTGTCAGCAAGACTTGGTAAAATGAGGATTGTGAGGCAGTTGGGTGGATTTCTTGTGAAGCCATGGAGCCTCTGTTATCACAGAACATTGGGAACATATTAGACAAACATGAGAAATAACATAAATAGTGTTGATCCTGTCTAGGGAAAGCAGGGTGAACTAGATGGCCTCTTGAGGCCCTGACCAGGCCTGTTTCTCTTTGGGTTTATGTAAGAAGAGAGTGAACTCTTTTCACCTGCCTTTGCTGTTGACTGTATCATTGAATCTGGTACTTAAACAATTTAGAGGATATGTGGTTGTGTTCTGTTGTCCTTCTTCAAAAGGCTAGTTGCAAGAGAAGGGATTTTTTAAGAAGTTAATTTCTGTGTCAAAGCAGGGGGTTTGCTGGTTTTTTTCTGAGTAACAGCTTCCACACACTCCCTGCTGAGCTGTGTCTCAGAATCCTTGGATATAAGTAGCTCGTTATTATCTACTAGAAAGGCATATTCTGCATTTAGATACTATTTATTTGATATTATAGAGAAATGGAGAATGTTAGTTCTTACATTCTGAATTTTCTTGAAAAATCAGAGCAAAACAGTGCATTAAGAAAATAAGATCTCAGCAATTTGGAATCTAGGTAAGAGGTTTGTCAGGTTTTATTCCGTGTTGCAGAATTCTCATCATGGCCATCTAAAAATGGTTATCCACTGCTACAAAATATGCAAGGCTACATAGCTCACTGCAGAACACACAAACACGTATTGATTATTAATTTGTGTTTATTTATGTATTTCACCAGTATGTTAGAGGTTATAATCTCTTTGTGCCTGTATGAAACAAACATAACAAATATTTAAGAGAATCAACTGTTCCGGTTAAAATTCAGGGCACTCTCCTCTTCAGATGGTATAGGAAAACCAAAGATTTAGGATCTTGTGATCCCATCTGCTTACTAAGGGTATTTGCTTAACAAAATAAAAGGGAGGACACAGTAATTATTTTTTTTAAGAAATTTCTGGTATTCTTTGTGGTTCTTGCAGAGGACGTTTCACAGATGTATATTCTTCTTTTTCTTTGTTAGTTTCCATAATGGAAAAAGGAAGCACAGTTTTCAACAGTGCTCAAAGGCTGGAAGTTGTTAGAAACTGCATCTCGTTCATTTTTGAAAACAAATTTTTGGAGACTGAAAAGGTAATAAAATGAAATTTTAATTCTCCCAAATAGCCCTCTGTTCTGTTAATGAGCAAATGGAGACTGGCCTAATCACAAAGTGCATTTTGAAGTCTTGCTGCAAGTGCTAAGGATTATTTTGGCCATTTAAATGAAAGAAGTAAGCAATAAAAATAATCATCTAAATGCAATATTGTGTGTAATATGAGGCTAATGGATTTGAAAACCTGTTTCTAATACTACATGGGTGAGTTGAAAACGCTTTTTGTAAAATTTATTACTGTTATAAGTAGTGTTGTCCACATAATTTTTTTTTAAAGAGGTGGGTGTATATTGGTCTAGCACTAATTAGAAGGAATGCAAACAAAAGGCATACCTATGTGCTTCAATGTTCAACAGCCAGTGCTCTCTGAAAATTTTCAGTGCAGTCAACTTCGCTGGTTTTAAAAATCAGTAATTTGATAGAACTCAGAGATTCATATAAATATTTGGCATGTCTGTCTTCATTGAAATGTGCTAGTGAGTTGTCATCCTCAACATTCGTATTTTCTCTTCATTAAGAAGTTGCCAGGTTTTGTAGATTCTGTTCATAGTGTTTTCAGTTATTGATTCTGGAACAATCACTCAAACTTACAATCAAATCTAATTCTACATATGAAAATGACTTTAAAATTATTTTAAGAATTTTTTTGATTTCTCAGGGAAATATCACCTGTATATCTCTGAGGCTGTGCAGATCAGGATAGAAAATGAGCTTTGCTTGAGTTATGATGTCAAAATGCACGTGGGAAAAGTCCTAATAAAGTGTGTAACTCTTTTGACCCAAGCAGAGCACAGTAATTTTTAACCTCTTTCAATTTCCAGGCACTTGGGAAAGTTCAGTGGGTTTTTTGTCCCTCTATATGGTAATTTGTCCTTAGCCAGTAGGCTGCCTCTTCTTTCTTACCTGCAGTCTAAAGGGCCACAGCTGATAATCACTGTTGTAGCATTTGCTGCATCTTTAAAACTTTGATATAAATATTCTCTTGGCACTGGTTTGGGATAAACTGCATAACCGTCTAGTGGCCTCATTGCTATGAGAGGTATGCCACTTCTAAACCCATTTGTCATTCACTGCTTATCAGAAACATGCTGGTCAGCCTTGATAGGCCAACTCCGGTCCTTGCCTGGCTGTACAGAACAGAGCACTTGCTTTCATCCACAATAATCCATTTCTGATTTCACATCCATTCAATGCCTGTCCATATTAAATTATTTCTATTTACAGATGTAGGTGAGAAATGCTATTTAATGCATTTGGAAAAAAAAAAGGCGGGGGGAAATTTAATACTTGGTAACTCAGGCTAAGTCAACCACTATGTGAAAGTTTGATACTCAAGCTAATGGCTAATTTCCAAAGTTGTTCTTTACTGTCACTTGCAGTTTCTTAATGAAAAATGAATGCTGTTCAGTGTGAGTAGTGCCATTTAATTTCATTTCCATAAAGTGAGATGTTCTTCTCTGCAGACCCTGCCTGCAGCTCTGAGGGCCCTGAAAGGCAAGGCAGCTCGGCACTGCCTGACCCAGGAGCTAGGCCAGCACGTTAAAGAAAACCGAGCAATCCTGGACCATCAGCAGTTTGACTACATTGTGAGAATGATGAACTGTGCTTTGCAGGTACTGTGGGGCAAGGCTTTGGCCTTGATTGTCTCTCTCTTGTCATTAGGATAAGCAAAATTGCATAGAGGGTTGTGGACAAGCAAAATAATTAAATTACTGGACTGTGTCCTACAGTTATGTAGTGGATACTACTTGGTGGATTTAAGATATTTTGTTGTTGAAAGAATAAAGGACAAAGCACTCAGGTCTGCACAGATCTGCCTGATATGACAGGCAGAAAGAAAACTGTTCCCATTATTAATAATTTAGATACAATTTAGTTTTGGTAAGTATTGAAATCATGTAACTTAATGGCTTGAAGTGCTTGTTTTAATGAATGGTTCTTGGCTTTTCCAAGTCATTTTCAACCCAGAGTTCCTAAAAGTTCTATCACCCACTGCTCAGTTAAAAAGAAGAAAGTTCATCGTCTTTGTAATCACATAGTTTAAGAAGAAAGCATATTTTCTGCTTCTGTGGCTCATGGTGGCAGTTCTGCTTGTCACAGTGACATTTGAGTTTGTCAGAGACTCACTGCAAGTATTTGCAGTTCATCTCCAAAGTTAATTCTACTGACAAATTATTCTGTGCTGAATAAGCATCAACATATGGTGGCAGCTACATAAGGAAGCAAAATATGTGGGTGACTTCCTTTGACTTTCATTTCAATAATTGGTCTATTTTACCTTCTCTTGTTCTCAATTAATCATTTGAAATATTTTGTAGACTTTCATGTTTCCAGTCTGTTGTCTGAGAATGTAGTAGTATTTTTCTTTATTTGTAATGTGATCACATTTGGTTATAATTTCTCTTTTGTTGACCCTGTCTAAGTTCTTGTATCAAATTTTCGATTTGATGGAGACCTTAGTATTTTAATCCCACTCTCCTCTAACCTAAAAACGACCTACATTGTTTTGCAGCAGGTTGTTGGCCCACATTTTTTAAAAGGCGGGTGCTAAATGCAGCTTTCACTGAAGTGTAGAAGTAAATTAACGTTGACTGAGCAAATGCTACCTCAGGTCACCATCAATTGCAAGTTTTGTTGTGTTGCATTTCTTGATTGTTCACAGCAAGATGTTTTTCTACTGTTGTGAAAGAAGTTCATCTTTGTCGGAGCAGTAGTCTTAGGAGCAAAATTACCTGCAGTCAGCAGATGAAAAATGAAGTTGACTGGCTGCAATTACACAGCACGTAGAGTCTGCTTTTTGGCACAGGTCTTCACCTCTTCCAAGCCCTAAATTTAGCCTTAGAGTTGGAAGAAAAATTGAATTTATCTGTGAAACTCTTATTTCTCTGTCCACAATCATGACTAATGGAATATTGCACCTGCTGTGTATTCCAGAGTTAGAAATTTTCTTTCAAACCAGAAAGCAGGATTGTCTAGATGTGTCACAGATTTTGCTTCTACTTTTTTGATCATTCCCGGGTTAAAAAAAGAATCCAGATGTTTTCAGACAATAGGAACAAAATACAAATCCTCTTTATTTTTGTATGTTAATAGAAAACTCCTATCAGAAGAAAATTAATTTTTGTTTTCTGAGGAAAGAAATACTGATATCACCTTTTAATAAAATAATAAAAGCCAATTTTGCTCTGGAAGAAGACCTTTTTTTTTTTTATCCAGGTGATTTGAAAGCCCAAGAACAAGCTTAAGTTCAAGGAAATCAACGTGTCTGAAGTTACTGCAATTAAAATAGGCGCTTTTTTTTCAGTCAAACTAGCAAATATAACTCAAATCATGCAGGGGAAAGAGATGAAATAAGGAGGCACAGTTTTTATGCCCCCCCCACCCCCCCAGCAATATTTGCGTATCTTGGAAAATACGAAATGAAAGTTTTCGTTTCTTGGGAACAAGCTTGGCCAACATGAAAATATCTGAACTCCTGACACTGGGCAGTGAGTTAGAAGCAAGTATTTTTAACATCTATTTTTATGACATATGAAGTTATTTATTGGGATAAAAACATGATTTACAATTTGTCTGTGCACTTTGCTCAAGCGTGTTATTTGAAACAATGGGTAAATTTTGACATTTTGGAGCTTCCCTGTATCAATTCAAGAGAAAAGCACATTATCAAGAACTTACTTAAGTTTGCCCTTGCTGCAGGGGGACTCAGCAAGTCAGCATTTTGCTGTAGACACATGAATTCTGTTAGCTGCAGGTCATAGACCAAGTAATTTAAGCAGTGTCTGTTAAAAGACACAAAAATCTAATTTAAGGAATGTGGTCTTAACTGGAAATGTAGTCAAGCTTTAGGGAAATACCACATTAATTATTGATGGGGTTTTGGGGGAGAGTTAGGTTGCAGTATGGCTTTAAGACCTCACTAAACTACTGGAATTGTAGAAACTGCCTCAGTCTTACCACCAGATTTTTCTGTTAATGTTATTGCATGTTCCCAGTGGCTTCTGCAAGATGCAAAGTGAAATCCTGCTGGGGCTGGAGGCACACAGACAGTGATCCACAGCCAAGAGGAGGGGAAGGGAATGCCCTGGCAGAGGTGAGAGGGTGGGCAGAGCCCTGGCTCCCTGCTGGACACACTGGGTGAGTGGGCATGTGTGCAGCAAGCTCAAGTCCCATGGTTTGCCCTGGGACACACCAGTCTCACCTGCTCCTCCAGGTGGGAAATCTGATGCTCTCCACCCACCAACCCCCTGCTAACGATGAGGGGAATTGTTGCAAACTGAAAAGGTGAACTGTTGCAAACTCAGCAAGTCAGCATTTTGCTGTAGACACGTGAATTCTCTTGGCCGCAGGTCCTAAGACCAAGTAATTTAAGCAGTGTCATTTTGTGTCAAAAGACACAAAAATCTAAGAATTTCAAGAGATGCAGGTTGGCCATTTCTGAGAAGTGTCTTTTGGACTGAATTCTTTGTCTTACTGTGGAGTGCTATGTGTGACAAAATCAGGAAGATTGCACTCTGCTAGTCTAATGCAGAGCCCTCCATTGCTAGTCAAGATTTTTCTGATTGTGTCGTGTCAGGTTTTTTCATTTAATAGAATCTATTCTCTTGTTTTACTGCAGTCCGTAAAAGTAAAGGTCAGATGCTTTTCCAGAGCTTCTGTATACTCATTTTGTGCATGAAGAGCAGTATGATAACAAAATGCCTGTAATAATCCCACCATGTATATTATTGCTGGTCTCATATCTGTCTACTGCCACAGGGCTTGAGAAGAGATTAAGGAAGAGAAATAAAATACTCCTACTATTGCTTCAAGTGAATAGCTGTTTTATTTTAGTGAACAATTACATAGGCTGTATTTCCCCAAGTATCTGATCTAGCCATTTTGCAGCTGGGAGGAAGTGAGGGTGGTATTTTACCGATTTCTCTAGAGATGGCAAAACTTGGGCTTGCCACATCTCTGGTGGTTGTCAGCTTGAGTTCTCTCAGTCCAAGAGAGGCATTCTTTTAAAGTTCTTCTTTCAACTGATAACAGGTAGAACCTGCCAATTTTAACAGGCCTATGATCTGTGGAATAGTATGTTAGTTTCATGTTAATCTGTCTTATTTAGCAGCTGTGGCAGACTGTAGGAGGCCTTACAAATACAGCTAAAGTAAGGTATGATGCAGCAAGTCAGTACTGAAGTGTTAAAAACATGCTTTCCTGTGTTTGAGAAGTATTGACAATTACTGCTGCTGAAATGGAAATGAGAGAAGTATTTCTAATCGATTTTAGTAGTAAGAAAGATCAAAATTACATGGAGATTGTAATGGTCATTCATTAAAGCAGATATCTTCTGATGAGGGCAATTAAATCCCCAGTTACTTGCTTTTATCTCTGCTAGGAGTTGTCACTGACCACTGGCTGAAAACTTCATTGTCATGCCCTGAGTAAGACTTTTTCCCCTGATAAGTCATGTACTGTGGCAAACATTTAAATGAGCCTGTCGTACAGCAGTGATTAATGCCTTTGATAGAGGAGCAGAAGCATTATGTTCTGTTCCATATGTTATGTGACTAAATTACTGTTAAAAACATCTGCAGTGTTGTTAAAGCTTAATACATTGGTTGACAATTCAGTTCATTCAAACAGATACCACTGCAGATAATAATGTGAAAGTATAGCTCTAGACACTATTTCAGTCATACTTGCTTTTCTCTGCTGTGGTTACCTCAGAAAAATTTGCAGTTACACATAAATCGCTATTTCAAACGTTTTACTTCCTAATTTTCTATAATGACATTTGCTGACATCTCAGAAAAAAATACTTCGTTTATTTGCAACTAAAAAGCCTTTTTTTTTAGCAAGGAAACACTTCTATGTAATTATGTTTTCAGCAACACACTGTATTTTTAACACTTGTTTAGAATTCATGGCTCAATTTGCATACTTCTCCATTCATTTGCGTACTTTTCCGAGCAATCATGACTTAGCCAGAATTTCAGTTGCCTCTCTGACTTTCTTCTGGCAGCAGCAAGTGAACAGTGTATTTTGAAATGAAGTAGCACCTAATTTGATAAAGTAAAAGCAAGAAGAGGCCTGAAGAAGCTGTGGGATGATATTTGATAGTCTGAAACAATTTAGTAAAAAAAGATATTAGGAACAATTTGCATAAAATATTTAACAGTAACAGTAGGTCTTCCTAAAAAATTTATTTCTGGGGAAAGATTCTCTTCAGGTAATGCAGGACTGTGAGACACCTTCCTTGGGTAGTTGGAACAGATAGAACTTTACATCTCAAAGGAGGAGCTCCAGGATGTTGCGGTACAGCACTGCCTCTGAGAGATGCTGGTCAGTAATATTGCCTAACTGCATATTAATGCTTTTGTTTGGCAAATGTGAGTCAAACTGGAAAGCACATCTGCCCCAGACATCTGGATTCTTAATCTAAGTGCGGTTAGATGGGAAAAATGTGCATAAAACTGATAAATACGTAAATACTCTTAAAATTCTGGTCTCTAGCTGCAGGAAAGGAGTGAGGTCTTCCTGTGATGTGATTTAATTTGAGAGTTCCACAATCATCGATGCTGGTTTAGGACCTTCTCCAATGTCACATCTGTGTGAGTAGACATGTGTTGTACCACCATAACTGAGGGAGTATCTTTAATAGTGGGCTAATTAGTCATTGTTTTAGTGCTTTAGGTAGTTTCTGTTCAATCACTGTGGCTTTTCATAGTGGCAATAACTAGATGTTTATCTTTATTTTCAAACAGATTATACTGGATATTCTGGAAGTATACTTGTAGTATACAGTATGAAACAGAACTGCAGGAAATCTTAGTAGCAAGCAGGACAGAATTAAAAATACAACCTCTTTAGGTTTCAACAAAGGCACATCTGGGCTATCATCTCTTCTCCAACATTGGCCAAAAGCTGATGGAAGACAATATTGATTTATTTTGCCTCTAGAATTTGTGATTCTTCTGTATCGCTTTAGTGTAAGAAGGGCCTCTTTGTAGTACTTACTATGCAGTCTGTTGTGAAAAACTTTGATAAGCAAAATTAAAAACTGTGGCATTCTACAAATAATATTAAATTAATTTTTCTTAGGGAAATACCTTTTGTGTTATAATCAGCCACCAGATAAAGTTTAAAAACCTATCGGTCAGTTCTCAGAATTCAGAGATTTACGAATACTGTCCAATAACAAGAAAAGATTTTATTATTCCTGAGAGAAAATCAGCTTGGTGTGTGTGTCATATGATTCAAATTCTTGGCAATATCAAGGTTACATGAACTAGCATTTCTCATATTTTATGTTGAAAACTATGTTGCTAAACATCTTTATTTTGGAGGGTTACAGTAGATTTCTCTCTTTTTGGACTTTATTTCATGACCTGTCTTTTGTTACACAGTTTGACTTGCATTCCTGGAAGCAGAGTCTCAGAATTCATGTTTGAAAAACAGCACTATTTGAAAAGATTTAGAAATATTTTAAAGTGTAGAAAATCTGACATGAAGAGAAATCATGGGAGTTTAACAGGGCCACACTTAATTCTATTAATTCATCAGTTATTACCAGTTTGATCTTTCTGATCATGTTAGATGTAGTCATGGTATTATTTAAGTGGAGAAAAAAAAAAGGAGATTCCAGTGTTTAAGGCTTGGGCTTCAAGCTTCCAGATATAATTCTGTATTGTGCTGAACATGATTTTGGTAGGGTTTTTTTTGGTCACATCATATGGTTTCTCTGATACATGATTCCCAAAAAGTAGAAATAACAGCTTTATCATCCTGCTGATATTTTAGGGGTCCACCTATAATATTCTGGACTTAATAAAAGAAGTTGCTATTCCTGAATCTTTCTGATAACGTCTTTTTCCCAAGAGATTGCGCAGTACCGGAATATCATTGCACTGGTATTGAATTGATAGTGCTCACCTAATTTTCTCTAGGAAAAAAAAATGGAAATACACTTTAAGAGATTGTATTGTTGGTCAGTTTTCATTTTTCCTTTCTTCGCTCAGAGGAACATACTGTTTGTTTTACTCATCCCATGTGGTAGGATGGCCACAGAGTCCTGGAAAATTCCAGTCAAGGGCATGTCTTTATGAAATCCAGAAAACGGTGTTTCTTTCTTTGCAGCGCTGCCTCTGTGTGTCTATATCGTGGTGTAGGGGTGTGTGTGTGTGCTGCTGTCACAGCACTGCCAGCTTTCCTACCCCTGCTGGAGGGCCAGTCAGTGTTCCCTACGCTGCAGGTGTCGGGGGAGGTGCCCCTTTGGCGTAGCAGTAACCATTCTTTGGGCCAGGACTCTCCCTGCGGAGGTGACAGTGTCCAGGTAGTTCCTTGTTGCATCCTTAGGGACATCAGTGTGTGCAGTGGTGTCCCCAGCGAGGTGTCTGGCTGGTTCTGCATGTGTGTCCATGCCCCAGGGGGGTTGTGTCCAGCTGTGGGAAACTGCCTCTGTGGTTTTAGCAAGGATGAGTTTTTGATGACCAGGCAGCAGAAAACCATGGCTGCTTTTCGCACTGGGGCTGTGCCAGCAGTGCTGTTCAGGAATGAGCTCGTGTGTGGCAGGGAAATTCCTAAATTGCTGTTTTCCTGTAGACTTCCGAGACCCTACTTCTGTTAATTGTGACTTCTGCATGGACCTACCCTGCATAACTATTGCACAAGACTGTTACTTAAGGAAAGGAAAAGGGAGGGATTAGCAGAAATGAGAGTCCCATTTGCTGTCCATTCCTGCATCTGCCTTCAACTTTCCTCCCTTCCTTCCTGGCTTGTCACCAAAACATGGGGTGTTCACACACTTCCTCCTGCCCTCGATGTGTAACATGTGCATGTGCATGCATGAACAAAAGGGTGATCCAGAGATCCATGTCTGCTACACAGAGAAATGTATGCACTTAAATATAAACCCAGTAGGAAGTAGAAGTCAAAATAATCCCCAAGTTCTGCTCTGGTCAGAGCAGCCTGTTCAGAGTGTGAATGAATTGTGTATTTCCAGCATGCTGGAGGGTTCTAGTTGCAGGGAGTCCCCTGGTTTGCTCCAGGTCTCTTGCTGCTAACATGAAAAGGGATCAAAAATGCTGGAATAAAAATGTGATAGCATCCTACTTTTTCTTGATGTAACTTGTATAGATACAACTTGATTGTTAGACTGCAAGGTGTGGGAATATTGTTTATGCCTTATTTACAATTCTGTGCGGTTACCAGGGCAGGTTTGGCCTTGTTTTAAGGGTCTTTGCTCAATATTTTGTACAAACATCAAATGATAGCGGGGTGTGGGTTTTAATACAAGAATAAGCAGAACTACACGTGAGCAGTGGCCCCAGCAGCTCCTCTGGCTGGAGGGGCAGCTTTGGGGCTCACAGGGGAGTTTCCCTGCGCAGCTCCCTGGCATGGATGAGGAGGGTGGTACAAACCCACCCATCCCAGATGGGTCTCTGAGCTGTTGGGCAGCTGGAGCAGGCTTTACTCAGGCTTTACTCTTTGTATGTGTCTCTTGTTGCTGGCCTTTTGTTCAACCCTCTCACATTTGCTGGTGGTGCGGGACGTGCTCCCCTGTTTGCTCACACGCAGGTATCGCAGTGAAACCATGTAGCTCCTTGGAGTGTTGACATGGTAAGCTCTGACTGCTCTGAAGTGTTCATTACTGTTAATTGTGGCCTTGTGGTTGCCAAGTGTTCCTAGTAACTCTGTGTTCTGAATATTTCTGGTCGTCGTGATGAAAAGCAGACATGTGTTTGTACGCTGCTCACTGCTGTAAATAAAACAAGTCTGGGTTAGGAATTGCGTTGTACTGCTGTGCAGTTGCTGTCCAGCCTGGCTGAGAAAGAGGTGGACTGATGAAAAGTAGTAAAAAACAAACCAAAACAAAAAGTCTTTCATGTTGGAAAGAATAGGCATTTTGCTAGTATAATAAGCTGTGTGAAATCAGTAACTTCTGTTTTTACAGGTTTTATATCTGTAAAAATAAGGAAGTAACACACGGAGTTTTGGTTTTATCTTGGCTGTTATATATGTTTATAAAGTGTATTACAGTACAGGTCCATAATTCCCTATAGAGACGTGTATAACACTGTTGGATATGTGTACATGGACTTCATCTGCTCTGAGTGCTGTTTCATGTGTACAGTAAGTGACAGAATACTGCATGGTACTGGTTTGATGTACCTTGCAGTGACTGTTCCACTGTGGCCGCACATGTGCACATGTGTATGTTTAGGAAGAGGAGTGCCTCTTCCTAAATGTGTAATGTGGTCTCTGATCTTCCTTCCCCTGCCCTTCACCCTTCAAGTACGTGGTAAGCCCAGGCAGAGCAAGGTGTGCTGCCTTGACCACCAGGAGAGACATGACATATAGACAAGTGGTTTGTTGTTTCTATAAGGAATTTTATGAATCTTCTGTTTCTAAGTGTTTGATTTTACAGGAATTTGCATAAAAATTACTAATGGATGGCTGCAAGAGCCTCATTATTTTTTACATGCGGTCATTTCTAAAGCAGAAAGAAGATGAAATATCCAAAGTCGTCTAATCATTTGGTTGCTGTCATGTTTGCATAACCTTTGGTTTAAACAATTGAGATCTTGGCAGCTTGCATTCAAAAACTGAAGTGTGATGCTGAGATAAATACCATAAAACACAGACCAGTTCTGGGTTTTGTCAGTATTTTTTGTGTAAACTTTGACAAATGCATTAATATGACAAACAAACAATAGTGAACTGTGTGACATTTTAGAATGATTTTTAAAGAAAATGCATAAGGATAGATCTCTTTACAGTAGAAGACCTACCTCTACTGTTACATTAAAAGTGTGTGCCATTATAGAACAGGAACACAAAGGTGTAAACAGAAGAACATTTGACAACCTACATATGTTGTAAAAAAATCTTGCAGCTGTTGACATTCTTTTTCAATATTACAGCCCAGCATTATAACTTAAATTAATTGGCTTTTAGGATGCATGGAAAATGCCATGTAAACATGCTTTAATGAGGATTATTTTTAGTAATTCCCTCCCTGTATGCACTCAGAGGCGCAGGCTTTGGTATCTAATGGTCCAACAAAGTATTTAAAAATTACCTAATGTCTATAGATAAAATAAACAAATCCCACAACCCCCTTTCCCCACCTCTCCCCCAATTCTTGAACTCTTAAGTCCAAAACTCCACTCAGGAGCTAGGAATTGGAACTGAAAATGCATGTTTAACAGTCTGAAGTCCCACGATGTTTGTAAATGAACTAATTGATTTGATTTTCTATCCAGATTATTTGTCTTTTGAGGACAAAAGCAACTTATTTTGATTGAATTAAGTCCTCTAGTCAGTTGAACACCTTGTAAAACCTTTACGAGGAATGTTAATTGATTAAACATCCCTTTAGAGAATACGTATCCTTTTACACCTAAGTTCCACACAATTGCATGTAATATTCTCTATCCCTTCCAGGTGTATGGAATGAAATATCTTTCTAGATCTTACTCTAACTGTGGTAATAATAATAATACACTTAAAATCAACTTGGATTATGAGGGTGCCATGATTTTCAGCACTTCTTCTTTAGAAACTTTATATTTTTTCCTTGTCTGCATTATAATATTCTGTTTGTAGTATTCTAATTTCAAATTCAAGGTACAACCTGCATATGAAAACAATAGGCATCGGAACTGATTAATTTAAAATCAGTCCAGCAAACCATAGCTAATTATTCCAACCAATTTAATGATAAGGTATTTTCTAGAGATTTTCATCAAAACCAGGTATGTTGCACTTCTCTTTTATTGTTAAAGCAGTGGTGAATTTTGACTGCCTCATCACAGTCACCTCTTGTTCCACAGCTGGGCTCCAGCAGATGACACAGTAGCATTGTGCTGTGCTTGTGCACCCAGCTCTCACCCTGTGTAATAATTTAGAAAACCCAAATCTTCATTATTTTAGCTTCTGTGCATAGGAGAAGATTCAAAGAAGGAGAAGGATGGTAAGTAAGAGTATTTGAAATTTTTAGTAAGTTGTTGACTAGCAGCAGCATGCAGCAGGATAGCAGCATGACTGGCAGGATGTCTCACAGGACTGAACCAAAACCTTTGCTCCTAAATGTCCTTCTAAGACAGCAAAGAACAAGATCCAGAATCTTAGCAGCATAAGGAACTTGGACAAAATGTGGCCATCAGCACTAGACAAGGTAATGGGTACTGTGGGATTCATGTCGACTCTGAGAGTGAAGGTCTTCCTGAAAGCTTGAGGATTTCTTTGCTACTTAGAACTGCAGATAAGATAAAAGGAATGAGAAGATGGTCAAATGCATCAGGATATCTACTCATGTTTCTTGTTAGGAAGAGACACAGATAAGAAATACTTATCATTTGAGTCATCACATTTCTGATAGTTCTTGCTGATACAGTGTGTTTCATTCAGTATACGCATTAAATGCTGTCCAGAAATTAGCTGTTGATCTTCAGAATTGTGTTCTGCACTCATTTGGTGATTTGCTAGTGTGTTCTCTGGAATCGGAGTCATGCTCATTTTAGGATGCCAGAGCCATTGCTAATGCCTAAACTTCTCAGTTTTTGTTTTCACTACCCGTTCTTTTTTATCCAGCCGTTACAATCTGGCTCATCCTTCTGAAAGCTCCAAACATGAATTGTGAGGAAAGAATTTCAAACAGTATGACTATAGCTGAGACTTGAAACTTCACTAATATTTCACTGTACCCCAAGGTACAGAAGTTTTACTAAACTCCTCATTGCCATTTACTATGATTACATAGCAGGACTATCCTTTCTGCATTTTTTCTTAAAATGTCAATAAGATAAGAACAAAACAGACAGGTGTTTGGAACAAAACCTTCTGGAAGGAAGATCAGATAGCCTAGGAGAAGATTTGTCAAGGTTTTAGAATGGATTAACCGGTGACCCAAAAGCTGGCAAAGAAGGCTTTCTCTGTGGCTAGTTAGCTGGATGTTACTACAAGCAGTGATTTAGAAGGCTGTGTAACAGAAAGGGATCATACCAAGATTTCCTAGAATTTATATCAAAGAAAGAATTTTGCTGGAAGGCAATGCTGGTACACTTCTGCTTCTTTGTTCCACACAGCAAGCTCAAGGATGTCTTTTTTCCTCTGGTTGTGTTTGCCCTGCCAAACTGTTTTTACAGAGAACAGGAATTTTTTCAAGGACATCCGAACATGGCTCTTCAGCTAGATGACCAACTAGCCTGTTTTGGGAGTTTACTTTTTTACTTCTATGATGCCTTGATTGGCTACCTAGAAACAGAGACTAGGCAGGAGTAAGGGAATAAAGATAGGTATTTATTTGAAAGGCCTTCAGAGGTACACCCTGGGGAGCCAGAGGCTGCTTCCAAAATGGAGCCCAAGATGGACCACGAGTCACGAGTTCTTCACACTTTATAAGCTTGGTCCATTTGCATATCAGCATAAATTCACCAATTAAAACTTTAGCTAATGATGTGATTTTTTTTCAATTTCTCCACCTCTCTAGAGGCCCTAATTTACACCTTTGGGCCTAGGACAGTCTGGGTGTCCTTGAATAACAAGCTTGGAGAGGCTTTGTTATTTCTAGCTGACATGAGAGAACAGAAGTTAACAGGCTACAAGAAACTTCAGAGTTGTAACTAGGCAATACAGTATTTGAAGAATATAAAAGCTAAAACCTAGGGCATCATCTGTAACCAAAGTTGGAGGAGTTACTCCATGGAATTCTAACCTTCTTGTTTCCTGAAGCTGTTTGAAAATCCCAGAGAAAATGATCAATTCAGCAAGCTTTAAGACAGAAGGATTCTGAGAGTAGCTCTACAACTGCCATTTCAAAATTGTTTTACTGTTTCTTCCATTGTCTTTATCTCTTCCAAAAAATGCTTCATACTTCTTTTCATTCCTAGAAAAAACCCCATTTTATTAATAATAAATTAATTTTTAATAAATGTTTCATGAGAAACAGTTCCCACGTCACCCGTGTATTTATCATACTTTTGTTATTGAATGACCAATAAGTGTAAGATTTCAAATAAAATCTGTATCTGTATGAAAGAGGTGGCTGCTGTAACTGTACTGAAAAGTACAATCAGAAAGTTAAAATACTTAACATTAGGTTAAATAAAAATATTCTGTTTTCTTTTTTCATAGTTTAAATATTTGTATTAGAATATATATTTCATTGATGGATGCTTTCTTGGAGGGAGCACTTTACTAAATCAAGCAGGCTTGAAATCTCTGAATCTCTTGGGCATTTCAGGCTTTGTTGCAACATTCTTCCTTGATCACACAGATTTGATGTGTTAATCAAGGTGGACACTGCTCTACAACATGATGCTAATCGTCTGTCAGTTTCCCAGATTTGCTTTAAGTATCCTTTTCTATGAACTATTTATCCTTTAAATGACTTTATCACTGGATTTTTTTTCTCCAGAAAAATGGGATATTTCTGATAATGACTCTAGTAACATGATTTTTTCATGATGTGCAGTGTGCCTAATTCTGGTTGTTGTTGCAAGGTTGATTTTTGGATTAAGCAACTTCTACAACAACTTCCATTAATGTTGTTAAAACTGCAACTGCTCTTTGAAACTTAACCGGAGATTTACATTCCAGTCTATTAAGGAACAGAGATGTCTGACAGCAGGGTTGGCAACAAGGGATTTTAGGTTCTGTCAAGTTCACCAGCACAGCTAATACAGTGTGTCATCTGTGCCTGAGCATGGAAAAGCCCTTGCTGGATGAATTCAAGATTCACGACCTTACAATCAGAATTACCTCAGAAAAGCCCACAGAACACCCCTTGTCATCCTTGAAATTCTGCAGCCATTGCAGGTCATCCCAGAAATATCCTCTTCCAGCAGCTGACACTTGTTTCATGGATCTAGAAATGGAGCAGCACCAGCAAAGCTGATCCAAAAAACCTTCTTCCAGGAGCAGCTGGTCATTGTCGTTCGTGTTGTCCTTTGGTGCAGCTGTACACAGACTATCTGGTGCCCCTGCCAAAACTGTAGCAAAGCTTTTCAGTACTATCAAGGTTGGCTTAAAAAACCCAGAGCTGTCCTGCAGCAAGATGTCAAGTACATATTGAAAAGAGACCCCACTTTCGGCAGCTTGTGGCAAGTATATCTGCCAGAGGCAGTGCTACAGCCATGCAAACATGGGCTTGGGTTCCCAGGAGCACCTGCCAGAACCCTATGGATGCATTGAACATAGATGTAGATATAGATACATAAAATTGGCATCAG
>WEIT01025924.1:2724-15212 GCA_013389985.1 Dryoscopus gambensis | reverse complement strand
GGGCGGACGGCGCGGGCGCCGGGCAGAGACGGCGGGCAGCCGGCGACAGGGGGGCGCCCATGTCCGGGCAGCGGGCAGCTGAAGCCCCCTCCCCTCGCCCGTTAAGTTCCTCTCGATGAGCATTTTGGTGACGCTGCCCCGTGTGTCTGGCACAGCGTTTGATCTCCCGCGGAAAAGATGTCGTTGTCGCCTTGCGGTAGTGAGCCGGGGCGGACGGCGGGGTCAGCTGAAGTGGCGAAGTGTGCTCGCAAAACTAGCCCGGCTCGCGAGCTCTGAAGCAGCCAGGGCCCGAGTCGGGTGTGGGCCCAGCCCAGGCCACAGGGCAGCCTTTTGCAAGCTCACCTGAGTCACTTTGACGGCTTCCTCAAAGAAACCACTCTTGCATATGTATAAAATCATTGTAAGAGTTGGTATTAGTTGGTCTTCCAGTTGCCAGAAAGGATAAGGCATGAATGGATCCGGAGACTTAATTATACTCCTCTGCAAGTGGAGATTATTAAGGCACCCTGCATCCCCGTTGTGCAAACGACTTTTATACTGAATTGAATTCAAGTTTCTTAGCAGTAAGGCCACTGATTTACTTACTTTTAAGCCTGTGCGCATTTGTAGAATCAGAGCTTTCTAAAGGAAATCTGCTCGTTGCTGTGCGGGAAACAGTCAAGCTGTTAAATGCAAGCACAATGTTGCCCTAGTTTATGAAAAACAAGTAAAATTTCGGTATGCAAGCACATCCCCTACTTGCAAAGTGTAGATAGAAAGTGCACTGTGTCTCCATGGCCTTTGGCATCTAGGTGCACTTCCACAGGATTGCTGATAAGTGAATTGAGGTATGTAAGTAGCAGTTCACTCAGAGAGAGCTTGTCCCCAGTCTGTGCTCAGGTCATGGTTTGCTGCTTCTACTTCAGACATGGGAATAGGTAGGAGTGCCTCTTGTTTTTCAGTGACATCTCTATGGCCCTTGGAAACAGGAATGCCATTTCCTTGCAACCAGTGCCTGTCTTAGTTTTTAAACCATCACACCTAAGGACAATGCTCTTTGTCCACTTATCACCCAGTATCAGTACCTGAGTCAAGTATGTCCTTTTGCTTGTTTTAAGCCTGACTGAGCATCGCATACCTCTGGTAACCATGCTCCAGCAGAAGGTGAACTGCAATTCCCACCCAGACAGCGCTGGCACTTCAGTTGAGGCTCATGCATTCCCAAATCACCAACTGATCATCTTAGGAAGACTTTTTTTACTGCTTCACTGTTGCCTTTCAGAAAAATGCGATGAAACAGATAAGGATCCTCCTACAAGACTATTTCTTGCTTCTTGGAAAATCCTTGAACAACAGACATCAATACTAGAGCATTACAATTAGAAATACGTTCTTCTTTCTCCTCTGATACTGGGAAAGAAATCAGCCTCAGAATGTTCAGTTTGCCTGCAATGAACGTTACCTAATCATCACCTTTCAGGCTACATTGGATAGCATTCCTTCTCTGCTTCCTGATGAAACTTACTTAAGTAGGGGCAAAAAAGAAGAACCACAATGAAGAGTTTATGTTCAGTCCCTAAAAATTAAACACTTTTATGTGTTCCAAGGACTGGGATCACAGGATTCATGTGAAAGCCATGAGCACCAGGCTTCCTAATAATTTTCTATTTTCTGAACGATCTCTGTTCTTTTTTCCTTCACAAGCTAGATTTTCTTTACAGTAGCCTATTACCTAAAACATACATCATCACATTAACTTCCTCAGACTGAGGAGGAAAATCAAGCTGTGCTTTCCACATCCTGCAAACATGATGTAAAAATAACAACAGTTTAACCATTTTCTCTTTGTCCAGTCACATTCTAAAAAAATGCACGGAAAACCCCATCACTGCCTTTTGTTCAGAACCAGAATATACAGGCTTGTATGAGGCACACTGTGAGAACATGTGGGTTCTTTTGTAGGTTAAGGAGCAGAGGTATCTACTCATGTGCTCCTAGTTGGGTAGGATTGTAGATCAATATAAATTTAGGTTGAACATGCCAGGCCATGAGTGCAGAACTTGGTGCTGTATCCTTTGAAGTACCATGAGGCAAACAGGAAGTTTCCACCCAAGATGCTTTCAGAGTTCAAGTTGCTCCAGAGTTGGGCAGCAGCTGAGCAATAATGTTTTTGGACTGTGAATTTGAATTCAGGCACCTATATTGTGTTTCAGTTGCCTTGTAAGCTTCTATGCTTTTCCCTCTGTATTACTCATAATGATGATTTTCTATTGTTATTACATAAAACAGTCTTTTTTGGTGACTTCTTTAATGTAAATTTGTTTAGTACATTACTAAGGGATGTTACTAACTGTTTTGCAGTATTTGACTTAGCTCTGGATGAAGCTCTACATTCTTATCCAATGACATTGTATCTCCAGATGCTATTTATATATGGTCTCAATTCATAACTGTTATTATAGCACATTTGCCTACTGCATATGCTGTAAGAATACATGCCAGTGACATTAATTAGTGATTATCTTTGTAGACAAGAGGCTTTCTATTATCACTGATGAGTAGTCAAGAAAGAGTTGAGCTACTGTTACAGATCCTGCCTGCTGCTGTCTCTGTATTTTTGAGCATTTCAGATGTCATAATTAATCCCCTCTCTCCTTCATTCCCATAAATACATTTGAAAATGACTTACCAGTGATTGTGAGTATTTTAAGCTTTTCCTTTTGTTTCGAAGCTGCTGTTTCTATGCCATCATCTATATTACAGTTTATTTAGGTGGGTGTCAGGACTTTATTAGGCTCATCCCATTATGCATAACATTCTGATGGTGCATGACCTCATTTCAGTTACCTGGCAGTTGCTATACAAAAGAGTAATGGCTTCTACTTGGAAGTTGATCAGAAGTACTAACCTTGATGAATGTGTTTCTTATATAGTGCAAAAATGTACTGGGAAGGAAAGCAATTCAGCTTAATTACCTTTGATTAGTTTTGTACTTAGAGACAGAAAACAGTTTTAATGGTGATTATTTTTATTTACAATTAATTAGATTTATGTAAGGCATCCAGATGCCTTCAGCCTAAGAATCCTAAAAATCCCCAAACTTGTGCTGGTGGTTAACAAATGTTAATTTAATATAATTTTAGTGTTGCTATTCACAGTGACTGTTAATCAAAGACACAAGATTTGCTTGGTGGTGGTGTGTGAAAATAAAACCCATGACCACAGGAATTTTTTAAAGGATTAAAAAGGAGAAAAACTTTATTTGCAGAAACTTTGTAGGTGAGTCAGTTACATATTTAAGCATAATAGATATGTAAGTACAGTATGAAAATTGCTTATATATTAAATCTTCTTTTAGAGTGAAATCCAGTTATTCTTGTATGATTTGTTGCATATAGCAAAATTATCAAATAAATCCTTCTGCAACTCAAGTACAAAACTTGAGTATGATAAAAATACTTTAACATAATATGCCATGGACTAAGTTCATAGCCTATAAGGAAGATGAAATGTATTTACTTCCTTCCAGCCAAACTGTTTCAATCCATCCTTGAATTTTAATTTATTCAGGAAATTTTATGAAACTGGGACTTATAAAAAAACTAATAACCTTCAAGTGGAGCCCATTGGTCTACTCTTAATGTGTTACTGGTTTGGGGTTTTATTTTGGCAGAGTTTTGAGTACTATGCTAATTCTTCTCAGTCTTTCCCTCTAGCCCCACAGGCCTGATCCCCTATAGGATCAATGTTTACAACTGTCACTGGAATTGTGTTTTCATCTGTTATAAAAAACAGGCTCATTTTACATGTTTTTGGAAACGTAGGGATGTATCTTTCTCTAGAAATAGCCAGGGATTCCCTTACACCTGAGTTCAGTCTGGGCTGCAAGCATTCTTTATTCCAGTCATGGCAATTCCCATTTCTAGATAAAATACTAGTGCCCCTGGTCCCAGTTCAATTGGTAATTTTTTACAAATTACATTTGTCTGTTTTTCAATATCTATCTTGGGACTAATAATATCCAAGTAGGCTTCATTATCTTACACAACACTTTGGTGTAAGAATTAGACCAGCTCTGAAGAAACTGTAGCTTAACACCCGTTCTGACTTGCAATACTAACTTCTCTCTTTGCTATACTCTTGCTGCCTTTGTTTCGATTCTTTATTTCAGTTCTAGATCCTCTTTCTCTGATGCAAGGCAAGGTTAGTAAAGACTCTAGCAATAACAAGTTTTATCTTGTAATTCTGTAGTTTGTTGTAATTGCTCAAGAAGCTTGATAAACCACTGTGGGTTTGGCTATTTTTTTGTTGCCTCTCCCCCTGTCCTGAAGTTGTGAACTTCTGTCTGGCATAGAGAAAGAAATGGAGCATGTAAATTCCTTGATCTTAGGAAGACAGAATGATAAAGATTGGGTCGGTACTGTTTCTGAGGATGCTCTAAAGCCATCCTAAGGATGTCTCAGTATACATGAGTGCATTGCAGATCTCTCTTCCAGACTTCTAACATTAGCAAAATCCAAATCCAGATTTGACATGTAAAGGTACATGTAAAATATGCCTCTCTAGCCTGTGGAGATGTTAAGATAAATACATTAAAAAATTCAGGACCTGTAATCCTCTGTCTTCAGGCCTTCCCCATGAATTCAGTAAAGCATTTTTTATCATATTCTGTACTGAAACTCTCTCCCCCCTGGGAGCCCCCAACTTGTCAGGCCAGCCCAGTCTTGGCGGGCTTCAGAGGGGAGATGTTTCAGAAACCAGGCGAGAGATCCACAGAGGCTCAGTTTCCTTATGTTTATTCTCAGGGATGAAGGAGGAAAAAGAGGAAGAACAATGGCGGAGCCGGGTTTTGTCTGGGGTTCGGTAGGTGTGGGTTCTTGGCCCTGGGCCAATGGGATACTGAAAGGAAGGAAGGGTTAGGCTAACCCAGTTACAGCTCGTGGGGGTCTCTTGGGAAGATCATACCATTCCCCAGGGAAATGTAACACTGTACCAAAAGAAATGCGAACCCTCCCAATAAAAATGAAAGTAGAAGGAATGATGGAATGGTTTTGGTCTGGCATCCCCTTTAAACATCAGCCAGTTCTGTGAGGTTGTGTATTTTCCTTTGAATGGTTTGTTCTGTTTCCCCCTTCCAAAATGTATGGTGTATTCCTAAGGTGTAACCCGGCCTTTGATCCCTCCCCTGTGAGCTTTTCATTGGTTCAAGCCTTAGGCCCACGGGCCCTTCGAAACTGTGATAAGGGAGTGCTGAGAAGCACGAGGGTCTCTTTCTGCTTTTGGATTCATTCCCCTTACCCCTTCCCTCTCCCCCTTCTCCCCCTTGCCAGCGCTGGGCCAAAAAATAAACTGCTCCTGACTTCACCATCAAGGGCGATTCTGTGTTTCCCTTACGGCTTGCTGCTGCCTGCGAAGGCACAGCCCAGGGACACTCTGCAAGCCCCGGTGAGCTGCTGCAGCCCCCTTCCTTCTACAGACCCACAGGGAATGTTGCCCCAGACTCCTGCCATCGCTGGCCGGCAGAGAGATAGGCAGGGGTCACAGCAACACAGTTCAACTTCCCTACATGAAGCAGGAACACCTTCCACTAGACCAGATTGCTCAAAGCCACATCCAACCTAGCCCTGAGCACTTTCAGGCATCCAACAGCTTTGCTGGGCAACTTGTTCCAGTGTCTCACCACCCTCAGTATAAGAAATCTTTCTTTGTATCCAATCTAAACCTATCCCCTTTCACTTTAAAACTGTTAGCCCTTGTCCTGTTACTACAGTCCCCGGTTAAAAGTGTGTTTCTTATAAGCCCCCTTTATATATTAAAAGATCTCATAGCCTCTTCTACAGGCTGAGAAACCCCAGCTCTCTCAGCCTTTTTTCCCAGCACAGGTATTCCAACCCTCTGGCTATTTTTGTTGCCTTCCTCTGGACCCACTCTAACTCTCACGTAGTTCTTATGCTGGGATGCAGTATTCCAAGGGGGGTTTCACAAGAGTGGAGTGGAGGGAGAGAACCACCTTCTCTGCTGAAGCCCAAGGCTGCAGACAAAGCTTCTCCAGCCCTGGGTACAGCTCATCAATGCCCAAAGTGAAGGCACTACTCCAGCCTACTCCTGAAGAACCATTCCCCTGTCTATGCCCTGAAGCAAGGAAGAAGCAGACCCTGTGAGGTGGGGTAGGGCTTTTTATCATGTTTCTCCTTACACAACTGGCTCAGGCATGAAAACTCCCCTTGGAAAAGTACTGGGACATTCACATGTAGGCTTGAAGGTATTCATCCCTTCTGATGGGGCATAATTTACTCAACTAGGCTGACTTGACAGGTAGCTGTCATGTCTTAAAAGGTATCAAAAGCCACCAAAGATCCCTGAAGCACCCCCAGATTAATTTCTGAGGCTTCTCACCACAGGACTGCACATGATCTGCAGTGGTACATCAGACTGTGTAAAACTTCCTCTCCTTCCCTTCCCCCCAGGGCTGCCTCCCTGTGCCCAGCTACACAACTGCTGCAATCTTCAAGTTGTACTGAAAATAACAAGGATAAAGGACTTGAATACTGGGAGGATAATAAAGCTTACAAGTTTTGCATTTATAAAAAGTATGTAGCTGTGGTTGTGAATATTACTGCTACGCTGATATCCAAACCAAGTACTGGAAATGTAGAAAACTCCTATATTAAAGTCAACTGGTAACCTCCAAATAACACCCTCAGGCTTTGCAAGCACAGGAAAGAACATGCAATAAAATGGAAACTTCAGCTCTAAATTAGACATGCAGAGTTATGCACCAAGTCATGGCAGCAAACAGTGTGATAGGCTCCAAAACTGCGCTATGCATTGAACTAATTATGCTTAGTTCAGTGAGGCAACAAAAAGGTGCTCTATGTAAATATACTATCTTAATGTGTTCATGGTATTAAAAAGCAGTTTAGTATACTTTGTATCTCTAGCCTGGAATATGATATACAGTCCCACAGCAAATAGATATTCCATGAATTTGCTGTGAGTTTCTTATTTATTTGGGCCAAAATCCCTAAGAAAGATCACTACTTCTGAATCATTTGCCCCAAGTTTGTCAAAGTCTCACCACAGGCTTTAAGTACTTCCTGTTAACAGAAGAACTTGCTTTGCAAAGCTAAACCTAGACAAAGTTGCATAGTGTTACCAGATTACATACACACAAAAGAAATAAATCACCCCAAAACAGGCTGTTTCAGATATCAGAATATTACTTATATTTAATTAAAACAAGTTTTGATTGAAATACATTTGCAGTCAACTTTTAGTTCATAAAGCTTTTATATCAACTGATTGTGGTTTTTTGGTCCATTACGGGTAAAGGTACTTTCCTTCCAAAATAAGATACAAGATCCAAGAGTACCCAAAATAACTCTTAAAAGCGGACATCTTTATAGTCAGAGTTCTCAGATGTTTGGTCCTAAAAATCCTTAACTTCTTAAATAATGCACCTCTAATGCTGCAAAACCAATCAAGCTTGTAATTTTGCTACTTTACTCAGTCTTGCGTTGAAGTTTGTTTTTTTCTGGTTGAAAGAAGTGTTTTTCAAGAGCATTGACCAATTCATCTAGCTCCTTCTTCAGCTGTTCAACATCACTGGGAAATGAAATTCACACAAACACAGAAAACAGTGAAACAATGGAAAAGCTAAAAAGTACATTTTCAGTGAAAGGAATTTTTAAATCTGTTGCATTGCTTTACACAAGCATTTTCTATTAATGCTAAAAGTGTATATATTTGATTTCTTATGGTAATGCACTGATGTCCACTTTCAACTGATATGCATGAAGACTATGAAGAAACACAACCCCACAACATAATCCTTAAAGTAGAATGGCCTATTTGACTTCAGAAGATCTTCTATTACTAAATGTAAGTGATTAGAAGTGTAATTTTTATACTTGCAACAGTATTCTTGATGACTTTTCATCTGTGAAAAAGCATTAACTTCATTACATAAGATAATAATTACTTATCTTTAAGACTGTATGATTTCCAATGCTACCAGTCAAGGATATAATTACTAAACATAAAAGGGTTTGAAATAGATTAGAACGCTTTATAGTTGATTAAATAATTTTAAAGCATCTATATATGTAAAAAGAGGGTGAAAATATTTACATTTATTTAAGGCAGAATATGCTTTTCCTGATATTGTCTTCACTGAATGCAAAACTGAGTTCAAAGGAATTTCAGTGACAACACGAATGTGTCAACAAATTTTGCAGAGTTGAAACTTTATACAAATACATGTACTAAAATGACTTCAGTAATATTATTTGATCACAGAGAGCCCTTATCTCACTAAAACAATACCAAAAAGCCACACAGCCTCTCTAACACCAAATGTAGTGCTGTAAGTGACAATACCTGTTTCCAGGGGGTGCACAAAGTTCAGAATAGTATTTGATCTTTGGTTCTGTCCCACTGGTTCTCATGGTGGCCACTCCTCCATTAGCAAAAGTGAATGTTATCATTTGGCTGCTTTTACTAGTAGGAAGTATCTAGAAATATTAAGAGTATTTTTTTTAAAGTTCAGAAAGAGATGATATATAAACCCATGACTTGATGTCAGATAATATGACAAAAGCATCAGCTAAAATTAAAGTTTAGTTCTGTTCTCTTCGACATTGTGGTCTTGAGACAACAAGGACAGCCTTGCCCTCAGCCTGGAATCTGGTAGAACTGCATCACTGCTAGGTAGCTCACTTCAAATCTAGTCAACTCTTTTTGTCTTTAATAGAAGTTGTGCTGTCATGGCATTTCCCAGGAGGAGAGGAAATGGAGATTGTGGAAGAAAAGGAATCCAAAGCCACACCTTAGTAGACAGTTTAACTTGCACTCACCAGAACATAATGCAGATTGCTGTAGCAAGGCAGCAAGATCCTCATACCGCCCTTTACAAACTGGCATCTTGGAGGGAAAAATACACCACAAAACCTAACAAAAACCCCAACCACCCCCCGGCTTCACTTCCTCTCACCAAGGCAAAATAATCATCACCAATCTAACTTATTATATGACTCAGTATGTAAATATGTTTAGTGTTTCTCCACAGATTGTTTTATGTATGTGGGTATACATCACATACGATTTATATGTAATTAAAAAAGATACTTACGGCCTTTTGATCTGGCTGGCTGCTGTCATAGCCAGTAGTTAGATCCCTTATTCCAGAAACTTTAAATCTACCACAAGATTTTGGGTATGTGTTTTTTCCATCAAAATTTCTAAGGTTGTCAAAAAGCTGTTGAATAACTTCAGGATCATGGCAGATGAAATATGAAGCTTTGGTAATATGGAAGCCATATCTGTGAAGACACAATATTAGTGAATCCAAGAAGCAATGTTCCAAGAGTTGTACCCAGACACATTATACAACCTTCCATAAAGCAACACTCTGTACTCATTGTCACCCAACTGAAGCATCAGTTCATGCCCTTAAAATTTTTAAAATGTCTAAACTGCTTAATTATCCTATTTTACATACTTTAAAGCAGCTTCTGTGCAGATGTCTTTTATTTTTAATGATTAAAACTGAGAAAATTTACATCAAAACCAGAAGGAAAAAGGAGCCTAAAGAGCTCTAAACACCATAGGAAGGGAAGAGATTACACCTAATAGCTTCTTTGAGTGGATTCCAGCTGACCTTTTCTAAATAAAAGAAATTCTAGACTGCTTTTTTCAATCACACTTCATTAAAGCGTTTCTACTAAACTAAACTCTTCTGAATGTTGTCTCTCTGCCTCCCCTGTTTGCTGCCAGGTAATGTGATGCATCAAAGACAAATGACCTGATAACGCTGACTTTTCAAAATAGCATGTTGTTGAAAAATATACAAGCCTCAACTAGTTGTTCAAGTGAGCTCTTGCTACAGATCACAACTTGATAAATATCCTTGATGGCAGTGAAAATCTGAGGGGCAGAATCTTCACTAGTGCTAGGATGTTCATGCTAGAAATCGGAAAGGCTTCTTAAATAGGGTCATGTTTATACCTAAATGGACATCTTGAAGGTTAATAGTAGTTAAATTAGTCTTAAGAATTCAGCAGGGGAATTAATAAAACCTATCTTGTAACTGAAAGAAGTGATAAGCCTACTAGCACTGTGTCCTTTTCCTGATTTGCATTTACTTTGTTGAGACAGATCCCCCTTCTACACTTCCAAAATACGAGTTTCTTCTGCTTTGACTGTAACTCACAAAGCAAATCTGACAAAAAAGTATAGTAGTGAGTAGAAAACTGCAATTCTATGCTAGCCACAACCAAGCAAAAATCAAACATACAAAACAACCCCCCAAAACAAAACAAGAACCCTCCTTCCAGTTCATTATCAAACATCAATTTAATAGGGCAGATTTGTATCCTTCCCTGTATCTGCAGCTTTGCCACAAAAAGTGACTATAAGCAGTGACATCTTGCAGTCTGCTTTTATGCTAAAGTCTGAGCCTGAGTCCTCTGAATCCTCTTCAATGGCTATGTACACAGCAGCACCATGGCACAGCTCAATTCCACTCAGTTAAATATTCTGAAGTCAACCTGAAGCAGGTGTTTACTCATTTAGAATTAAAAAAAAATAGGAAACTCTCAAGCCAGAGCTTGAATATTCAATCCCTCAATATGCACTTCCAGCTAGTAGCACGTAAGGCAATTCTCACATCAGATGCCGTATTTGCCGCTCTAGGTATGAATTCCTCTTCCACACTTTCATATTACGCAATTTATCTACTCAGTGTAAGCAAGTCTTTGCCACTTGATTCCTTCCTAAAGAGATGATGAAACAAGCACAGCTAGTGCTGCACACAAATGAGAACTCAGGATTGGCAAAACAAGCAGCACAAAGCCTGGAGTTTTCCATGAGTCTCTTTCTAGGTTCCGTATTCCCTTGTTAGTGTCTGTGAGACATAAAGAGCTGGAGAGTATCAAACAGCCTGTGCTGCTCCCTCCTTTGAAAAAAACAACTGAAAACCTCCACAAAAACCACTCCCTGCCCCACAAAATCCAAGAGTCATCTTTGCTATTGATTTCTTCGAACCCATCAAAAAAGAACAAAAGAAAAAGTAGTGCCTCATATTAAAAGCTCTCAGAGGGACCCCTGGCTGTATATAGCCAAGAGTAATGGCCAGTCATAGCACTTCTGCATAATCAGCTCCAATCTCATTAATCAGGAGCAGAAAGAGAAAAGGACAACCAAAACTCAACAACAATCATCCATCAAAAAAGAGGACAGAATAATATAATAAAAAGCCTAACTTTAGAGCCAACTAGAATTAATTTAATTACAAGTAGCCCCACAAGGACAGAAGAAAGCTGGCTTCTATGTATAGCATAAATAAGCCAGAGCTACTTAGATCCATTCTGCCATTAACATTTTTATGTGTCTGGCTCATTTAAGCAGCAAGAAGCACTATGATCTCTATAGCTCAGCAATACAGCTGGCCAAAAACCTGCCCAATCTTTTGTACAAGGACCCAAGTGCAGAACTTCCCAAAAGGGAAAAACCTTTCAGACAAGCAAACAAAAACACCATAAAGATCTCATTAACTAATAGAGAATTAGTAAGGCAGTTATTATATTTAAAATACCTTAACACAACACACAACAAAGTCACAAATATATTCATGTCTACAAAGCAGGAACACTTTCTGGAAGATTACTCTTAGCACAGAATTGTCTTAATGGTACAATAACCCACATTTTATTTCTTTATAAACTATAGGTTGCTATTGAGTCCCTATTAAGCCCAGCATGTGAAATTGAGAAAATCTGAAAAATAAAAAATTAAAATTAAAACTCACTCATCATAGACAGCTTTCAGCTGCTGAGATAAAGACAAATTCCTGGTTGCCAAAAAGCTGGCCATCTCTGCAGTTATAACAGCAGCACTGACACCATCTTTGTCCAGAACAGCAGGACAGCACATATACCCTAAACAAGAACATTAGATATAATTTGACACATTTTTAACAGGAAATAGGATGGAGAGGGAAGGTTAGCCAACATCTTTTAAAGGAGAAATGCATATTACCATAGTACAGACATCTTAGAGTCAAACCAAAAGTAGAAAAATTGTATCTTCTAATCAGTGTTAACTTTAATAAGTATGGTATTTAATGGAATTTGAAGACAGAGATTTGCATCATATCAGTGCCACATGCTCCCAAGGCCCTTTTCTTGAAAGAGAAATGCCACACTGCAGGAACAATACAAGTATAGCACAGTCTCAGATGTGATTACCTTACATGGTAGTGCAAGGTAACACTGATAATTATCTGAGAAATTAGTCACATTTTCTCTGGTTTTCAGGTACAGAGATACTTAAGAAATAGCATTATAGCTTCACAGTTTCCTCCTCATGAATTCCTAAATTTTATTTGTGGCTTTCAACCATGGCTTTTCAGTTTACAAATGTAATTTCAGGTACTTTTTACTTTATTTCATTCATATTTACACTTAGCTTAAATCGGTCAGGTAAAAAAACTCAACTTTAAGTCTGAAAAA
>WEIT01025921.1:0-15232 GCA_013389985.1 Dryoscopus gambensis | reverse complement strand
TCTAAAAGGTGAGAATGTCCTCTCCTCTTGGGACAGTAAAACAGCAATTCCTGCTTAATTCTTTGAAGGTGAGATGATGGCACTCACAGGCATGGAGGTGTTTTGGCAATTGAAAATGAAGGATCTTACCTTCACCTGCAAGAGGGGCATTTGCAGTGCAAGGGTTCAAGACTGGATTCTTGCCTCCCTCCACTGACTAAGCTGAAGGCAACACCACTTTAGGAAGGAGGTGTTCTGGAACAATTTTTGAGGAAATAAGCTCTTTGACTGTATTGAATAGTGCACTTTTTTCAGGCAACTAGAAATCATTCATAGGCAGGTATTAAAAAGTCCGTTTTGGCAACACAGGGCTGGGCTCAATGTGAAGATAACAGTGGTGAAAATGGTCTCAGAAGATGTATGATCTGCCCTAATCTACTAAGAGGAATACTCTTTCTAGGCACATCATCTGCAACTATTTTTCCTTCTATTTAAGCTTTTCATGTTCTTCAGTTTAGAGAATAGAAGATGAAGAAAAGGTGGGAAAAAGAAGGATGACTAGGTGGAGGAAAAAACATTGCTATTAAAATACCTGCACACTCTGCTTCTCTGTCTGGGATGCATATAGACTAGTCCCCCTGCAAAATGGTCAGCTCTGAGCCCTGCTGACAGCTCTCTTATGATCAGTGCCCCTCTGATGGGGGAGTAGGTGCTCTCTGATACATGTAATGAGCAACAAATGTAAAGGTAATGAACTGCTTGATTGATGAAACTGCTTCTGAGAAGAGACTAAATGAACAGAAAAAAACCTGAAAAAATTTGAAAAAGGCAAAATAAAGGGAAAAATGACAACATGGTGGTCTCCATCTTTCATTAGCTTACAGAGATGTTTCCTGGTCATGGAGTTGGGGAAGTACACAGAATGTGGCCCCTGGTGTGAGTGCTGAATAGCAACACCTTACTAGAGAATTACATACATTCAAATATATTGTGTTAGTGAAACCATGTTACAAGGATGTGTAAACTTGTGGTTTTTTGACAAATCAGGACACAAGTAACACTGAACTTAGATATCTTTCAAGAGTCAGAAAAAAAATTTCTGAAACAATTGAGTCCAGAGCTTGTTTTCTGCACTGATGTATGTTTCACTTCTCATATTCTATTTTATTTCTGTAAAATTTCTGTGGACCACTATAGCTTTAAGGAAAAAACCCCAAACTGAACCTAAATTTGAATTCAGTTGATGGAATTTCTCTTAGACTGCTGCAATATAGGAGTATGGTTCTGTTTTCTTGTCTATGGCAAAATTTAATAGTCTGCTGCTGTTTCACATCTTTCTTGAATAAAGTCAAAAAGGCCCAGTCTTCTGCACCTGTCAGTCTGTACTTCATACATATTTTTACCTATTTGATTTATTTATATGTTAGCTTTAAGACATATTGCAAGTGGTAACTGGTTTGGATATAGGTGGAAATCTCAGAGCTGCTGCAGATTATCGGTTTCAGGTTGAAATCCAATGCCTTATGATTGTTTTCAATACAAGCAATACACAAGTACCTTAGCAGACTATAGTTTTGACTGTATCTAGCAGTTTCAGACTTCTGAAACTCACCTTAAATATTAGAGGAAAATAAAGTTTTTTCACTATTTCTGAATATTTTTACTCAAATTATGAAGTTGTTTCTAGGCAAACTAGTACTTTCACCATAGAGATTTTTGTCACATTTTGAAATAAGTTCTGCTGTATGCTTAGTCTCTGTAGGTAAAATTGTCCTTCTTTCTGTCTTCTGAGCATTTATGCATTTCATTTTTATAAAACTGGGTAATAGTAAAATAATATTTTCAATTTAAAATTTGTAACTGTTAAAAATGAAAATCCGTCTCTGTCAAGTGTGGTTTTTAGCATTGTGTGTCAAATGATGCAGATTTCCACTACAGTGCAAGTTTAGAAAATAGGGCTTTTGGTAGCCAGCTCAAAATAGAGAGAAATAGATTAAAAAAGCCTGATATCGCAATAAAGTGCCTAATACTACAAAGGACAGTGATTTACTATAACAAAGAAGGAGAGATCAGTTCTTATTCTAGATACATTTATTTTTTATTGAGATGACTTGTAAAAACAGGAGACCTATGTTTATTTCCTGATTCAGTTATCTAGATGGCACAGAGTATGTCCATCATGTTTTCATTCCTTCATTCATTCATTCATTCATTCATTCATTCATTCATTTATTGAGACACTTTCAACATATTCCAGGGGCAACAGGTCATATAGCAGTGAATGCCAAACCAAATTTCTATCTACATATTCAGTTCTACTCATCTATATGTACATCTCAATGCTTGAGATTTTACTGTGGACAAAAGATGTGCTTGTGATTGAGTGAATGCCGTTCCTCGGACCGCCCCCAGGTACAACAGTGAGCATTCTGCAGTATCCTTAGCTCTTCTGAAGGAGAGACTGGTCTCACAGGAAAACCAAATATCTTCCCAGCACCTGAACTTCAAAGTTAATTGTTGATTGATTAAGTAATTCTCAAGTGTTTGGATGCAACTATAGGTCTCAGTGCTGTATGAAGTTTCAACATGAGTTCCTGTTTGATGGTATGAAGATGAGTGTAAAAGGAATTATTAGCGACCTGAGAAGTGTTTGCTAATGAGAATGCATTGCATACAACAATTGAAAATATCCAAATCCAGAAACTTTATTACACTGCACTGTTGAGGTGTGTTTTCTGCACTCTTCTGGAGACAACTTGGCCCATAGAAGGAATCAGGAAAGGCTCATTTTGTAGATATTTCAGCAGATCTTTATTTCCAGCCGCATGGTCAGCTGGAGTCAGGAGTCAGCACACAGACTAAACAATCCTCCCAGAACCCAGAGTTCTCTGGGCCCGGGGAACATTTTGGGACCAATAGGAGTGTGCAATCAGGATACATGTGACCAGGGAGCAGGGGCAGGGACAGGGGAGACCCCATGCCCAGACCATGCGCCCACCCCAGGGACCCCTTTCCCCAGGGGAACGGCATGGGGAGACCCCAACACTGCACATCACTGATTACTGCACACATCACTTTTTGTCACATTTCCACTGGTGATGAGGCTATTGTTTTCTATTATGTGTGCACTAATCTGCATTGCACACACACACACACAGCTACACTGCAGACAAACTCAAGGCATGGTAAACCTTGCCAGAATATATATCTTTAGTAAGGTAATGAAATCAGTCTAGTTTCAGGTCACACTCATCCTGGCTTTGTGTCAAAGCTTTTTGTTTCAACAAAAAAAAATCCTGTATATCAGCAAAAAGATTCTCCATGGTTGCAATTCTCATCAAAATATGAGTTTTAGAGCTGAGGTGAGCAATAATTACAAGTGTATGTCAGCCCAAGCAATGGGATAGGACCATGTCAGCCTAAAAAGAACCTGCGGCAAGTTTATGGCAGAGTTATTGGGGATTCCAGCAATACTTATAGGTGCATTTGAGGCTTTTAGATGTGACAGAGTTTATGCTAGACTTCAGATAGTCAAGGAGTAGCAAAGAAGCCAAAATAACTCAACAGTTCACGAAGCTCTAGCTGCCACACAGACTGTGTTATCTCAGACACTCCCCACCAAAAGACAGGCTTATCCTTTGTCATGGTTTACAAAGGAAAACTTCATATTTAAGGCTGTTTGCTACTCAAGTGTTTGCACTGCTTAGTGATGGCAGGGCCCACTTCACTATCAAATTGCTTTTCATAATTATATGAGTTCAATAAATATTTTCTGATGTTAATTTGTTCCTTTGTGTTGATTATTCTGAAACCCATGTCCTAGATTTTTATCTTCTGCAGAGGAGGAAGACTAAAGTATATGTTTTAACCATGCAAAAAAGTGTGTTGCAACTGGTAGAAACTGATTTGGTACTGTTCTGAAATCAAGCTAAGAAATAAACCTGGACTTGTATTTTGTCCTCATATTTCCTTGAGGAAATGATCCATTCTGAAAGGGGGCGGGGGGAGAGGACCTTGTGACTATCTCATCTTTAATCTCTCATCCCAGTGTTCTTGGTTTGTTTCTCAGTTACTCATAGAAGGGAAAATGATTCACCAGGTCTTTCATTAAAAGTAGCATTTAAGTCACAATAATGTCTGAGTAACTGTGAGATATTCAGATTGCTGTGTAACAGCGGACAGTTTTATTTAATCAGGAAATAATAAGTTTTGCATGAATTACAGAAAACTTAAAAATTCTCAAATGAGCCTTTTTAATTTCTGTGTCAATTTTTAACTCTGTGCTAATAGTTTAAAAGCCTGATTCCAGTTGCCATCAAATGGCTTACTACTGTTTCTCTACTTCACTATTGTGTGAAGCAAAACAGGTTTTCATTTACCATGATTACATTCAAAACTTGAAATAACAAAAAGTACCGAGCTAAAATCTCAATGTGGCTATTTTGGTACGACATATTTTTCTTTACAAACAGGCTTTTAGTGTGGTCATTGGTCAGAGAATATGCAACAGCTCAATATTTCATGCAATTAGGCCCTGTCTCCACATAATTAAATTACTCAGCATTGCAGGTCTTTAGAAAGAGTACAGAAAAATATTTCTTATCCTGGAAAGTGCTCATCAGCTTAAGCAATTTTGGAAACTAGACAAAATTCTTTATCTACACAGTTTTCCTGCTGTTTGCTGTGAAATTGCCTACTATTTGCACTGAAATTAGATGGGAGAGGAGGGTGTTGCATTATCATCCCACTTCTGAGATTCATAAATGTCACTGAACAGCCTTCAAGTAAAATGACAGAAGGCCATGACCTTAAGCTGTCTAATTAAATTGGGAAAATTAGAGGAAAAAATTGTGTGTATTTCTACTGGGAAGTTTATCATATGGATATGATATATATTAATAGTTTTTCTGCCCCAAGCTCCTTGACAGATATGTTACTTTAGAGAACATTTGAGAAAATGAATACTTTGTCAACAAAAGATTTCTTCACATTCTGTTGGAGATGTTTCTAGTGCAAAATTTAGTAGGTATTACTTAAGGTATTTATAAAATAAAATGTTCCAATAGAAGAACAAACCATCATAAATTTATGGCATATTCAGTATTTGCAGTACAAAAATGGGAGCAAGCTTGATTCCAGCAGGCCAAGTCCCCGGCTTTGCCCAGCAGAGTGGGCTTAACAATATATTTACAATATCTGGCTCTAAATAATGTAGCTGGAAGTAAATGCCAGAAAAATGGAATTTACTTGCATCTAATGTTACCACTATACAGGTTAACTTATTGTGATATACATCAAACAGGTCAGTTTATCTACTTTTTTTTTATTTACTGCTACACAATTGGCTCTAACCTAGTATGATTTATACCAGTTGCTTAATCACATGGGAGTATACCTGCCACTGAAATCATTGCATTACCACATGCTTTGCTGCCTTTTCTATGAAGAGCATTACATTCTGCAAGTTACCTACTGGTCCTTTGCCACAATCCTGAAGAATTTCTAATGTGTTTGCTGCAAGTCTACTTTTTTTTTTTTTTGTAGCAATATCTCACTTTTGTGACTCTGGGATTTGTCCTAAATTCCCAAATACAAACATACTTTTTGTGAGGACTTGGGGATTTTTTAAATTCATGTTTTTTTGTTATTCGTATTTCCTAAAACTGTAGCTCCTTGAAATCCTGTGGGAAACATCTGCACCACTCAAACAGATGAATGTATGTCTTGGTTTATTTTGTAATTTATTCTACTGCATTAAATGGTAGACTTATACCATAACTATCTGCTGAAGTAGTGATAAGGTTGCTGGAGTGCTACCAGTGCATTAATGACTAAACTTGCTTGAAGCACTAACAATTATTATTTATTCTTATAACTTAGCTATGGAAACTCACCTGTAAAACATAAAGAAACTAATTTTTTTAATGATGTGTCTGTAAAATATTTGATTCTAAAACTTTCAACCTTATGCAGAATTGGCAGTCAATTTTTGGAGGAACTACACCATATCAGCGTCAAAAAAGCAAAGTTTCTTTTTCAGAAAGGCTACACATAATAAATGTAACAGGTTTTAGTGTTATTTACCAGTGGTTATGAGCATCTTCTTGAGAAGTGATAAAGCAGAAACTTGAGTAGAAGATAGAAAATAAGTTTATTTCCTGTGAGTGCGTCTAATAATACCGTCCTGATTTTTTAGATGAATGAGCTATGCTCAACACATAGGTATGCTCAGCACATAGCTCAGTGGGTAATATCCATGGCAGTCCAGAAAGCAGGAGATGTCACTAACAGAAGCTGAAAATAATCCGAGGAAAGGATAGGTTTCATAATGCTGCATTCCTGGGACATTGTAAATACACCAGGTCTCAATGCAGCATTATAAAAGGCAACAGACTAGCTCATGGTGGAAAGAAGCTGCTCCTCTTCTTTAAAGGTAAAATACTTTAAATCATGTGAATTACACTAAATATGGCAGCTTATGTTCAAAAGGTCCTTTGGAGGTGAGGCCCAGACTTAGTGGAGATGCTCTAATGAACAATACATTTTCAACTTCTTTTTTAGAAATAATGGACATTGGACCAAGACTGCAGAAATGCATGAAAGCACTTTTGGCAAGATCCTTACCCGACTGCAGGGGAGAGGGAGTGGGGTAATTGCATAATCTCTTTCTCCTGAAGTGGTGGCTGAAGCCATTGGATAGGAAACCATTACTACTGAGCAGCGGATGTCTGTCTATCATGGCAAGGGGCTGAGCAGTATCACTTGTTTCATCATGCACACTCCCATATTAACTTCTGAGTTTTTCCTCAGTCTGGCAGGCAGTGGGGAATTCCAAAGGCAAAGAGTGACTACAGTAATAAATACAATGAAGTTAATTTGACATCTCTATTAAGAAGTGATTATGACTACACTGTCCAAACTAAAAAAGGGATAATTCCACTTGCCTATACAATACCACAACAGGAGGGATATATCTCTCTTTAATATCCAAATTTGAGTGGAAATCATTGCACTTAGATTATGCTGGGTTAACATTGTTGACATAATCATTTGGAAATAGATGACACTTTGCAGGAAACCTAATATGAGTGAGATGAAATCAATAAAATTCTCTCAAATAAACAGAGACTTCTGAGGAACTAAGCACTTTGAAGGAGGATTGATGATCATAGTAGTTGCAACTATTACACCCTTTAAATCCAGCTGCTGATTTTAAACAGTATCATCCCTTATTCCAAAGACTTTCAGTTTCTTGTGCAAAGCTACGTGAAAGACGTGAAGAGGATTAACCAAGAAAATATCAGATGATGATATTCAAAATAGCCAGATGCAGCTGACACAACAGAAGGAAGTGAATCCATCCAGAGGGAAGTGGGCCTATGGGGATCTCATGAAATACTGCAAGTCCAAGTGCAAGCTGCTGCTCCTGGATTAGGGCAATCCTATACGTACAGAGCGAGAGAAGAAGTCACTGAGAACAGTCCTGTGAATAAAGACACAGAGATTCTGGTGGATAACAACAGGTCATGAGCCAACAGTGTGCTCTGACAGCCCAGAAAGCCAACCATATCCTTGGCTGCATCAAAGCAGCATGTCCAGGNTGCAGCTGACACAACAGAAGGAAGTGAATCCATCCAGAGGGAAGTGGGCCTATGGGGATCTCATGAAATACTGCAAGTCCAAGTGCAAGCTGCTGCTCCTGGATTAGGGCAATCCTATACGTACAGAGCGAGAGAAGAAGTCACTGAGAACAGTCCTGTGAATAAAGACACAGAGATTCTGGTGGATAACAACAGGTCATGAGCCAACAGTGTGCTCTGACAGCCCAGAAAGCCAACCATATCCTTGGCTGCATCAAAGCAGCATGTCCAGGAGGCTGAGGGAGGGGATTCTGTCCCTCTGCTCTGCTCTGCTCTGCTCTGGTGAGACCCACCAGGAGTGTTGCATCCAGCTCTAGGATCCTTAGCATAATAAGGATATAAAACGGTTAGAATATTGTAGGATGTAGAGCTTTAGAGGGCCATGGAGATTATCAGAGGGGTGGAAAACCTCTCCGATGAAGACAGCCTGAGACAGATAGGGTTGCTCAGCATGAGGAAGAAAAAGCTCTGGGGAGACCTTACAGCACCTTCCAGTATGAAAAGGAGGCTTACAAAAAATGGGGAGATTACTTTTTACATAGGTATATCATGATAGGACAAGTGGGAAAGGTTTTAAACTAAAAGCAGAAAGATTTAGATTAGATATTAGGAAGAAATTCTTCACAGTGGGAGTGGTGAGGCACTGCCACAGGTTGCCCAGAGTAGTTGTGGATGCCCTGTACCTGGAATTGTTTGAAGCCAGGTTGGTGGGACCCTGAGCAACCTGATCTAGTGGGTGGCATCCACGATCGTGGTGAGGGGATTGGAACTAGATGATCTCCAAGGTCCCTTCCAACCCAAAGCATTCTCTGGTTCGATGTCCAGGTAATGTCCCTTGCTTTTAAAATAGATGCACAGAACCAGCTTGAAGGTGTTCTTTGGGAAGATTTTTAATAGGACTGTTGATTTATTTGTTGGGTGAATCTTAGTCAGGTGCAAAATATCTTCTAGGTCTGAACTGTGCTGTCGACAGTAACTGCCAGAATTCATAAACTTTAAGATGTATTTAGACTTTTCTGAACTGTAACAAACTCAGGAGTGGGATCAGTGAGACTGTATAAAAAGTACCAAGACAATAGCCACTTTTAGACATTTTCTTTCTTTACAGAGCGTATCTGCTTGTGAGTGCCAGTGAGTAAATGCTCAAGAGAACAGCTATGCCTCATTAACGCCTAGTGCCCAAATAAGTGTGAACTCAGAGCAAAAGAAGTCTGTACCACTATTTTGGGGTGTTTTTAAAAGACAGCCTGAACCATAGAGTGAGTGTGATATGTTAGGATTATATCCCTTGTACTTTGGGGAATAAAATGCATCTGGGAGTTATTTCTCCAATTTGATGGAAAGGAAATATTAATGAGTAGGTCACAGTCTCTGACAAATTGATTCCATTTAGCTGGCCTAACACAGATAGCACTTTAGCAAAGTGCTACATTAATAATCCATCCTTTTAGCCTTTCTGTTTTCTTGTGGAGGCAAGTGTCACAGTTTTCCTATTACTTTAAACAAATGTAGCTAAGGAATGGTTCAGTGATTCGTCCTCATGAGCCAGACTTTGATGTTTTTTTCCAGGCTGAATCTGCTAAGTTGCTAAGCTTTTTTTGTCTCTTTAAACAAGATCAGGATCTAGCTTCATGTGTCTCAACCTTGATGGAACTGCTCAGTGATGAAAGCAGAGAATTGCTATTTGTTTCCAGATGACTCTTCAGTGAAAAGCTACCTGATAATTTGACTATTTTGGTTATCTAGGCATCTACAAAAACATCTCTTGCAAATCACAGGTTTGACTTGGCAGGAAATACACAAAGACTTGTAACTGGACTGTAATAGAGAAGGCTATTCATGGATCCAAAGTATTATTAAAAATCATTCTACTGCCTTATCTATATTTTACTGCCTTTTTCTGGACCACATACTTAAATAGGTACCTAGGAAGGCATAGGTATTGTGGTAGAAGGGAGTTCATTGAATACCATTCCAGCTGCAGGAAGAGTGATGTTAGGCAGTACGCCTGAACTGCATGATAATCCCAGCAGTCATTCCTGTGCAAGCACCTCGATTCTGCCTGTCTCCTGAGGCCAAAGATACCATGTTTAACCAGCCTCAGGGAGATGTTTTGTTCTGCATCCAGTTTACAGTATAAGCAAAACTCCAAAGATGCAGAACTGGATTGGCATCCTTCTTGCAAATTTCTTCTTAACCAGAAAGCAACATTTTTATTGGCCTGTAGGGACCACTAGAATTGGTGTAAGGGCCAGGGTATTAGAAGGAAGTATAAGGAAGTAATACAAAATTTCATAGTAGCCACAACAGACAAAAGAAATGCTACAGCTGTGGAGAGAAACAGGATAGGGGGGCTGCAACACAGAAAAAAGTGTTGCTGCAGCTGAGAGAAGTGACTTATTATATATGTTGCTCTTATGTTCTTGACTCTAGATCCAGAGGTTTTACCTAGTCTGGTGATAGAAACAACTGCAAAACTCAGTGACAGTCCCTTCTGCTCCTTCTTTGCTAGTTGATTTAACAGTGAAAGAATCTCCCTCTGACACGCTGTGTCATTAGGTCAGGTACTGTCTGCTCATCTGCTGGAATTAACAGTTTAAGCATCCTAAAACTCCGTGTAGGTTTATGTATTGAAAATTTATTTTTAAATTTAGGAGAAAGAGAAGAAATTATAAATGCTATTTGGAATGAAAAGGCAAACACTTCAAAGCTAGGAATTACCAGTATTTGAGGCGATGGCAAGTAATCATGTAGTAGGTAACCATGAAGATTTTATCAAAATAGGTGTGCACAAGGGAGTCAATTAAGTTTGCTTAAGCAACTTTGCACACTGTTTTTTTTTCCTGAGTAGAGCACTGGGCTTTGAAACCTGAAGGATCTTTAAATGTAGGCAGCCATAACCAATATTACAGTAATGCCTAATCTTGGCATCCTGCTAAGATACTAATTACTAGTGATATGTTGTACCAATGATTTCTGCAGATGGAGTTTTGTTAAAGGATTTTGTCCTTTTATCAATTTAAAATTTTCTGCCTTTCACTGTCTACTTATACCTCTTTATTCTTATGAAGAATGCCATGCAGGAGCTGCTTGATGTATGTTCTTCTGTTACAAATATGCTTTTATATACATCTATCTTATTTTGAATCCATACAGCTCCAACTTTCTCAGTTTCTCATGTGGTTTTATGAGCTGACATCCCTAGCAGGTAAATACAGCTTTTTTTACAGTCTCTCTCTGTGTTTCCAGAAAACTTAAAATTATGTTCAACACTGAAAATTGATGAACTGGTCAGGATGTCACAGAAAAAACAAAATCATGATCGATGTAGGAAAAAGACAAAGGTAGATGGAAGAATAGACAGGGCAATTTCGCTGTTTCTGAAAAAGGTGGGGGAAAGGCATGGTTTACAATGGCAAAATATAACAGACAGTGACAGGAAATATTAAATATTTAGCCACATAAATGCCTCAGAGTTCTCACTGCATGTTCACATGCTTCCGTTCTTCCTCCTGCCTTTCAGACTATATTGTACAGATAATTTATAACTGGATGACAGTCACCTTTACTGTAGCAGTCCATGCTGGCACAATACTGAATGACATTCAAACTCGAAAGTCCTGTGTGGCTTCAGCTATTGTGGGTTTTGTTGTGCAGAAGTATTATCAAACGTGCAGCCAGCAGGCTGAGCGAGATGATTACTCCCCTGTGTTCAGTCCTCATGAAACCACATCTGGAGTCCTGTGGAAGGAATCTCATGGAGGTCCTCCAGAAAGGGAGAGGATGGGAGCATGTGGTACATAGGGAAAGGTTGGGGGATCTGGGTTTGTTCAGGCTCAGAAAGGAGATTGATGTGATGTAGGGGTGTCTCAGCCTATTCTTAGGCTGCAGCCCCGCATTGCCAGCCAAAGCCTGGCCAGACAGTGGGTGGATTTCCCCGCCTCAGCTGCATTGGTTCTGTGTTACCACTCCGCCTCCCAAACCCCCTCATTGGATTGTATCCCAGTTGTGTCCTCCCCTCTCCCTGTCCATCATTGGTTCCCGTTCTGTTACCACCCCCCTTGAAAAAGGGGCTGCCCGCCCACCTCAGGGGGAGTCTAGTTCTAATTTCTTCGGATAAACAGCTTCTTGAACTGAGTCCTTGCCGCCTCCTTTGTTCTTGGGGAACGCTTCTGCCTTAAAATCAGGCTAGCTGGCCAAGCCGCCTGAAGAGGGAAAAAAGCGCATCTCTCTCACCCGGCTCTGTGATTCTCCCCTGCGTTTCCTCTGCTGCCGGCTGAGTGGCGAGGACGCTTTGGAGACGCCACCGCGCTGCCTCTGCCTTGTGAGCTCAGCTAGGAAAAAACCCGGAAAGCGTTCAATGTGAGACCATATTGCAACTTATGCTTATCAAATAGGAGAAAATAGGGATGATGTAGTCAGACTTGAAGGTGCAGAGTGGTAGAAAAAAGAGTGCAAAGATGGAAAACAGGAAATTCTAACTATGTCAGAGGAAAATATTCTCCATGGGGACAATTAAATACTGAAATAGATTGACTTGTAAGGCTATGGGATCGGTGTCCTGGGAGAGATTCAAATCCTGACTTGATGAAGGCCTGAGCAACCTGACTTAATTGACTTTAAGCAGGGTTTGAACTACCCATATCCTCTTCAAATTCAACTATTCCATAGATTTGTGTGGGGCCAAATAGATGGACTCCAGTGGTCAAGAAAAAAACAATCATAAGATTTACACTGAAGAATCTAAACAGTTCACCCACTAAGGTATTGATATCCACTTAAAATAAAATTGAACAGAAAATGTGCCATCAAATAAAATATAAAAAAATATTTTGTCATATCAAAATCTTTTTCAGGAACAACCAACATTTGCTTGTAACATATTTGAAGATTCTTTTGTTAGCATGCATTCTTGCTATGAAATGTTTTTGTGTTATCTAAAGATGCAATTCTTGATATTTTTGGCTTATTCTGGTCCTTTTTGAGGGCATATTAATTCCCTATTAATACAAAATGCAGCAAATAAATAATTTTGCTAATATCCTGACTAAGAGACTTTGACTGTTAACCACTTTTTGTATGTGCAGTCTTGTATGTCTCTGGTGATTTGTTTCTCTGGAATCACACAGTATGTTCCCAAAGTACACCATAAAAATAACATAATCATGATGTTATCCGTTCTACTACAAAGAATATGACAATATTGTGTTTATTGTTAAATACAGCCTCAAGGACCTAACAACAGTGCCAAACAAGTAAGTTTTTTTCAATTAAGGACATCATCTCAGTGCTCGGTAAACACAGAAGATTATTTATGTATGAGCTTGATGTTGTTAGAAAATGTGTAGCAGAAGCATCCAGTTCAGCTTTTGTTTGGATGTAACTAAAAGCAACAAAGATCAAGCACAACTATAAAAAAAAATTGTACCTATAATAAACCTGGATCATACATGGTTAGCCCATTTTGTATTGTTCATAATGTATGGGTACTCCTAACGATTCCATTACAGTTCAAACAACAGAATTCAGCACAAATCTATTTCTACTGAGCAGTAGAAACACAATTTCTCTGGAACTGCAGCTGCTGTAGTTGAAGATTAGTCTCTTACCATCCCTTAGGGAGATGACTGTCTCTGCCAGCTGACTTAGTTTTTATACTGCCAGCGATTTATTAGATTGCTTTGCTCTTAAGTGTGATAATAGGCCTTATGCTTAGCAAGGTTTAGAGACTTCCAGTGCATTAATATTTTATGGCAATGACAGTCAAGACACATTTTGTTTACCTAACAAGACAAGCCAATCTACAGCTGATGTGTACTGGAGATTAGATTTAACTGGTAGGAACCCTGCCAATTATGTCTTTAATGCTTTGCAATGATTTTTATAATTGTAATCTAATCATTTACATATTTGATGCATCAACATTTTATTGCACTACTGTTTTGTGTGACTCAAGTGGTATAGAAACCTTTTGTCTGTAGCCATTTTACTCAGTTCTTTAGTATGAATATATTTTCTTTGGATAGTTTATTCAATCAGATATAGTAATATTTGGAGGCCAAGAAAACTCCCACCTAGGATCCCATATAAACCTGCTTGGGGGATTCAGTTTACAATGAAATTGATTGAATGTTTCAATCTTGTGAACATAAACCCTGGTTGCTGTACTTATTCCGTATAATGGTCAAAATAGTACCCTGGTTTGCTGTCACTCAGTTTCAGTGACAGTGATAGCTTTTGCTGCCCAAATAAATATTTCACATGAAGGAGTCCTGTGCTGATTGTTTTTTGCTTCTTCTCAACAAAGCAGATTTATCAGCTATTGGTGGTGGAAGACAGAGAGTGAAGATCAGTGGGTTAGGTGTCTGGCATTGATTCACTGTTATCTGCAAAAAGCTCCAGGGACAGAATTGAGCATATTTACCAAGCAATTGCATATTGAAGGGTTTGATGCCTCAATTATTTAGGCTCAAGTATATCAGAAGATGTTAGATGTAGGTTCAACAAATATTGATATGTTTGTTTGTTGTTTGGTTGTATGGTGGTTGGTTGCATGTATGCAGTTGTATGGTTTCAGCTGCAAATGTGCTGTTTAGCAGCAAGGGGTAGAAAGGAGTCAGAGAGGCAATATTCAGCTCTTGTTATGAAATGTGCTGGTCCATAGTTTTAAACATTTAACTTCTCTTTGCATCATGTTTTAAATAGACTTTGTAAGATTTGAGTTCATACAGTTATTCAAAACCATCTAAAAGAAATATATTTTCTGTAGAAGCTTAAGGTAACTCACAGGCTAATAACTCACATTTATTTTTCTCCAACATATCCATAAATATTATGAAATAGAATAAGAAGTTGCAACAGTTCTATATTGGTTTTGAGGTTAGTTTTTAATTGACTGATGGTGTGTGTTGGGTGGGGTTTTTGTTTGTTTGTTTTTGCTTGGTTTTTTGTTGTTTTTATTTTTTTTGCTGTGAGTTTTTTTATTATACCTGTATTGAGTATAATGACTTTTTATTTTAGTGGTCCAGAAACTGAGACCTGATCCTGGAGTATATATATTCATTATAATGTAGCGGGCAAATGAGACTTCCAGTCTGCAGCGCAGTGATGGCTGGTGAGCTGAGCACTGCAGTTTCTCAACTGTAATGATTTGCAGAATGTGCAATGTGCCTCTTCCAGATACCCTTGTAGGTGAAGCTGTAGTAAGCTGTGATCCTAACCCCGGAGAGTCCCAGTAGAGTTCTCTGTGTGCTGGTCAAGAGAAAATTGATCACATACAAACGGGCACACATCTGACACAGTCATAACAAGGGTGGGTGCGTGCACACGGAGGCACAAGACAAATATCAGGTAAACTGAAAATAATAATAATAGTAATAATAATTTTCTCTGCTAAAGTCATTCTTTTGTCTCAGTGAAATTTGTCTTGAACATTTTATATGCTCTTTTGGCATTCCTCTTGGGATGCACAGGCAGAGTAAGAGATATGATCAGTCACAGAAATAATTATGAAGTCTGCCAGTCAGTCAGCAAGCCAAATGACACAATTAGGAACCACCTCATTTATGACTAGCAGGGAGCTAGGTAGGATTTTCATTTTCATAGCAAGTTAA
>WEIT01025920.1:26428-38229 GCA_013389985.1 Dryoscopus gambensis | reverse complement strand
TAAATGAGTCTAATAATTATTCTTATTTTTACAAATACTTATTAATAAATTTGGAATTTTTAAATGAGTATTTTTAAATGGGGAATGAAAAAATAAACAACTTTGAAATTAAAGGTGTGTAGTATTATAGAAATACACACTAATACAAAAATCTTTTCCCAGATTCTGCCCAGATTAGTAAAAGAGATGTTATCCTACTTTAAATAGACTCAAGAATTTTCCAGCTATAACTGAATGGAAAAGGATTTTCTGAATCCATGACATTTCAAGATTAAACAGACAAGAAAGAGAGACATTATCCACTTGACTGAAATGAAAGAGAAAAATCAATCCATATATAAAACTTTAAAGAATATAATGATAGGACCACATCATGGCTATAAGTCCCTGGCCAAATATTTTATTTTTTCCCCAAAACCAACAGCTTAATTAACCAGGAGCATAAATTGCTTAATTAGTTATTTTGGAGAGGTTCATTCTTATTTATGAGGCATTATATGCATAACCATTACATAACAAGTAAAGATTTGCTGACATTGGAATACTTCTGAAAAAGGTTCTAATGAATAAATCTGTTTTGACAAAATATTCTCATTGAAAAATTCCTGTTTTGTGCCAGTTGATTCTGGTTAGCATCATGCGATGAGAAATGAAGCCATGAGGCATTGCTTCTGAGAGCAGTAGAAGTTACAAAATAGGTCCCATAGAGCTGAAAGTACAAGAGGCGTGAGCAGTCCCTCACTGTATGAACTCCCCAGGCTGCCCCCGGATCCAAACCAGTTCGGGCTGAATCTTTTCCCTTTTGGTATTGCTACCCACTATGTAAGCATAATGAATTTCATACTAAATCAGCTTATCTCAATATGGACGATGACTAGACTGTCAGTGCCTAGAAGCCAGAAGCCACCCATATAGCATATTCCCTTAGGTTCCGGAGAAATGGAAGGATCCACTTCTTTGGGGGGAGGAGGAAGGGATGCCAGTATAAAAGAAGGATATGATCTGTAATCAAATCATGTTGTTATAAATGATACAGTTCCTCTGTGCTAATTTGGGCTCAACCCGAATATTGAAAAATCCAACTACCACTGCACTAGCAGTTGCCATTTACCTGACACTGTTAGTTTCAGGACTACACACCATATGGAAAGCAAAGTTTTCAAAAGGTGGAGGGAATTAGTAAATTGCAACTCAGCCTGGGAATTTAATAAATTCATAGAAGATGCATAATGGCAAATTTAGGACAGAAGGAGTCAGCACATTGCCCAAAAAAAAGGAAAACATCTCCAGATATCTCTAAAAAACTTTTACCAGGAAAAAGAAAAGCAGAAGAAACTAAAGCAGAATAGAATGGAAAAAAAATTAATGTACTCATTACTTTTAAAATCATGGTTTAATTTATTTTAAAATTGAAATAAAAATAGTGTCTAAAACTAAAACCTTTTTATTAAAGGTTCAGTTTAAAGTAGAATTTTCACACAACAGTGTCTCTGTTGGCAATATATTTAGTCTGTATAATATGGATAATCACCTATGCTGGATTATTATATCAGTCCTGTGTGACTCAGATACCATCAGGGTTTGCACAGGTGCTTTGATTTTTCTGCTGACTAAAGACAGGATCAAAAACCTTCTCCAGTAAAGCAGTTTTGGTAACCATGTGATTGCCTTTCTATTAATTAAATGTTTGAACTTAGCACAAACTACTTGGGAAACTCCTGTATTTATTTAGTAGATAAAATAAAAAGAAAATATATTTTAAAAATAGCTTATAAGCATTTTAGAATAAATTTTTATTAAATTCACCCTCTTTCTTTTTTAAACCTACATGAGATGCAGGTTTTGCTTCAACATTTTTTCACAGTCATCTTGTTTTTAGAAAAATGTAAACAGAGGTGTCTCTCTTAGAAGTATTCTCCAAATAATGTGTATGATAGGAAAATATTTCATTTTAAAACAATATATTTCCTGTTTGTTACTCTTCCTTTCTAATCTAATGCCAACAAATCCTTCAACTCTTATATACCTTTGGGAATAATCTGTGGCTCTTACGGATTTTGTCACTGGACTTTGGGGGAGAAATTACTTGCAAGATTAACAGGACTGGAAATATGAACATCTGTTGGAAAAATGAACAGCTGCCTGTCTGAGTTGCATGATGAGTAATCTGTAACTAAAATTTTCCTCACAAGTAGGTTTCATTGTAATTAATATAATCTATTTAGTGTTCTTTACTGACTTAAGAATTTTAACTAGAATTAAAAAAAAAATCCACAACCCCCTCCCGAACAACACACCATCCCCGCAAACAAATAAAAAACCCCAGGGAAGTTGTTTTCACTATCTGAGTTCTGTATTGCAATCTTTCATTGTAAAAATCAAATGTATCTTTTTTCACTGCCCATTTAGCATTATTGATAGTCTGCTTATTTTCAAAAGTTTCATTCATTCTTCATTCCATTAATGCTGACACCAAATAGGTTTACTTATTTTATGTATGATTTTCAAACTTCCAGTGCAAGAAAGGATGTTCTTCTCCTTCAGGCTAACAAAATAATGAATGACATTTGAGTGAGACAAAGATTTGTCTTTAGGTGAATTCTGGAGCTATATGTCAACCTCTGAATTCTCAGAGGAAGAACAGTTATTCTTTCATCGTCTTTCTGTAGCCTCTGGTGAAGAGGACATTTTGCTGTGAACAGGAAGATGCTACAGAATTATTACCTACTTTTTAAGTTAGAACAACTTGAAGTTAAGACTAGCAGGAAAGCACAAATCTGCATGAAACTTTCAGCAGTTTGTTACAGCCAGTTACTCCAAAATTTCAAGAAGACATGGTGGCCTACTCCTTGTAGCATATATTGGGCATGCTCAAACTGTGAAGGAAGGTGTTGCTGTTGTAGTAGGGACAGGTCAAGGAACGCGGCATGAACTCCAGGAAGGCAAAAGGCATTTTATTATGATAAACGCTCTTTTTATAGACAAGTCTGCATGAGTGGCAGATGGTTATTGGTTCTTTGATCAACACGTCCCAACACCACTGATTAACCACTACCGACACCCATTTCAAAACAATTTTCAAGTCAATAACACAAAAACACCAGGTGCAAGATAGTTTACTCAAAACTTCTCATGTCACTAGCTCAGTGTGTGAGAAAGTAAGACTTTCTCACACACTGGCTAGAAGCTGGAAAATTCCTCTCTGACCAAGCTGTCAGTGTCCATAGGAAGGAAACGATGGCCATATTTATCCTATGGCCTTTCATATATTTATCTATATGAATGGAAAGCCTGTCCACTCTCATTTCATGCCAGAAAGGGATAGCTTGGACAGCAGATTGGACTTAAAATGTTATTTTCAAGAGAGATGAAAATTTTTACAAGGAGATGTTTTGGTGTCAGCACCAAGCTTGATTGCCAGCCAACACAAGAACATCTGGTGTTATTTCTCATATTGCAGGAAATCATATCTAGTCTTCAGTCACCAGTCCAGGCTAGGTCTCCCTTAGAGTCTGTGTTTTAGTTGCTGGCTGCAGAAGAATAGTTTGCAGATGGTAGGACACTTCATATGTCACAATGGTCCCTCTCTATTCAGATAATAGAAAAATGTCCATTAAAATGAAATTAGCACTTAGAAATGTGTGCTTATTGGACTGGTTTTAGTTTCCATTAACATGGTAAAAAGCCAAAGATCACATAAAGGAAATTATCTATATGCTCTTGACAGCAAATTTGTTGGGATTTTTCTCCTAGACAAAAGATTGCATCTGATTAAATTTTCAGTGATGCTAAAGTTGCATACAAACTTATCTATGCAGGTAGTCCCCCGCTTTGCTATGTTTTGGTATTTATAACATTTATTTCACCCTTTATTGACAATGTTCTTATAATCTATTATCCAAATCATTTGGTATTAGTACCACAATAAGTTTGCATTTTAACTGTAACAGAACATGGATTTCCATATTTTTATAGTGCCACTTCAAGCAAACAATCAAAAAAGCCAAATCCACAAAAATCCCCTAAGAAACATCAACAACAAAAGCCCCAAGGTATTGCTTGCAGAGCATTCAAGCATAACAACTCTTGATTTGATTTAGTGATTGTGTCTTACTGAGATAAAAGTAGATGTGTGTTAACAAAAACATTTCATGAGTAGCTATACTGATTGAATACCTTTATGGTGCCCCTGCTTGCATTACTCTTCTTTTTCTTCACTTTTTATGCATTATTTTTAGTATCTCTTCCTCTTCTAGAATGTTACCAGTTTTACTTTCACTCCTGTTCTCAACTACTTTTCAAGATTTCTTTAAATTCACTGATTCCTTTCTCATAGGAATGTGAATAAAAACATTGTACTTTGCTACATTAATGTGAAAATTCTGTCATTTACTCATAGTGACAAAATACTGATTCTGTGCTGCATATAAAGGACATAGAAAAGTAGGTGGGACATTGAAGAACTCTGTTGAGAAGATTTTTTCTCAGTTGGGAGATCAGTATGATCACATTAATATACTAAAATTTACCATAAAAACTATAGGAAAATAACAAAATTCTGCAATACAAAATAAAGAATAGATGATTGCAAATGATGCTTTTTCTGTGTGGAGATAAATGTTTCCATTTTGAAGAGAAGGAACTGATTGTGTCACCTCTAAATGCCCATATATATAGATTTTGAATTGTTGAGGTTTCTCTCCCCCGTTCCCCTGGGGGAAGGGGCCCTGGGGTGGATGCATGGTCTGAGCAGGGCATCTCCCCTGTCCCTGCCCCTACCCTGGTCACATGTACCCAAGTTCTATGCTCCTATTGGTCCCTAAATGTTCCCCTGGCCCGCGGAACCCTGGGTTTGGGAATGATTACTCAGTCCGTGTGCTGGCTCCCGACCATGTGACTGGGAATAAACATCCTGACACATCTACAAAAATGAGCCTTCCCTGATTTCTTCTACGGGCCAGCTGTCCCCAGGAAAACTGTAGGAACCTGTCTTCAAAATTGAATATTGTGAGAAACTTTTGATAATATTCTGGTTTCTCTTTTAAAGAGAAATGAAGATGGCCCTTGTCCTGGGGTGACTGTATGATAGTGTATTCCCTATTGTCCGCCCTATGCCAGACATGAATCCTGTGCCTTCCTATGTCTTTAAGCTATTTCTCAGGAGAGGTGGGAGAGAAGCCAGGCAAATTCCTCAGAGCGGTTTGTGCTCAAGGACACACACACTTCCTTGCATTGCTGCGGCTACAGAGCCCAGAAGAGAGCACCTTCATGCTTTTTCCCAGCTTTTGGCTCCTTTTCTTGTGAAAGAGATGGAGAGTTAACACTCTGCTTTTTAGCTAGCCTGCTAGCTGAGGCAAGAACTTTTCTTGGGACTGCTCTGCTCTGGTCCAGAACAACATCACTGGGAAGCCCCACACCGTGGCCTGGAGGGGCCCACGCCGCACCCCCCTCCAGAGAGGGCAGAGCCACACCCACAAAGGACTCTGAAATCTACCCAGGTTTCTTCTCCACAGCAAGAAGTTTAATTATTTAACATTATTCATTCTTTTTTCTGTGCCTGCGTGCACTTTGCTTGTTAAATAAATAGGGCTTTTTTCCACTTTCCTCCAAGGAATTTCTTTCCAAACCTGGTGGGGAAGGGGCTGCTGAAATCTGCCTTCTAACAGAGGAACGTTTATTTTGGATGTTTTCCTCCAAGTTTGTCTCAAACCAAGACACTCTGTAACTGTAAATCTACATGGGAAGAGAGGAAGGAAAGAGAAAAGGTGAAAGAAGCAAGAAGGCATAATTTGGAAATATGTCTAAAATGTGTAAAAATTTTAGAGAATTAGACTTCACTCCATAGTTCATTCACTCTGTTTCCCTAAAGAATGAGCCTTTATCTTTATTTAGACTCACAAATTTTCAAGATGATTGACTGCTTTAGGAATATTGAGAAAATTGTTCCCAGCTCTTCCTTTGTTGAAAGTGTAGTAGATCAAATGACTCTGAAAAGGATTTTAAGGGAATTTTCAGACACTCTCATTAAAAACTGCAGCATTTGTAATACTTGACTGACTACCTGTCTGAAGGGTGGAAGAGTTCACTTCTTGATCAACACTATAAAATTTCTTATGTATCTATTTTGTGTTGTGCTTAATTATGTGGATGTTCTTGCTTTGCTTATGTTTATGGATTCTTTTGGTAAAAATGAGTTGAACATAAACCCGTGCACAGTTTTTTTAAGAATAAAAGACTTTTTTGTAGAATCTCAACAAAACCAAATTGGATACTTTTAGTAATTTTGGTGAATTCATTGTGTAAATATTTGTCTAGAAATTGTACACAAAATGTTGTATTTTTGCTCACTTGTTGACCATCCTTGTTATGTATTAAAGGAAGAATTCTTACAGTACTCTGTCTTGACAGAGGAAAGCAAAGTATTAAAACAGTATTTGTTTTTCCATCCTTCTCTTTTATTCAGTGTGTAGTGAATGATAGCGTCTTTTGTGAACTGCACAGCATTGCCTAAGCTATTTGTTTATTTCTGACCTCAAGCAGAATTTGTCATTTGCAGCTTTTTTTCATGGAAACTTACACTGCATAATTAACAGTTTCACATCCCTTTAATCATCAAAGTGCTAAATTATTGGGAACTGTGTGCTTCAGCTTTGTCCTCTGTTTATTGGTATTTTCTAATCTTGTTGTGAATGCACAAAGCTTCATTCTCAAGAAATTATGAACACAACCTGGTGTAATAATAGTGACCAAAAAGAGTCAGATCCTTGAAACTATTCTAATGATTTAGTTTGTAATGCTGAAAATATTCAAGTAATGTTTCCTAAGGCAAAGTTTAGCATTTATTTTCCTGCTGAAGAAAGCGGGTGCCCTATGAGTGGGATATAACAGTACATTCTGTCCAAAATATGAATGTCAGATAGTAGGGCCCTGAGGCTGTCCAGCAACCTGTGTAACTGAGTGGAAGACTAACATCTGTTTCTAGTATCATTGCTAAAGCTGAAGAAAGTCAACCAAAGGGATTTTGAGAGCACTCAGATAGGAGATTTTTGCATTGTTTATGCATATTGCAAATATTTTTACATGATTTTCACTTGAGTAAAGTACAATATAATACAGAAGAATCACAGGTATGAAGGTATTTCCACATTACATGTGGATCAGTAATGCCTCATCAAATGCTAGCACTTAAATTGTTACTATGGGTTTGAGAATATACTCAAATATTAAAAGTTAAGGTACATTATTCAATCTTTAGTCTCAAAAAGATTATTTAATCTCTTTCTCCACTGTTCTTGAGTTATTGAGAACTTTTGCCAATTTGAATATTTTTCTGAAGTACTAATGTGGTCACTTTTCTCATTATTGCATAGTATGTTTTCAGGCTGAGCTTAAAAAAATCAATTTCCTTGGTATTAATTGTACATAAATTTACATGTTGTGTGATCAAGTATTTTAATATGGAACAAAATCTCCTTTCTTTATCATCTGTTGTAATGAGAGCATAAAGTACAAGACTGTGGAGAATTAGAAATTCTGTTTTTCTTTTATCACATGAAAATTTATAAATCCCTACAGAAATTATATTTATTGACAATAAGCAGTAGGTATTGCTGTATTTTAAAATGTAGAAAAGCATATTCAGCTAATATGAACATTGCTTTGAAGTGGTTCCTCAGCAGTGACAGTAGCAAATATGGACTTCTATTAAAACTTGCATACTTTTAAATTACTGCCAGGAAGAGAGTAAATGAAGTTGATCAAAAAACAAATCCAAGAAAGACAGATCATAAATCTCAAAAATTTCAGAAGTTTAATGTCCTGTCTGAGAAACTTGTTCTGAATTTTTAAACTGTGTAAATTAGCTTCAGATTTTACATATGGTGAATAAAATATTTGAATTAGGATAACATAAAGGCCTGGTAGCAAGGTAATTTTGCGGGTAACTATCAGGCTCCAAAAGAATTCGGTTTTGTGAACACAGGACAGCAAGCTGAATCTGACACTGTTTTTCAAGTCTTGAACTGGAGTTCAGTGCGGTTCTTTTCTGAACATATTGACAGTGTACAATGACTATTTCTTATGAGAACTTGTTCATATGATGTAGCCAGGGTACAAAACCACTTTTGTGTTCTGGTTTTGCCATACTTTGCCTGTGGACAGCCAGTAGAGAAATTCACTGTCTTCACATCCTGGCTAATCTGTCCCCTACCCTTATTATATATTTTGGAGTCCTCAGACTAGGAAGAGGCAGCTCAAATGTTTCTCCTTACAAAGTCTAGACATGCCTACTCCTTATGGAATATATTTATTCTGCTTGTACTACTTACAGCAGGTTGAATAGACATTTTACATGACATCATTATTTTGGTGGAAACATTACCTCTGTGTAATCTTATTATGAGTCTATGAAATGATAACTTCTCTCCTGAAGGAATTAGTTAGTACATTTCCTCTGTGTCTGGGTTCAGAGACAATGAGGAATTCTTCCTAAGAATAGCTGACTTTTTAAAGTAGGTGAATGAACGATAAACACAACTCTGTTTATCCGTGAAAACATAATCATTGTATTTCCACTATCACCGGGGAATTTTTTATCCTCCTGTATTTTTTGTTTGCTTTGTTTTCTGTTCTTCTGATGCTTCCTTGATAGTGATACATCAAAAGTCACTAACAGAAATTAAAATGAATTTGATTGTGACTGAAGAAAAAGGAATCCAAACTGAATAGAGACCATCACCACTACATCAAACTTGTGATGACTCACCTCAGATTTTAGTCCTCACAGTTAATAAGAATTTACACATCCATAAGTATTTCCACTACTGTAATTTTTAATACTTCTGGTATCTCACAGAATATTTTTCAATACATCCACAACAGTTCCAGAATTAGTGATACATGAATTTATAATATATTTATAGTGAAATAAATTAAGCTTCATTAGGAGAAAATAGGGATATGGATGCAAGGTGTTCTTTAAAAAAGGATGCCATTGTAGTAAAGTAATGCATATCACATAAAAAAAAAAAAAAGTCTTATTCCACTGCAGAGTGAAGGCAGGAATAAAATTTTTGATAAAAACCAATAAAAAAAGAAAAAGAGTGTGTCAAAAAGGAACTCATTCTATACAAGAAAAGAGTTTCCCAAAAGAATTCAACTAAACTTGAATGAATAAAAACTATTTTTCCCCAAAATTATTTCCCACAGCAAGTTTAATTTGCTTCAGGAATCCTTTTGCTCGTACTCAAAGATTAAGTCTAAGATGCATAGATTAAGTTTCTGAACTACTTGAGAGATCTTTGAGAGATTTCAAAAGAGGTTATCAAAGTTTCCATAGCAGTACTTTGTAATCTTACATTTATTGGAAAGAAAAAATGAAATCACTGATTCTTAACAATACAATTTTTACTATGTTAAGCATGATCATTACATTCTCCAAAACATTAAGCGTCACTGGGGATGTTTTATTTCCTGCAAGTCAGTTGCAAAGAGGGCAAGTGAGATTAATGAAGCATCCTTTGGGACAGAAGTGTCAAAGCTACAATTTTTTTTTTCCATTTTATGAAAGGTACGTGGCTACAGTCAATTGTTTGTTTGAGCCCATTTATAAATATTGGTGTCCAGTAAACACATATTAAGACACAAAAGCCTTCCTCTCTCCTTCCCCTCTTCCACCCAGGCCCCCCTCCCCACGGTTACATGTGTCACTTTTGGTTTAACACAGCTTTAGGGAAGAAGCCTTTTCATCTTTGTCAAGACCTTTTTTGGGCCACAGTCTGGTTTGTCTTTGCAGCCCTGACAGCAAAGCTGTGAAGTCTAGGCAAAAGGGAAAAAAAATTACATATAAAATCTTTCCATAAAAATTCTGAAAGTATATTTAGTTTAGAAACCCGTTCTTAATTCAAGTATGAGGTTTCCATATCTCTTCAGTACTTATATATATATTCACTAAAGGGGTAGTACAAACTTACTTGAATGTGTGAATTCTTTATATATTGTGGAACACCTATGAATTTGCTTTCCTCCAATTTAAGTTTTGTTCTAAGAAATCCACCAAAGACAGTGTATGCTTCTGCTTCTTTTTTCTCAGTACCTCTCATTTCTGCTTGAATGCCATGATTGTGTTTACTTCCTGTTTTTATTCTGGAATTAAATTGGTATCACTAGACTTTTAATTCCCTTTAATGTCATTTTGTCCTATTAAAGAAAAAAATTCTGATATAAAGATTTCAGATACCTTAAAATGTATTTTCCATATATAGAGATTGCAGGTATTTTTAAAATGTATTTTCCATTCCTTCTTTTGTTCTGCCAGTGTCCAATGGAACACAGATCTCATCTTTCCTTACTTACCTTTTGCTGAAAACATTTCTTCTGCATTTTCCTTATGTTACAATACTCGAACTGAGAGGTGGTCTGTTTGGGGACAAGTTAGGGACAAAGATCTGAGGATAGAATGCTAATAGTTGCTACTCTCTAAGGACTGGAACAGTTCCATTGCCAAGGGTGGGAGACAGAACTCATCATTTTTCTTCGGTACGGAATTGACTATGATCATGAGAAATATATTTTTATTCTAGCTGTCTGTTTATCTGTTGCGTTGTTCTCACATGAGAATTTGTTCGTTCTTTGCTTTCCTTTAGATATTTAGATAACTTCTGCCATAAAGCAGTCCTAGTGGATTCAACACTTTTTCCCCAGGGAAAAATTTGACCAAAAGTCTGATTTCTAAATTTAAAATCTCTCCCTTGAAGTGTTTTTTCACTGACCCAGCTAGATAGCATATTTTTATTATGAAACACAGAGAGCACAGTACTAAACAAAATTAGGGCACTGAGGTGAAATGCATACATGAGAAATAATTCAAAATTTTATTTTCATTTCAACTTTTCTAGATTTCCAGTTTCACTTCCATGAATGACAAAGCTCTGACGTTTTTTGATTAGCAAGTTTAAGTGTGCTAAATTGTACCATTGAAATTTGATTAATCATAAATTGATTACCCTTGCCAAAAAACATTTCTTCTACTAGAAAGAAGGAGGTGAATATTTACATTATTTTCCAAGTAATTTTTTCCATCTCATCAAGGGAATTGTATACCTACTGAAGCAATGAAGAGAAGAACAAAGAAGAGAGCTAAAATATTCCTTACTGTCCATATTTAACTCAATCCTTCATACTCGTAAATACACCATTTTTGCACAGGCTTTCTTATGGTGAAGTATTTATTACATTATTATTTTACTAATACTTCAGATAACCTAATTTTAATAAGAACTGAGAAGCAGAACACTGCATAAATTACCCATCTAAAATTCTCTTTTGATGTACATTTTTTCCAATTTTTTTTTAATTTTAAATTTTGCCCTTTTTTTCTTCTTTAAAGGGTTATTGTACCAGTAAAAGTTTTCTCACAGTATTTCTGAGGCAATTATAATGCTATCTGTGAGTTTATATTAAGGATATGTGTCCTGGTTTGAAAAGGATGTGAGTTTTTTTAAGGAAGTTATAGTCAAACCAATCAGTGGTCAGATTGAATATTGACACCTGGTATGACCACTGAAGAGATTTGTCACCTCTGAGAACATAGGGAGATAAAGGAGAGAATCCCAGAGGAACTTCCTTTTGTGTTCTGGTTGTTGAAGGGAGCAGATGTCCTCCCCCGCCCAGCCTGAGGCCTGGGCCTGGGGCCTGAGGAGAGAGGTAGGCCGGAGCCGGGAGAGAGAGAGAGGGTGGAAGGAAATGGAACTGAGCCAGCTTCTGCAGGATGGAAGGGTGGAGAGACGAGGAGCTGGTTTTTT
>WEIT01025920.1:6581-26335 GCA_013389985.1 Dryoscopus gambensis | reverse complement strand
CTTTAATACATGAGACTGCATTTAGGTGGATGCAGTGGCTGGATGCCAAATAAGGTGACCTGCTGCAGTGATGCCAAGTGTGAAGAGGAGGAGGAAAATGAGAAGATGAAAAGGGTGTGGTGGTGCCCTCTGTCTTCAGTGAAGAAGAAACCCTTGGCCCCAGGGGTTGTAAAATGGGGGGGACTGTTGTCCCAAAAAAAGGAGCCTGTGGTACTTGGCAAAGCATCGTTGAATCCTGGGAGCAGTTTCAGTCCATGGATGGTGGTGAGAGCACCAGACATGGGAGGACACTATGGTTTACAAGAGAGACTCCTCTCTTCTTTGATGGACTGAGAATTGATTATTTGAGTATTGTTAACTGATCAGGAAATCCAAGGTTTTGTCTGATTGTGGGAAGGGTGGGAGTTGGGAGGAGGAGGAGGAATGTTTCGGAGAGTTTTCATTCTGTTTCCTGTATGTTTCTTCCCCTTTAGTGTAGATTAATAAAGTTGTTTTTCCCTTCTATTTCTACGTTTGAGCCTGCTCTGCTCTGTTCCTGATCACATCTCACAGCAGTTATTGGTAAAAATATATTTTCACAGGGCACTGGCATTGCGCCCAGTGTCAAACCATGACAATATGTTGTAACAGACCATTTGAGTTTTCTGGATATCATTTTCCCATAACCACCTCTGAATATACATAAGTAAAATATATTTTTATGTAGTTCCTAAGGTCATGTTTCCAAGATTTTGGTTTTTTTAATGTATGTAACAGTTGTGAATTTCTCCTATGGAACAACTGGTCTCACACTCTGGGAAAAAAAAAAAAAAAGAGAAAGTGTGAAACTATTTTAAAAATGAAATTCCATTTATTTCTTCACTAAGTCAAATATCTTTATAAACTGTGCTGTAAAACTAAGTAAGTTCTGTTCAATCTAAAATACTTCTCTGTCCACTTAAGACCTGCCAGGCAGAAGTGTGCAATTCGAATATGAAAATATAATGCTATTTGAAAGCTATTTGTTTTTCATTCCTTTTTCTGGTTCCCTCGCTTTATGTAAGTTTGAGATCAAGACATTGGGAAAATTACGAGTTTTCTAGTAGATATGTATCTGCCAGCTCTAGAAATTTAACAAAACTCCTTTGAGGGAATCCATAAAGATTCTAAAATGTAGAATGGTAAAGGATGACAAAAAAACAGACTCAATGAAAGAAAAGTATTTTGAATACTAGGATACTTTCCTGTTTTTGCACAGACATGCCTGTTGCCATGGAGAAAGTGTGAATGCTAAAAAATAATTTTAAAAAAGGCTTTTGAATTTAAAGAATAGGTATACTTGATATCAAGAAGCCAAATCTCTGGGTTGTAGAAGGCAGAGTTGTGGTCAGTGAATTAAAACACTGGGAGTATGTTTATAATCTTCCGACAGCAAAAGCAAATTCACTCAGCACTCTAAAAATGTGGGGTTTTAAACACTTGTTTAAATGTCTTACTTTAAGGATGTGCCATCTTCTCCTCTCAGATATCACAGACTTCTGTGAATAGCAGTTTTCGAGCTAAAGACCTCTAATTTTCCCCAGTACTTGGCAATCAGAACTTAACTTGGTTTCTTAACATGCTAATGAATTTTTAGGAAAACAAGATTAGGGATTCTGTATTACTCCCAGATTAAATGAATTCCTAAAGCGACTGCTGTTTTTCAAATAAGAACTGTCAGATCTGGCTATTTCTTTTGATAGTGTCTCAACATCTGCAGATGGGTCCCTTTGCCTTCTGTTTAATAAAAAGAAAATAAAATCAAACTTTAATGAATTACTTAGCTGTAATGCAAATTTGTAAACAGAAATTAGAGCTGCAAAGCTGTCGTGACACAGGTGGCTTCATAAGAGAAGCTCATGCTAAGGCTGATATGTGACTACAGGGCAGCAAAGCATGTTTTGGGAGGGCGTAGAAAATACTCCAAGGTTTATAGCTTTGGGCTCTGAATGTAGTTACATTGAAATATACTTCAAAATCATAAAAATGAGATCTTATTTTAGCATTACAAAGCTCTGAGCAGCTTTGAACAACTATCAGTCTGTTTTATTTTTTTCTTTGTATTTCAGGCAACCCTCAGCTTCCAAGTATGGAATTGTTAATAACTGGAAAAAACCTTACCTGGGTTTCATGGTACACTTCTAAACAAATGCAAGAATATAAGATATCAAAAGCAGCAAACAAAAAATATTTATTTCCAAGAGAATGTACATTATTCACCTCTAGCCGTGAAATGCTGGAAGTCAACACATTTATATTTCAGTATCTTCTATAGGCTACAATTTTTTTTGTTCTCAGATCTTCCTCCCTTTTATCAGTGGACAGTTTTAGAGGTGGAAGAGTACAAAACAATAGCCCCAACAAAAAGTTTCTGAACCTGTCTTTAGAAGTATCGGTTTTCTTTAGAGTAAGATAACAAGATCCATTATGGTGATTTGACATGATATCAAGCATTAGTTTAGATTTCCAAATGAGTTTAAAATACTTAGGAACACATTTCATTTAAAATTACTGTGCCATTTGCTAGCTCTTTATCAGTTTTAGGGTTTTTTTTTTTACATGGTCAAACCAATGATTTTATTTTTTCTTAGATTAATAAATTTTGGTCTCAGAGCAACCATTATGATCATATAGTCTGATTTCCTGCATAATATGGGCCATAAAATTTCATTCAGTTATTTCATATCTTTCCATGTATTATTTTGATGGCCATTTAAAACTGCTCATGCTACAGGTAGACTTAATAACCTTATGAGATGTTCTCATGCCTCTTTTAAGACTAAAATCAATTGTGCCACTTAGACCTGTAAGCATCAGTTCCAAAATGTATACAGACTGGATCCAACATGAAGTATGAAAGATGCTTTTTACTCAAATTTCTTTTGATCTTCTAGTTGCTGTCTTTTCTGTTCATGATGACAATGTTTTTATAAAGAGGGGCTATCTTGTGTTTGGGTTATTTACAGTTTTGTACGAGATACGAAGATTGCATCTTCTGTAAATAATGGACCTCATTTGCTCAAGTCATAACAGAAATTTCTCCTCTTTTCTTTTTTTCTTTCTTTTTATCTCCACTGCATAGCATGAAATATATAAAAATATCTGTAAGCTTTCTGATTACTTCTTAACAGTGAAATTCTCTACATCTCTGCATATGATATTCATTTTTTGCCCAGAGTTAAGTAATTGCTACTTTATATGAACTTTTAAAGATCTTGAAATATAATACAAATCTCTGGAGAATACATAAGAAATAAAAATAAAAATCAGAATCAGAACAAAGCTATAGCAGGTGTGGAAATCTGCTGTGAAATGGATTGGAATCGTGCTAGAAAAAAGGAAAGCTAGACAGCCTGGACAGGATTAGAGTCATATGTTGTGGCACGTAAAATAAGAAGGGAATAGATTACTGAGAAAACACCAGATAATGGCCACAGTAGATGAAAATCATGTTTCTGATTGGAAATAATAGTATCCCAAGAGCACAGTTCAAAAAAGCTGAAATATGAAGAAGACTTCAAAATGCAATTTAGTGAGTTTTATGCAAAATGAAATGAAAATTCCAGCATTGTAGGGTTGGGTTTTTTTTCCCCAGAGGAAAAAGCAAGAGACTCTGTAAATGTACTGAAGACTTTGTATTGTCTTTGATGTTTTATATGAAATGTCTCCCACTGGTAGGTAGAAAATGCTAGAGGTCCTTTCTCCCTGTTTTCCTCTTCTCATAATAAGGAAGAGAAAACATTTTCCTTTTTGAAGAAACTGTCTCCTTTGGGTTACATCTGCAGACAATGATCCATCTCACCTGAAAAAAACCTGCACCCAAAGCCTACTTGGTGTGCTGACAGTTTTTCTGGCAGTACTTATGGATCTGTATTGTACTGCATCTTTTCAAACAAGGAATTATTTTAAAACCAACTAAGCCTTAACAATTCATATTCTTAGTTTCTTTTTCTCTTTTGCTTGTGCCAACCTGTAGTAATCTGTGATAAATGCATTTGTTTTAAGAAAATAATTTGCTTTTCACTGAATGGAAAATGATATCCACAGAAATCAGGGATTAAATCAACAGAAAGCTAAGAGGCTTGGGAAAGGATGAGAGGATATTACTTGAAGAAATAATGCATTTTTAATAAGCAAGAAGGTGCATAAAATGAAGTCCAAGTGATTCACTTCAAGTAGTCAGTAAAAGGCTTAAAAGCATCGCATGAGCACTGTGAAAGTTCACTAAATAAAGTTTGTTGAAGAGCACAGAAAATAAAATGATAGTAGAAAGCAGCTATTCTTGTAACAATTATAGAACAGCTAGTGAAAGGTAAGTAAATTCACGCAGCTGGAGAGGAAACATGCCTTCACCCTCCAGCATCCTTCTGGCCTCTTCCTCATTTTTCTGCACAATCATACTTTTTCCAGAGATAGCCTTTGCCCTCCTCTGTGCAGGGGGCCTAGAAGGGTGCCATGAATCTGGAAGAAAAATGTGAACATAGGGAGATTGTGAGTTTAAAGAGAAGAATTTAGCTGATCTCCTATGATTTTACTTTCAATATTTTACTTTCTTATTGATAGAACTTGGGCTACTGTAAAGCTCATCCAAGCTCACCTGAGTGGATACGAGATCTTTAAGTAGGCAATTTATGTATCTTTGGAAGTCTGAAGAAGAGATTCAACTTTGAGATAGACAAGGCTACCTGATTAAAGGTTTTTAAAGGATCAGACATCCCCACAGGACAGACAATGTAATTCTGGTGTGGTTTCCACTTTTGATGTTTGGTTATCAGTAGATTTTTTTAATGGGACTTTTTTTGTGGTTTTTCTTTTTTAAAAGTGTGATCATTCACCCTGTCATAAAAAAAAAATATTGCTTGATACATAGTTATATGGAAAAGGCATTTTTTTCCATGTGCTGATGGTATTGTGGATAAATCATCAAATTAAAATTTTGCAGTGAGAAAAAAAAATATGCAGGCATTAGCAGTGAGAATTCCCAAACTAGGAGTGGTTCCCAAGGGATTTCCAGAGGTACTATTATTTGGCCCATTTAAAGCCTGGTGAACATCATCTCTCAACCATTATGGAGGGAAAATGATCTTTATATAGAAAGGACTTTTATTGTTCAGTCTTCTAATACTGTAATAAAGGGCAAAGACAACTGAAGTTAATGACAATATATAGTACTGAAATACTTTTGTCTCTTTAGAGAACTGAAAAAGTATGGAAAATATTTTTACCTTCAGCACAGTTTATTGATATTTTTATGTCCTAAATGCCTCTGATTTATTCTTTAATTAAAGATATTGCTTTATGAGAATGGGTAAAAATTGATTTTTAGCAGTTATATCAGCAGAGGATTATTTAGGAAGAAATCTGTAAAATTCCATGCCTCAGGTAAAGAGAAACCCACTCCAATTGTCATTTAGTCATTCAATACAACAAAATAATAATAATAATAATAATAAAACTTTTGCAAGAATTTTTTCTCATTTTGTTATTGCCACTCCTTTGCTGGGGGAAAGGGTTTCACAGATATCTGTTTAATCTTATCTAGTTCTATGTTTCTCTATTTCAGAAGCAATTCCTTTAATCTTTTTAAATTAAAGGGAGAGATTCTCATGTTCACAACAATAACTGGGAATTTTGCTTTACATTGGAAGATGTATGGATAGAATATTCTGATTTTAATACCTTTACGTAGGTTAAAATTATCAAAACATGATTTCTTTTTGAAAGAAAGTAGAAACTAAAATACCGTTTGATACATATCAAGTATGTCTACAAGTAATTCTTGAGAAACTGTTGATTGTTTGAACAGACCCAGTGCCACTTGGACATTTTAAAGTTTGACCAAATGCATACTTTTGTTTAATGACAGGTGATAGAGAAAAGTAGTTCACAAAGAATGTTTCTGACCTGATACCTTCTTGATGCTATTGACCCTGAAATTACTCTCCCTACAAAGTTAGTCCTAGAACTAGTCCAAGATTATAATTAGTAACAAACTGAGGCTGCCAGTTGACTCCATCAGATTTAAAACAAAGTGTCTGAAATGTTGAATTTCCTGTATATCCTATAGAACAAAACCTTTACAATACAGTTTCTTTTCTTTTTTCCTCTTTTTTCTTTCCTTTCCTTTTCTTTTCTTTTTTTCTTTTCTCTTTTCTTCTCTTTTTCTTTCTTTTTCTTTCTCTTTTTTTTTTCTTTTTTTTTCAAACAATGGTAAATTTAAACACTTTTATAGACACTTGTATTGCAGAAAATGCTTGGTCTCACCACAGCCTAACATGGTTTTGTTCCAGAGTATCCCAAATTACTTTCTGAATCAATACAAACTTCATTTCAGCCCCCCATTTTCCAGGGATCCTGAAAATGTTATAATGAATTTAAACCTCTTGGAAATACTTATCTGATGGAATATTTATACTTTCTTTTTTCATCTTGAGTACAGTAGCATGTAAGCACCCACACCTGTAGCAGAAGGATAAATCTACTACTAATCTAGTTTTCTTTGAGTACGATTGCTACATATCCATTTAAAGGAAAGTAAAGACGCCTTAGTAGAATGCTGCAGTCATGATTTTATTCAGTTGCCAGTGATTCAGGAGCTGCTTGTGATGCTGTAGGTCAGAAAAGTAAAAAATGGTGACCATATATGACAATTAAATAAAAAATAAATTACAGTGTTTTGTCAAAATCTTTATTGCTCTGGAATGCAATAAAACAAACTGTGCTAGTGATTCTTTTTTGAATGTGTGAAAAAATGTTGCTATAAAATTCTACCTCAAAATTTGTGAAGTTTATTCTCTATGACAATGGGTATCTTTGCAAGCATAGAACAAAAATATAATATTGAACTTTTTGTAAATGATAATACATTTTTTTTTGTATCAAGGCAGAACGTCAATTTAGTGTGTCACAGTGGACAAAGAGATAATATTATCTCTGTTTATTATATAGCATCTCTATAAACAGTTATAATTTAGTATTGGTTGCAATTCTACCCCTGATCTTTAGACTTTCTTCACCACTTAATAATTCTCAGCTTTCTGAAATTTGATTCTACCTGGTACCTGTACCCACAGACCTGGCAAAATTTTGAGACCAGGTCTGCATGCAAGCTTTGAAACACATCATCTAAAACCAGTATATACACTGTTGTTCGTTGACGCTGTCCGGGTTGTTCTCTGGCCGTGCCCGCAGGACAGAGGCAACGCGGCAGTGTCTCCGAAAGCGTCCTTGCCGCTCAGCAGGCAGCAGAGGAGGGACACGGCGGAGAGCCACAAAGCCAGATAATAAACGCGCTTTCCCCTCGCTGGGGGCTTGCGCCAGATAGCCTGGTGTAAGGCTGGAGTGTCCCCAAGGACAAAGGAGGCGGGAAGGGCCACAGGTGTGGGTTCCAAGAGGCTTTTATTCTTGGAGGGTCCAGGGACCAAATGGCCCAGAAACCGGGCGAACAGCCCTTTTTAAAGGGGGGTGGTAAAACAAGGGGAACCAATGGGATGCAAGGAAAGGGGAGGATACAACTGGGATACAACCAATAACGGAGTTTGGGAGGCGGGAGTTGTAACAAAGAATCAATGAACAACCGAACTTTACAGAACTTTCCAGACTAAAAGGTGGTACAAGCTTTGGGGTGCCACCCAGAGGGCTGCGGCCTATACCTCGGAGCCGCCCATGGAACCGCCCTCGGATCCACTGTCTACGGCGGGAAAATCCACCCCCTGGATGGCCATGGTCTGATTAACATTGCGGGGCCTCAGCCTAGGAGTAGGCTGAGCCACCGCCACAGTTCGTGAATTAAGAAGCAATATGTTTATTGTTTTATTAATAATTTGAGAGGAGGAATTTTCCCCTTGGGAGCAATGATGCCCCTGAAGATTATCCCCATAAGGATACTCACACCAATTATGGTGTGAAGTTAGGTTTTTAGCCTGGTTTTCTATCTCTACCAAGTTTGCACTTCAGTTGTATTAGTTAACATTTTACTTGACAAGTAAATAAAAAAATCAATCAGTAAACCACTGTAATACAGTTTATGTTACTGGTTTAGTGGGTCAGAACCTGGGAAGAACTTCTATGGACTAAGGATTACAGATATCGGCATGCTTTTTCCAAGAGTGCTCTACTTCTCTTCAAATTCTCTGACTATACCAGAGGTTATGCAGCCATTTAAAATGTCTTTTCAGTTCCTGCAGATAAGAATAAAGAGCAGTTTACTTTACTGCCCTAGACATTGCAAAAAAAGCTGTTAAAACCATGTTGATGCTCAGAAAAGGTGAGATAATCTTGTCAGCCAGAAATAGAAGCTGTTACTTACTTCTCTTGGGAGGTCTGTGGACAGACATGTCGTGTTCACTCTCAATTACATTATCTGAACACTTGAAAAGAGGATACATAACCTCAGCACAAATTGAGCACTGCCTGATAAGCAGCCTTCGTTGTTTCTTTTTCCTGCTTGGACATGTTTGCACCATTCAGTTTAACCATCTGTAGTCAACAGGCTCTTCATTTAAAGACGCATCTTAGAATCATCTCTTTGAAATTATTAAACAGATATGCAGAGCTTTGAGTGAGTGGCTACTCTGGATGCAGCACATCAGAACTCTAAATATTGCCATTAGTTTCTCAAAATGTTGAAAAAATTTCCATTAATCACTGACTAGTTAACTGACATCCCTACCAAGCTAAGATCATTATTACACAATTTATAAAATAACTAAAAAAGCTATTCTGATCATTGAAATGGACCTTGTAATAGCAGAGCACTATTATTTCTGGACTTTCTGTGGAAAGTCATGACCACAAAAATTAAATACATAAATTTACATTTTCTTTGCCAAGCTTCTTATTCTGCTTATTTCCTGTAATAATGTGGCTGTCCCATCTTCACAAATTAATATTTCACGATCTGCTACATACCACGAGCTCTGTCAGGTAGGACAGACTGAAGAGTTCTTCAGCTGAGAGAGAAAAAATTGTATAACACTTCAATATTATACAGGTAACCCATGTTGGGAAATACCTAATCTGGTGGTGCTCCTACACACACCCTTTATCTAACAGAAATTTGCTTCCAATTGCCAGGTAGTATTCTTGGGACATCTCATTCAGTAAGCTCACAGTTTCATAAGTTTTACTAGAAGTATTTTAACAAGGATTTAAGTTTGATAAGAAAGACCTGTATAGTGGTAGGTGATAATGTTTAAGTTGGACAGGTTTAAGAGTTTGCCAGGTTGTTATCCCCATTCTTAAAACATGGAGTGAAACATACTTTTTTAATAAAGTTTCAATGGCACAACCTGCAGCAGTATAGTTAACACAGTAGTATAACCACATGGGGTGATCTCCAGTGCAAATTAGAGCACTGATTTTGGCCTGGCTTTGATAAGTATAACTGAACTCTAAGATGCCAAACCTTAAAAATCCGTCACCACTATTAATGCTATCCTGTGTGGTGGGTTGGCCACCACAGCTGCTTGCTCACTTGCCCCTCAGCAGGATGATGGAGAGAACTAGAAGAGCAAAACCTGAGAACTTTTGGATCTAAAGACAGTTTAATAAGTGAAATAAAGCAGCGTACTTAAGCAAAGCAAAGCAATGAATTTATTCATTACCTCTCATCACCTGGCAATTTTATCCCCATACCCACAGACTTTAGACACATTTGAACCAAGGTCCAGATGTAGTCTTTAAAACACATAATTAAAAGTAAAGATATATATGGTTGCTGACAAATTCCTGAAGAATTGATACTTCCACGGAAACATGTATAAAGGTTACTTGGGAAGACGAACACTGTAACCACAAATATCTCTCCTTCCTGATCCTTCCTCTGAGTGGTTGTTTGCTGAGCCTGACATCATATGGTATAGGATGTCAGAATGTCCCTTTGGCCATTCATATAAGCTGTCCTGGTTGTGAGCCCTCCCGATACCTTGCGTGCTCCCAGCTTCCTCACTGTAAGGTAGGGTGGGGAAAAGAGAAAACCTTGATACTAAGCAAGCCCTGCTTAGCAGTAGCCAAAATATTGGTGCTTTATCAACACTGGTTTAGTCACAAATCCAGAACACAGCACCATATAGGCTCCTGTGAACAAAACTAACTCCATCCCAGGTAGATCCAATGTATCCAGTTCTTTGGCACTTATTGTTCATTTTTTTGTTTAAAACTTTTTTTTTTCCTAGTAAAAGGATACTCCACATAAGCAAACAGAAGAGGAACAGTGTGCTCAGAAAATAGTACAGATTTCTCAGGGACATATAAAGCTAGCTCATGTACTACCAGGTTATACACTTAGCAAAGGGTCAGAAATAGGTGCTAGAACCTATTGATTAGTAGGAATAGCAACTAGAATCCAAACGAGGAATCAATGTTTAGCCAAAAGCATGAAGCAGACCTTCCTTAAATACAATTAGTGCAAAATAGGCTAGTGTTTTAATACTTACCTGTCTTTGTTGTGTGCAATATTCTGGAAATATTGTAGATTATATAGTATTTATATATAGATAATGAAATTGTTATTATCTATGCGTGTATTTACTTAAATTAAAATTTACTATATTTTATTACTGTGCGCTTTAATCAGTGCAGCAGATAGAGCATGGTAAAAGAAGAATATATTCTTACATAAGAAAAGAAATGTTAGTCAGGAAAATAAATGAAATGAACTTACTTTTGTATTTTATCCCTTTTTTTGTTTCTTAACAAGGACTTATGGCAATACAGAGAAACTAAAACTTCTTTAAACTTATTTAACATTGAAGCCCTTCTGAAATTGTTAATGTGATTTCCAAGTATTCAGGAACATTAGGCATTAAAAATTGGGTTGTATGTCCTTGGGGAAATAAATTAATAGACATAAAAGATTCTCTATCTTAATCTATATATTTATAATATGTACATAGTGCTTGTCATTGCTTTAAGCATTAATGAATATTAAACAGCAGAGAAATTACAATTTGCAGAACCAACCTTCTGGGACTTAAGTAGTCATGAATAAAGCCTAGACCTTCCTTCTTAGAAGCTCTAAGCTGCATCTTTGACTGCTGATGTACTGCTATAGGTCATATGCTGCTGCAGCTGGGCACTGGCTCAGTTTCTGCCCCTCCAAAGTTCATACTTTAAGTTCCTCTCCTCAGTTACTCACAATCGGTCCCTGATTCTAAAACCCCTGGCAGCAGGACCAGCAACCTCAGCACTCTGGCCATTTCCTCCTTATCCCTACTACATTTTCACCCTATCTAAAAGTCTGTTAAGTTTAAGAAGGAAAGGAAAAAAGGAAAAAAGGAAAAAAGGAAAAAATGAAAAAAGGAAAAGGAAAAGGAAAAGGAAAAAGAAAAGGAAAAGTGTTATGGTGCACATGGCCAGAGCCACTCAGACTGCAGGATGATGGTCCAAGAAAGACCCTAGCACTGAGATTTAATATCATGGTTAGGGTGAGTTTGTTCCAAACTCCCAATATCCCCCAGTTCCCTACCTTACATATTGTTCTGTTATTGGATTGTACTTTACCCTCCCCAAGTTATGCAATCCCTTACGATTATGTATTTACCTCACTGCCTATTCATAAGTTCTGGAAAGTTCTTCTTTACTTAATGTCCCATTAGCTTTTTCAAATCTAACCTTCCCCTGAGACTGTTCTATTGGTTATTACCCCATATGTGCCTTTGTTCTATTGGTTATTATCCTTTGTACCTCCTTTCCCCGCCCCCGTATAAAAGGGGCTGCAACCATTATTCTTTGCTCTTCTGCTCTCGGCTCTTCGGTCCTTCTGACCCTCCAACTAGGAATAAAGGGTTGGATTACGAGCAGAGTCCCTCTCCTCCTTTGTCCCTGCTCCTCGCTACATTGTCACCAGCCTGCAGCCCGCTCCTCGCAGAGAGCCTGCAGTGCCTGCCTCACAGTGTTTGTCCAGCTAGGACACCTCAGGCAGTTCAAAGATGCTGTGCAGGCCCCGGGCAGCTGCGTGGTCAGCGTCAGAAAAGGAAAAGAAAAAGGAAAGGAAAAGGAAAGGGAAAAATGAAAAAAGGAAAGGAAAAGGAAAAAGAAAAGGGAAATGAAAAGGAAAAATAGGAAAGAAGGAGAAATAAGAGAAAAGGAAAAGGAAGACGAAGAGGGAAAGGAAGGAGGAAAATTAGGAGGAAGAGGAAAATTAGGAAGAGGAAGAGAAAGAGGAAAAGGAAAAGGAAAAATAGGAAAGAAGGAGAAATAGGAGAAAAGGAAGAGAAAGAAGAAGAGGAAGAGGAAGGAGGAAAATTAAGAGGAAGAGGAAAATTAGGAGGAAGAGGAAGAGGAAAAGGAAAAATAGGAAAGAAGGAGAAATAGGAGAAAAGGAAGAGGAAGAGGAAAATTAGGAGGAAGAGGAAAAGGAAAAATAGGAAAGAAGGAGAAATAGGAGAAGAGGAAGAGGAAGAGGAAGAGGAAGGAGGAAAATTAGGAGGAAAAGGAAAAGAGGAAAAGGGAAGTAATTCTTTGTATAAGCTTTTTACTTTATTGCTTGTCTGTCTAATTTGCATTCTGCTGTTTCCCTTATCTTACAACAGATAATTTGAAAGCCTTCCAAGTACTAGAGATAATGTCATTATCATAACAGACAGACAGACAACTCTAGCAAGCTGCCTTCCCCTTGGCTTGGACAAATGACTGCCAGGCACTGTAGTAGATTCAGCTTATAAGAGGATACAGAGAATGTTGACAGGTGTAACATCACACAAGTATCATCAACCTTATGTGACCCTGACTACCTCTGGTAATTGAAGCTGAAAAACGAATTTGATCCCTTCTGTTTTGCTGTATACCTTTCCGGCGTATAGGAATCACCCCTCTGCTTTGTACAAACAATGTAATTGCTGTCGTTTGTTTACACTTGCATTTTCTCTGCAGACAGTTTCAGGTAGGTGCACTTCATTGTGCACATCCCATCGTGGCAATGGCTCATTGTCCGTGCAGAGACCAGTGACAAGTGGTGTCCCTCAGAGGTTGGTACTGGAGCTGATGATGTTCAGCATCTTTGTTGGCAACATGGATAGTGGGATTGAGTGCACCCTCATCAGATCTGCTAATGACACCAAGCTGTGTGGTGCGGTCAACATGCTGGAGGGAATGGAGGCTATCCAGAGGGACTTGGACAGGCTTGAAGAGGTGGACCCATATGAACCTTATAAAGTTCAACAAAGTGAAGTACAAGGTCCTAAAGCTGGGCTGCAGCAATCCCAGGCGCACCTAGATGTTTGATGGAGCAGGGCTGCAGAGCAAGACTTGGGGGTGTGGTTGATAAAAAACTCACCAGAAGCCAGCAGCGTGTGCTCACAGCACAGAAAGGCAGTGGAATCCTTGCTTACATCCAAAGGAGGAAGGCCAGCTGTGCAAAGCAGGGATTCTCACCTCTCTGCTGTGCTCTGGTGAGACCGTACCTGAAGTACTGGGTACAGTTCTGGTGCCCCCAACATAAGAAGGACATGGAACATTTGGAGCAAGTCCAGAGGAGGGTCAGGAAAAAGATAAGTGTGCTGGAGCACTTTCCATAAACACAGGCTGAGAAAGTTGGGCCTGTTCCACCTGGAGGAGAAGGTTGCATGGACACCTCACAGCAACCTTCCAGTATCTGAAGGGGGCCTGCAGAGAAGCCAGAGAGGGACTCTTCATCAGGAATTGTAGAGATAAATCAAGGAGTAGTGGATACAAATTGAAAGAGTGGAAAATTAGGTTAGGTATTAGGAAGAAATTCTTTACTATGGGGGTGGTGAGACACTGGAGCAGGCTACCCAGCGAGGTTATGGATATCCCGACCCTGGACATGTTCACAGCCAGTTTGGAAAAAGCCTTGAGCAACTTGGTCTGGTGTGAGATGTCCTTGCCCATGGCAGGGAAAGGGTGGGACTAGAAGATCGTTAAGGTCTGTTCCATTCACTTAACATTCCAATCCCTTAACTTTCTATGATTTTATGATTAATTTTCCTTCCTGTTGGTTATCACTTTGGGAAGTGCAGTTCACCAGCTGTCGGGGGTTTGAAACTGGTTAGATGACAAGCACCATCAAAAATTATTTATTTACTTGCCTCTACTATAATTGAGCAGAGAAGGGGAAATTAAAACTTCATTTCCATAAGGTGAAATAGATATTATTGAGGAAAACAGGAAAAACTTCAATGCAAATCTGGTCCACACTTAAACACTTGCAGTATAATTATTACTAACAGAATTAAAAGTAAAAAGAATAATGAGAAACCAAAGTAAACTTTCAGAACACGCATTTCTTCCAGTACCTTCCTCTTTCCACTAACCTGCTCAAGGGAAACAAACATGGGGTTTTGGTCAGTGCTTCATTTCTTGAGAGTCTTTCTTTATATTTAAGGAAAAGAGTCTCTTCTGCTGTGCTGTGGGATTCTTCTAATAGAAGATAGTTCTCTGCAAACTTCTCTAGCGTGGTTTCAAACTACACAAAACAACAGTCCACCTGAAATCTGCTGCAGTGAAAAATATCCCTCCCCTGAATCTTGTAGTCTTCCCACACTGCTATCATGGGTCATAATAGCCATGAGGCTTTAGTCTTTTAAGGATGAGCTATTCCAGCCTGGAAGCAAAGGTTCTCTTCTTCAGTCTTTAAAAGTCTTTCACAGAATCTGTAGGCTCTGGCATCTTTTTCACTGGTTGCACGTGGATTTCTGCATCCCCCCATGTACCTCATTTCATGAATTATAGGGAAAACAAATTGCTGTTTTATAGTCCAAGTCCTCACCACGGCTTGCAAGGAGAATTTCAGCTCTGGGCGCTGGGAGCGCCTCCGCTCTCTTTCCCTTCCCCCACTGACCTTGGTGCCGCCATGTCGGCCTCTTCCCACGTGATCGCACTTTTCCTTTCTCTCTGACTTGGAAAAAAGTTGGTATCTATAAGTTTTCAGCTGGAAAGTTGATCTTGTTGGGGCTCTGCACCGGAGAAAGCCTCGCCCTGTCTTGAGTTGCCGGCTGCAAAGTTTTTTTTTTAGTTCTGCGTGAGTTGCGCCGGCCTCTGCGTGAGTTGCGCCGCGCAGGCTGCACCGGCTGCAGAGATTCGTGCCACGGGGTTCGGGCTACGCGGCTGCTCAGGGCTGTGTGCGGCTCTGGGCCGGCTTCTCCCAGCAGGCCCAGCCCTGCCCCGCCATGCCGCACCAGAGGGGGCCTGGCAGCCCACTCCGGGAGGAGGCCTAACGGCCGCCCCTTCACCACCCCGCAGCGAAGGAGCAGGAAAAGGATCTTCCTGCACTTCCACTTCCTTTAAATATGTACATCGCAGAGGCATTACCAGTTTTCTCATTGGTTTAGTAACCTGCCCATCAAACCAAATTTTAAACTACCACACCAAGACTGGTGGTATATGATTGCCTTTGTAAAGTTATATCTATTTTCCTATTACCATAGTTATCAGTTATACCAGAGAAACCATTTGATCTTTAATTAGTCCACCTTTTAACTGCTCAAATTCATGACACTGATCTAGCCAGCTAGTTAGGGTCCTTTAAAGAGGAGATATTATTGCTAATGGCCTATACACTGAAATATTTTTGACAGTTTTGAAAAATGATATGGAAATTTATTATATTATTTCATACCCCTACTGAAATATAACAGAGCTTTCTGGTGGTTGTGAATCTGCCAAAATAGCCAGGACTTTATAAATTCAAATACTTCAGTAGCTCCAGACTTTGAAAAAAAACATTGGAAGTGTTTTAACCCCCTCCTCCACTACTCTACCTATTTTATTTCAGAAGTAATAATTATTCTTGCTCAGGTATATGCCATTTAAATTAATTTCTTTGACCTTAATTCCACTCAAAATTTAGGTTAAATTATTTATATTTGTGAGTCCAGCATGAATGACATTATCAATTTTTATGGTGTAGCATGTTAACTGCTTCTGGAGATGTTGGATCAAAAGAAAACATACATCTTTGTTTATGAAAAGTGTGGTTTCTTTTGTAGAGACACTTCTTGCTGTAAGTAATAAGTAATAAACATTTGTGAAATCAAGTCCTGTCTGTTTATGTGAAATTTTTCTCAGAAATGTTTACAGAATTTGATGTATCTAAGTGGGAGAAAGATTTGGCCTATTTGATTAATTAACTTTTCACTTTAGAAAAACAAATTATCTACTACATATAACCCAATTAACTTAGAAAAATCAGTGTCACAAAAAACTGATGGTACCAATGTGTTATGGTCAGCACTCTCTGCCTTCTCTTAAATGTTAAATTACATTCAAATCTTAGACTGTGAAAGGACTCAGACTTCCATAATTTTAAATAATTGACTAGATATTTATAAATAAATTTCCAGTTATTTATCCATCTAGTTATTTTATATAGATCTATTTCTGACTTAGACCCGCTTAAATATTTCTAGAGCTATTTTACTAGTAGTCCTACATATCCTCTCTATAGACAAAAAGATAGAATATATATGAATAGAAATAAATATCCTTATCATCTATATCTATATCTATATCATCTATATCTATCTATATATCTATATATGTCTATATATGAAATCTGCCTTATAAGAAGAAGAATTCTACCTTCTAGTTATCAGATTCAAAAGTAAGGATATGAGTCTGTTCCTAATCAAAGGCATTCCATTGATATTTATTGGCTTATAATTTCAGAAAGACTGTTTTAAAAGAAAATTAGAACTTTTGAAGAGATCATGAGTCAAGGTATTTTGAAAAGCGTATTCTGTTGCTATAGGGTATGATCTAGTTTTGTTGTGAGATGAGTTTTAAGATTCACTGCAAATGTCTGAAGTAAATATACTACTGAAATGTAGCTATTGAAGTTAACATATACCACCATCTGTCATTATACATGCATTTCCTTGTTTTTGTAAATGAAGCATAGTTTTCTGCTGTTGCTAATAGCTCCATTTAGTGACTGACATGACAAGACAAAGCCACTACTGGCAGTAGAAAAAATGCAGTAAGATTTGTTGTCAGTGCCTCAGAGGTGAATAAATACTGCATTTTCCATGATCTGACCTTTGGGCTGATTATGGGTGCAGTTATCTTTGCCAGAAGCTCACAAGATAGATTAAACCAAGCAGCCTTTTTAATACTGATTAATCCTGATGGAAGTAGGTTTGTTTAGTCCTAGGGAATGCAGCAAAAATATTTGCCTTATCATCTGAACAATTTTTAAAGTTATCTTTGATGTGAGCTAGGAGGTGCTTGTGGTTTTACTGGTCACAGTGAGAGAAATGCCACTTCTGTTGATATTTTAAATTGGCTCTTGCTTTCATGTTTGTATATAATCCGTGTGATGGAGGTTTTGAATTATATACCCAGAGCACTAAAAAAAGTGCTGGAAGACTCTTATTTATTTATTTATTTATTTATTTATTTATTCATTCATTCATTCATTCATTTATTTATTTATTTATTTATTTATGTTAAGGACTGGCTGCCAGACTTGCTTGTCTTTAATCAAAGCTCTTCCTTTAATTAAAGATGGGTTGCAAGATGCCTGGCAGTTTCACACAATACAGTAAAACTGATTCTGTGCCAAGCAGACCTGAACAATGCCGTAAAAAACCCTGCAGCCCTCATCTTCCAATGTCTGTGACTGAATGATGGAATTGCTGAGGTTAGGAAATGATTGAACTGGAGAAGATGTGTTCTCTCTCAAGCACGTGTAAAGAACAATTTGGGAGCCAGTCTAAAGAAGACTGGATCAGTTTCATATGAATCCTGTGCTCCCCAAAAAGATGCAAACAGCATGAATGGAATAATACTAGAGGGAATAAAGCACGGAGGGACAAGAAGAGACAGCTGGGACTGCTGGTGAAGAAGCACAAATCTAAGGAGGGCCAGAACATACGAGTCATCTCCAGGAAGAGCAGCAGCATAAACAACACGTGTACTGTATCAGCAGCAGCTGGGAAATTGGGCTGGGGACAAGACAGATTTGAATGGCAGGGGATTAGTGTTGTCAGGTGGATGGACAAGAGGATGCAATGACAAGTTGTCTGCCACCCAGGCTGATGGAAGGCAGCACTGTGATGGAATGCAAGCCATATGGCCAAATTGTATTTTTATTTTGTCAGTACGTGCACACATACAGTTCTACTGACAGGTGCCATATGAACATAATGAAGCAGGGCACTGCTGGCCCCACATGCATCCTATCAATATGATTAGCAGTGCTCTGTGGGATTATATACCCATACACAATTAGGTGTTCTGTAGTAAAAGCATTTTTGCTGCCTAGGTTCTTTCTCAATTCCCCCTCTTTTTGTTGAAATTCTGTGACAATGTTTTATTGCCACATAGCTGAATTTTTTAACACTTCTGTGCTATTTTTTACCCCTCTACCCTTTCTCTCTGCCCTATACTGCCTTGATATTTTCAGTTCTTCATTGGACAGTTCTTTATCCTGCTCTACTTTTATCTCTGATGTCTTCTTAAGACGTATTTTTAGTCTTTTCAAACACGTATCTGCTGTCTTAAAATGGTGTGTGTACAAGGGATCAAATACAGTAGTAAATTTTCCTGCAAACTGGTCTGCTCAGCCATCTTCTTTTGGCCCACTATATCTGTAGTATTTTAAATCCTGTTAAATCTGGCTTTTTTTTCACCTAGGAATAAACACATGCATGTATCTAAGAAAATAATAATTTCAGACATAGAAGAGATACTAACTGGGACTGCCTCAAACATTAAAAGGGATGAGTAAATGGAGATCTCTCTGTAGAGCTAAATGACTGACTAGGTCTGAAGAAGGTAGATTTGGACTAAATGAAAGAGAGGAGGCATTTTTAAGTCCTAGAGAAGGCAAGAACTCAGTTCTGCCTGCTTATTTTATTCTGTGCTAGTTAGAAGTGGTGGACCCTGAAAAGAAGGAAAGTCACTATATCTGGCACATTGGCAAGCCGAGAAAGACCTGGCAGCCCAATCAAGACCACCACGGTGAATAACAATTCTGATAGAAATGATACTCAATTCTCAGGGAAAATAATTTTTAATTTGAATTCAAGTGTATTTTTACTGAAAACCCGATTACATGAGTCAGACTCATTCATTTGGAATACATGAACTTGTCAGGTATGATCACTTGAAACTTCTGGAATTTAAAGGAATATACATTTGCACAAATTTTAGCCGTGGAAAAAGCATGGCCAAGAATTATTGACAAAGTAGATTGCTGAATAAGACAAATATAGAGAAGCTGCAGTCTGTTTTATAAATCATTCATTAGAGAAAAATGTGGCAATATTTTTCTATTGTGAATTGTTTCCTAGAATCCAATTAGAGTGGCTTATGATGCTTGATGATTTTTTAAAAGGCCAGTTAACTGTGCTCTAGAGGTTAGGCTTTTCATAAGCACAGCAGCTCATGTCCCAAAAGCTCTAAAATACTCCTTTGTGTATAACTTTCAGAGTTTTCTGTTCAAAATATGATCCTGCATGCAGCTGAACTGTTTTCAACAGAGCTAGAGATTTAAGCAAAATGAATTATAGTGATAGAGTACTTACTGGATAGTGTTGTACATGTCAGCTGTTGTGTGCACTTTGCATGCAACATAGGTTTCATGTTTCATGTTAGGAAATCTGGGGGTTTTTTAGGGAGTTTGTTTTCTTTCCTCTGTTTTTTTTTCTTTATTCTTTTTTTTTCCCCCTGTACTGTTCACAGCTGACCCATCCTTGGGCATTCATCTGAGCATCTTGGCTACAGAGATGACTTTTTTCCCCTTTGTTGCCTTGCTGATTTTTTTTTGTTTTGTT
>WEIT01025918.1:16172-30645 GCA_013389985.1 Dryoscopus gambensis | reverse complement strand
AACAAGCAAAGTGCACGCAGGCAGGGGAAAAAGAATGAATTATGTTAAATAATAAAAACTCTGTCTGTGGAGAAGACTTAGGAAGATTCAGAGTACTTTGTAGGTGTGGCTCTGCCCTCTCCGGAGCTGGGGTTCAGCATGGGCCCCTCCGGGCCATGGTGCAGGGCCCTCCTCGTGATGTTCTGGTGTTGCTGAACAGTCCAGAAGAGTCACCCCAAGACACCTGCCCAGGCCACTAGATCAGGTCCACACCAAGACTCAGCATAGCTGCTTACCTTGTCCAAAAGACATGTGCTGCCAGAATCCCACGAGACCCCCTCTGAAAAGTGGAAGCCACATGCCAAATTGAATCTTTCAGGACACCACCTTCCAAAGATGGACCCTGACTCCATAAATGTATAAACTGAGCCAGTGCTTCTACACCAAATATGCTAGGACAGAAAGTTGCTGCCACCCTTGACCTCTACTAGGCAGCTTCTTATCTGCGCATGAATCACTGGAGCTACGTGATTTCTTTCCCATGAAAATGCATTGCCATTTTTGCTCAGGAAACTACCAAGAAAAAGTTACATACCACCTCCAGTATAGAATATGTCCAACAATTGCTCCTACACAGAAGGGGTCAGGACAGAAATGTCTTGCTAGATTATTCCTCTCCATGGTACCTTAACATCTGCTCTAGCAACACTGGCACTAAATCCTTTGCTTTCACACAGAAAGGTACTGCAAGTCACTAGGCCTTGCCTTGCCTTCAGTACCTTACCTAGTTTTTCGTAGCCTACACTTGCTTTGCCTTCCCTTGCCTACATCTTCCTTGCCCTGCCCACCACTCCTTTGCTTTGCCTTGCCTTCCATGCAGGCAAGGCAATGCAATCAAAGTGTAGGCAATTCTAAGCCAGTCAAAGAAGAGGTAGGGAAGGCAAGAGCAGTGAGGGGAAAGCAACTGGAGTGTTAGCTGAGAAAAGGCCCAGAAGTTGTAGGTAAGGCTGAGCATAGGAAGGTAAGTCCAGTGATGGGTAGGCCAGGCAGGGACAGGAAGGGCTAGGCAAGGCAAGGCCAGACAAGAAAGGGACTGGTAAGTCAAAGCAGGGAATGCATACGTGTTGCTTTATCCGTGTCCTGCAGTAGCCGAGAGGCGAGAGCAGGCAGCAGTCAGGGATTGTGCAGCAAAAGTGATTTATTTTATTATTCACAGCTCTTTTTATAGCCTTATTACTTCATTGTCTAATGGGATAAATGCTTAGCCACCCCCTTAGGGGACTGGCTGAAATCTTACAACATCCATTGTCAAAATATTTTTCTACTTGTACTAAAACCAAAATTGAACAAGGTTGCAGGTGTTCATAGCTTAGAAAATATTACTGATAATTTCTGTGAGAAAGAAAAGTCTCTCACAAGACAGAAAGCAGCTCTTGCTAGCAGCATTTTGCATCCACACATACAAGACAGTGGGAGGCAAGGGATGAGTAGGCAAGGCAAGGCAAGAATATGATACATGTATATATTTGAGAGGTATAAATCTGGGCATAATATCTGGTGTAGAATAAGGGGAGGATAATATTATGGTTACAAAGCAAGTCCATGGAGCTTTAGTGTTGAATATTTCATACCACTCACATTACCACTGTGGGGGTGTGATTTCAGAAGGGAAAGTGGGGGAGGCCAGAAGCAGAAGGGTTGCCACTCTCTTAGAGGCCAGCTCTCAGACACTGCCATTGCAGGGAGAGAGAACATGCTGGCACTGCTGCCACCACTGCCACAGCAGAGAGAAAGCCTGCCTGGAACCCCACCATGGTCACGGTCCAATCCAGAAGTTGCTGCTTAGCAACTACTGGTTGCCACTGCCAACTAAGAGAGCCTGCCAGCACCACCACCCCCACTGCTGCAGCACAGAGAGAAGCCTGCCTGGAATCCGCCACAGCTGCGATCCTGCCAAGGAGTCACCACTTTGCAAGCCGTCTTACAATTGTTTCACAATTGCAGTCACCTGGACTGTATCACCCAGCACAGTGGAGGTTCTGCCCCTTATTTCTACTGTTTTTTTTAGTTTTTGTTGGCAGCTTATCTTGTTCAGTGGTGACCATCCTTTTTGTGTGTAAACCATTCTCTCTTTTGTACAATCTTTTGTTAATATCATTGTGTTTATTGCAATTTCTTCAGTAAATTTTGGTTCCAATTTTTTCCTCCAATATCGAAAGAGGATGGCTCAAGTGGCCTTAATTTCCCTGCTGAGTTTTAAAACAAGCACACTCATGACTCAGATATATTGAGGATTATATTCCCTAAATTACACAACTACCTGAGCAATACTGGATATGTGGAGTAAGAATATTTAAATATTTACTCTCAGTGAGGAATGACAAGCGTACTCCAGGTACATTAATATCACCTGCACAGGTTAGAACCACCTATCTTCAGTGTTCCAGACCTCTGGTAGAGCGTGGCACTAAGTTCACCTGCATATAAGTGCTTTTATCCCATTGTTAGGGCTTGCTGGACTAGTAAGAATGATTAGGAATGTGTCACTAACATTAGAAAAAGCCATTAATGGAAGCGCAGAGAGTATTGTAGCCAACAGGAAGAAATCCAAGTAGTAGCACAAATGGTAAAACAGAATCGATGTGCCTTAGACTGCCTGTTAGCAGCACAGGACAGTGCATGAGCTGTACTGAAGAAAAGCTGACAGCTTTATGTCAATCCAGACTATAAAATCCGAACTGATAGGATAACACACATTCAAGAGTATTGCATTGTCCATTGCAAGACAGGATTTTGCCCTCAATCTGTGTGGCCAACCTCTTGGCTCTCAGACTTAGGCACAGGACTGTGTCCTGGTTACAGCCAGGATAGGGTTAATTTTTGCAGTAGCCCAGAGGGGCATGGCCAGAACCCAGAGGTTATTCTAGACCACCTCTTGTCATTGCCAGGGGCAGGAGGAAGGGAGTATCTTCTGAGGAGAAGGGGTTCCTTTCTGTTTGAGTAAGCACAGTGCCTCTTCTGAGCCAGAGGGAGCAGTTTGGGTGGCACCAGTTCTAAGCAGGAGGGAGCAGTCAGGGTGGCATGGGTGCAGTCTGGTCAGACTCTGTGGTGAACATTTTGCATGTGAATCTCTCTTTTATACACTTCTGTTATTAATATTGTTGCTGTTACTGTTTGTTTCCTTATCTCATTGCTGTTTCCAGTAAATTGTTCTTATTCAACTGAAGATGTTTGCCTTTTATGCCTTCGGTTGTCCTCTCCAGCCACCACGGGGGAGGAGGAGGGGGAGGGAGGAGTGAGCAGTGTGTGTTTTTTGGTGGGAACACTATATTGTAGTATATGACTCCTAAACCATGACAACTGCGAACTCAAAATATTTTAGATGTTGTATTTGTTGCCTTACTGTGCTTTGTAATTTTATGTGTGTATTCACAGTGTTGTATAACATAACACTCATCATCTAGGGAAAATACTGAAAAGCATAGTTCAGCCAGAAGGAAGGCATGTATCAGCAATAGTTCACCGGGACAGACTGTATGCACCCCTTGGGAGTGGGAACACCAAGGGAAACATGAAATTACATCAACTGTAACTTTATTTTTTCCCATCCCTCAAAGAAAACAATATAATTATCGCTTTAGTGGGGAGGTCAGAGGAGATTCCAGCGTAACTTTCGTGATAAATCAACAGGCCGAACCTGTCTTCTCCCCGACAGGAGTGATTGTCCTGCTCTGCTCTGCACTGGTGCAGCCTCACCTTGAGTCCTGGAGGCAGTTTTAGGCACTACAGGACAAAAAAGACATTAATTATCAGACAGCATCAAAAGGAGGGCCACAAGGATGGTGAAGGATCTGCAAGGGAAGCCTTATGAAGAGCGGCTGAGTGTTTCGCCAATTTACAGGGATGATTTAAAGGACACAGACACCAATGGAAAGAATGGTTATTTTACTATTAATATTAAGGTGACACAAAAGTAAAATGATACATTGGATAAAACAGCACGCCTGGCTCTAGCAACAAGGAAAAATAAGCAAGGTAATGCACCTAATCATTACCATATGAGAGAAAGGAAAGAATAGTGATTAAGAAAGATACATCACCAACTGCCTAAATACTTTACCGTCATCCAGAGTCCATGTTCTCTGGGGAGCCCTGCTTAGCAGCGAGGACCTGGAGAACCCTTCCCAGCAACTGGGAAAATCCCATGCAGTGTGTCCACCCATGTGTGAGGTCTCTGAATTTGCCCCAAAAGTGGGTCCAGCTTTTATAGGCCCAAATCAGCAAGTCAAAATGACTTGATTATATTTTTAGTGAAGAACTGTGGGATACCAATCAGAGAACAAGAGAATCCCCTAAAAGGACACCCAGTTCTCTTTCCCTGACTGGCCCGTTGATTTCCCTGCCCCTTTTTCCCTTATCTGTCAAGGTCCTGGCCTCCCCGTGTTGTCCTCCTTCCCCCGCCCCTGTTCCTAGCCACTCCCTCGGGTTCTCCCCATTTGTTCTGTGCGCTAATCCTGCCCATGTACTGTCCCTGTGCCCTGGGACCATTGGCCTGTGTGCTCTCTCCGCCCCCCTAATCCCCCTGTCAAAGGTCTAGGCTTCGTGCCACGCAGCCTCTCTGCCTAGGGGAATCAGCCCATGTAGTCCAGTCTACCTTTGGGACCATGTGACTAAAGATCCTCTTAAGTCCCCATGCGGGGATCCCTTCTCATCTCCTTGAGGTATCGCTGCCGTGTTGCGGAGCTGAGAGCTAGCCGGGGCCGTGAGGGGCAGTCCGAAAGGGGCCACGGGAAGTGAAACAGCTTCCCTCCCCAAGGAAGCCCCCGTGCTCCAAGGGAAGTTCTGTGGCTTGCCACACCATTACAAGAAACTACAAACTGCAACACAGAACCACCTGGGTCTGGTGGCACACTTTCCATCCAGCCAGGGCCAGGATTTGGCCAGAGCCCAGGCTTCATCTGGGAGGGTTTCCCCTAAAATATCCTCCAAGCAAGCCTATTCATGTCAGTTGTGAAAATTTCTTAAAATGATACATTTCTTGCAGATAACTACCCACGGTTATGTGACAGTTTCTAAAGCAGCCACTTTGGTGTTTAACAGCTAGCATTAAGTGTCTTGGTTATCTATTTTTAGCTAAATAATACTGCTGGTGTCAGTCACATAATGCCCACATTTCATCTTGTAAGTCAACTCTGGCTGAGGCCTGATACTCAGGCCTCAGCACATCTGAGTTCAGTTGGTTTATTCAGCCTGGAAAACCAGAGATTGAGGGGGAGACCTCATTGAGGTCTTCAACATCCTCTCAAGGGGCATTGGAGGGGCAGGTACCGATCTCTTCACTTTCGTGACCAGTAACACGGCCCGAGGGACTTGCTGGAGCTGTGTCACGGAGGATTAGGTTAGGTATCAGGAAAAGGTTCTTACCCCAGAGGGTGGTTAGGCACTGAACAGGCTTGCCAGGCAGTGGTCACAGTACCAAGCCTGTCAATACTCAGCAACTGTTGGGACAACACTCTCAGGCACAGGGTGGGATTGCTGGGGTGTCCTGTATAGGGCCAAGAGTTGGACTTGATGATCCTGATGGGTCCTTCAACTCAGGATATTCTGCGATTCTGTGATTTTATGTGCACTGAATGATTATCTCGAGCTGGTTTGTGCTGGCCATCAGAGCTTATCTATAACTGATTCCAATTTATTTCTGCAGTCAACCTCAGGGCATTGACAGACTGATCAAACACAAAGGGTTTGAGGAAAACCCCCTTTTTTGTCACAAGGCCAGGCTGGATGGGGCCCTCAGCAACCTGATTTAGTGAGTAGCATCCCTTCCTATGGAGGGGTGTGGGAACCATGTGATCTTGAAGGACCCTTCCAACCCAAGCCTTTCTAGAATTCCATTATTATTTTGTGGGTCACTCAGAACAGATGAGATCCACCAACTACTGATAAAGTTGGCCTGCCTTCTAAAAATAGATTCCTCAAAATATCGATGAGACTTTAACTAAGACGGAGAGACCCCAGGAAAGAAACTAACCACCTGTTCAAAATACCTATATTTATTACATCAAAACTCAAAGTCCAAACAGTTCACATTTTTTCTTTTCCTTCTAGGTCGTCCCAAATGTGACAACAGCAAGACAAAAGTGTTTGTATGTATCCAAACAAAACCATGGAATAAAAGTCCAATAAAGGTACATTCATACAAAAGTCATATGGTCTTTAATTAAATGCAACATAAGTGGCATACACAGATTAACGGGTACCAAAAGACAGATGTATAAAATAAAAGCTAGGATTTTATGTTTCTTGTGCCTGTTGTTGAAATGTAGAACATCTCAATACCAATTAACATGGAGGGAATAAAACATAGCAGCGTTAACTCAGATTTCAGCTCTTATTTACAGAATTTAGATGGTAACATCGCAGAATATTCTCTTTCATAAAGAATATTTTTTAATTTTTTCATTAAAAAATACCTTAAAAAAGCTGGCTATTATCTACTGTTATTGGAGACCTCTGCTGATGTCAGGGGCTATCAGTATTCAGAGTTGATTAACTGACTGCTGTTCTACAGTTCAGGCTATACCTGCAGTGATTTTATCAGTCACTTCTGAGAGACAGTAACTCCTTTCTTATCCGATCATCCTTTCAAAGGGCCCTTCAAGGGTTTTCCAAATTTCAGTGCTTATGCTGACTGCAGCATTAACAAAGCAGGATAGAAATAGTACAACCAAAGGGGATTTTTTATTCTTCGGATTTTTTTAATTTTGCCTTGTTTCCGCCTGAAGAAGCTTTAGCTGTTTCAGCTTCCTTTGCACTTTCAGCCGGTTTCTTTTTTAGCCTTTGCTTTTTGGAACGCACCAGGTCTTCACGTCCCAGTTCAATCATTTTTGCTTCCCATGATTTCATTTCATTCTCATACCGAACCTTATCATCTTCAGCAAGCTGCAGGTATGGCTGAAAGGAAGTAAGGTATCAAGAGTTACAGACTTGGCTTTCTCTAGAAAACTGCCGCAACACAAAGGTGACCTGTGCAGTGAACAGCCCAGGCATTCGCTTTCGCCTCCAGCTAACTAGGGGGAAAAAAAATCAAACTTACAGAAAAATACAGAACTTTAGCACTAAATTGCAGTTATGTCAACAGCTGGCCATGCCTGAAGAGAAGTTTATTCAGTATTGCTGCCTTACCAACAGTTAAGCCTTTTTTATTTGGGCACTAGTTTGAGAGAGCTGGATTACGTGAGGCACGGGAATATATACGCTGTAGAATTATTTCAAATTATTTTTCTACAGTAAGAACATGAACATAGGGTGGGTCCCAGGTACAAATTAAAAACCACCTGGAAGAAAGGCATTCAGGAGGAAGGACAGTAGGGTACAGAATACCTGAAATTGTCAAAGTTCAGTTTAGATTTCAGTACAGCACCCCTCCATTTCTGATTTGCTCATCTACAGGTTTGTAGTTCAATACACTGAAAACGCTGGCAGAAAATTATCCCCCAGACAACCAAAGTTAATAGATTACCCTGTGCACATCACTTGTAGTTTTCTGTTGCTTTTCCTTGTAAGTCTTTCCATGAACAGCAAATTCTTATGCTGGTTTTTAAAGATATTATGGATAACTAGAAAAAAATCAAATTGTTGCATATTATTCCACCTTCTTCTCTAGATGTTGCTTAGCATCCACTTTAAGGCACACCGAACTTCCATGCTATCCACTGACTCACATTTCCACAACACTATGAATGAAATGGTCATTACTGGAATAAAGCTAATGACATTTTTTTCCAAGATGCATAAAAATCTTGGAGTATTTTCCTCAGTATTATATTTTGACCAACTGAGTTCAAGATTTTATATGAATATATCAATTTTGACCCAAGTTTGTAATTCTGATTAGATCAGAGCCTCATCCAAATCCTCTGACATACCTGCTTTTGGGAAGTAGACAGTTTTTGCCACGTATCAAATAGTTTCTTCAGCTTTGCCTAGGGAGATACAGAACATACAATACATGAGGGCTATTTTAGGAGTAGACTGACTTCAGAGAGGTATAGATGAATGCTGCATCAGTGAAAGTCAAGCATAAACCATGCAAAAAAGCACAAAGTCACAAAAGCTTGCTTCCCCTTATTTACCCTTTTAGTGTAAGTAAATAAAAAATTATATAGTTCAAAACAAGCTTCTGGGCATCATCTGAGCCACATTTACAGCCTGGGCCTCAGCTGACTGGAGAAGCCTGCCTTGTACATGGAAAACTGAGGAACAAAATATATCCACCATCCCGACTTACTGACTAAATGTGAAGGGTAAGGAACACATGAAGAGCACAGCGCGGTCTCCAGCACTTCAAGTGCTATAATCCACCAGTGTGTAACTTACATCACCCCAAAGCACAGTTTAGTGCAGAACCTGTGAGTTTGTTGAGGAACTCTTGCATGTTCCGTAACACCAACTGAGCTATAGGAGGTACAATAACCTGCTACTGCCAGAACAGGAGCACATCACCACGACTCTTTGAAAAACTATTACATGTCTACATCAAAACAAAGAAAAGAATAATTCTCTCCTTACAAAAGGAACAGATCAAGTCTGTAACACTGAAGTGCAAAAAATTGCATAAACGTTTTAAGGCTGTATACCCACACAGCACTTTATACAGGCCATGACAGCAGTAAAGCCAAATCGCCACAGCTTAAAAAAAATAACCTAAGCAATGCAGCATCCAGATACTGAACTACTGAACAGTATCTTTGAAAATGACAAAATCTAAACTGCATTCTTCTGAATACAATGGATATATTTTAAAAAACCCCAATCTTTCCTGGCTTACCACAGGTGAAATTCCCTCACTTTCTTGAAAATTTTCTGACAGGAAAATGTTAAAGCCGCTACGAGCTCTTTTAGGTTTTCCAAGCAGATTCAATTCCTTTAAAAACAACAAAAGAAGTTATTCCAGCTACCAAGCATGCATTTGTTCCAAAACTAAACTTAGCATTTGTCTTCATACTTTATACAAAAGTCAAACACAAATTCTTTCATTGGTGTTTTATTCTGTAAATTGGACTGAATGTCAAGATGCTCTTAGTGCTTTTCAAGACTAATGCTAAACTACAAAAAGCTAACAACTTGAGCTTTCACAAGTTGTTGAAAAAGCATTTAAAACTGATTCTTATTTCAGCTTAGTCTTCCAGAAACCAAAGAGTGTTACTAAATTCAACTCTGTAAGAAAGTAATGATGACAAATTTTCTATTACTCTTCAGTAAGGATTCAGTTTCTGGTGTGAAATACTGCCTGCGTGCAGAGAGGAAGGCAGACATCTATCTGTGTGGAAGTGAGAAGGTGGAAGAGAACTGAGTTTCTGTTATCAGAATGCTTTGCCTATAGGGATGATGGCTAGAGAATGAAAGTACAGCAAGTTATAGATGCAATTACACTTCCTATTTTCTCCAGTCCTGACACTCCCACCGGAGCCTAGGTGCTGTAAAATAACATCTGCTTAGGTATTAGATATGCCAACTGAATTCCTTGTGGTGCCATACTCTAAAAAGGATTAGCAGAATCCTTTAGATTAAAAACTCCCTCTAAATAGGGGTCTTTTAAACCAAATTTGTTTTGCTTTTGCCAATTAGGGCAATGTCACACCAGCAGTTCACAAAAATAAGTAAGCAATATGTAACTCCTTTGATTTTGCTGGACAAACCATAATATTGTACCTTTACAGATGGTTCTGTCTCCAAGGATTTATACATAAACCAGCCAAAAGGGAATAGGGAAAATGGTCCTTATGAATACGCTAGTAAAGGACACAAACAGATGTCACGGCAGCAGCTACAAAGTGGCAGAGTCCAAAAAAGGAAGGAAAAAAGGCTATTTCAACCAGCTGCTACCTAGTAGGGGCTAATGAGGGAACAGATACAAGGTCTTTGTGAAAAGCTATTTCTGGATGTCTTCCCATCCGAAGTAAGTGTTGCTGGTCCAAATATCTTTTACTGCCTATCCTTTCTCTGGTAGCTCTAGAAATAGGGAGAAAAAAAGCAGAGAGAAGCTATGTCTAAGCATAAAGATATGTGCTAGTTCTGTGCTCTTCAAGCACAGGAAAGTCACTAAAATAGCTGCTAACACCAGTAATTATTTTAGTCCATGGCATTTTGCGGGGTTTGTGCTTGTTGTGTTTTCTTTTATTCTGAGTTGCTTTTGTATTTCTAAAACATGCTTCAACTCTGCTTTGTATACTAGACAAACAGACTTCAGGTTCCTTGACAAAAAAGAAACTTGAACTTCAAAATACTTACTCTTTTTGCCCTGATTGATCTTCTCTTTGCCAGTTGTTTTCTCCTCTCTTCTTTCAAAGCCGCAGCCTGGGCTGGAGTCAGTTGGGCTTTAAAAGCGGCCATCTGCTCTCCATATCTTTTCCAGTCTGTCTTTCTTGCTTCCTCATAAACCTACAGCACAAACCACCACCAGCCTTAAACAGATGCTTTCAGTCAGAAGCACTTGACCATTAGACAAGCTAACATTTCTAATCTATGAGTAGAAAAATTACAGACTGAAAAAAAATTGCCCCAGAACATCAGATTTTCATCTGTTAGATTCCCAGTTCTACATTTCAGAGACACAAAGGGAAAGGTACACAGTGTGAGAAGTCCAGAACGGATGTGAGAGCACCTCAATTCTATTGAACAAAGATATTTCCTTTAGAAAATGGCATTTAGTTCCTAACTGCCTCTAATTGCTAACTGCAATCAAGGAAGAATAATCATTACTCTGCTATAAATAGCATTTAAATTTAACAATGATCAGCAAGTCCTAGAGTTACTTTATGTTATCCCTTGAAACTGCCACTCAGAGAAACTTCACTACTTATGACTTAATTTGATGACTCTTAAAGAATTTAACATGAAGCACAAGAAGTTGGTCCTTTCATCAAAATTAAGTGAGGTTTCACCTAACTTACACACGAGAGCAGAACAACTTTACAAAACTTGTATTATACATGTAATGCAATACTGCTATTCAAAAGGAGAAAGAATTGGTTTGCAGCCCCACAGCCACATGAAGCGAGAGCTGTGTCACTTCTCTGTCAACAGGTTAGAACTATTAAAGCCAAGGTCACGTACAAGTGCAAGTACAAGTAGCAAAGTATTTTCCTTTACTGGGTTTGCATGGCCAGATTTTGGTGGCGAAGGGGGTACAGGGATGGTTCCTATGAGAAGCTGCTATGCCTGATGGAGCCAAGGCCAGATAGCTCCAAGAGGCACCCACTATTGGCCATCACCTCTGGGATAACAGAGTTAAGAAGGAGAAAAAGAAAACTGCACAACTTCAGCCAGAGAAAGGAGGGACACCATGTCAGAAGAACATTTCTACCGATCCTAAGGTCAAGGCAGGAGAGGCAGGAGATGCTCCAGCACCAGAGCTGAGGTTCCCCTTCAGCCTGAGGTGCAGTCCACGGTGAGGCAGCTGTGCCCCTGCAGACCATAGGGAAGCAGAGATCCACCTGCAGCCATGGAGGAGACTACACTGGAGCAAGGGGATGCATAAAGGGGGCTGTGACCCCATGGGGGACCCACAAGAGAGCAGCCTGTTCCTGAAGGACAGCAGCCCATGGAAAGGGACACATGCTGGAGCAGCTCCTGAAGAACTGCAGCCCATAGGAAAGACTCATATTGTGAGCAGTTCATGGACAATTGTCCCCTGGGGAGAGGGCTCCCATGCTGGAAGTTTTCCCACTGAGCAGGAAGGAGCAGCAGAGACAACACGATGGACTGACCTCTGCCTGCATTCCCTGTCCTCCTGCACTGCTATCAGGAGAAAGCAGAGAAATTGGGAGTGATGTTGAGCCTGGGAAGAGAGGGGAGTAGGGGGAAAGGTGTCTTAGGATATAAGTTTTTATTTCTCATTATCTTACTCTGATTTGATTGGTAATAAACTGATTTCCCCAAGTGAAGTTCATTTTGCCCTGACAGTAACTGGTGAGGGACCTCTCCCTGCTTAATTCTGACCCACAAACTTTTTGCTGTATTTTCTCTCCCTTGCCCAGCTGAGAACAGCAGCTGAGAGTGGCTTTGGTGGGCACCTGGCATTCAGCCAGGATCTCCCCACCACACTTCCCTTGAGTTATTCAGAGCTCCCAATTCTCCCGTTTTGATGTCAGAAGTCCTTTAAAAACAAACCAACCAACCAACCAACCCCACCAGACTAAACAAAAAACACCACAAGAGTCACCAAACCAAATAAAAACCCACCACCTGTAGAGTTCAAAGTACTCGGGGAAAGGATACAACCTTACCTGCTTCTGTGATGCTGGTAACTCCTTCCATGCACCTGCTAATTTTTTAATCAGTTCCAGGTTGCTCACTTCTGTACATTAAAATGAGAAAGCCCGGAAATAAAGATCAACATTATATCTTTAGTAAGCTTCTTCCATTTTTCCCAAGGAAAGCTGTCACTAGTACCATCTTCCTGTACAAATGCATTTTCGTCCTTTCATAAAACTACCTCACTGTGGCAGTTAAAGGGGGCTGCAATATTTGGGGGATGGGGAAGAGTCACTGCTCATCTGGAACAACTGAAGCACCATTTCAAGGCAGCTATTATAACTCCACAACAATTTCATATTTTTGTCTTTTGAGCTAGATCCTTTTCTATACAATGGAAAATGGTCTGAATTTGGAGGGGGGAGCAGGGAAGAAACCTAAAGTAAAATTTCCAGTTCTAATGTTTTTAGCAAAAAGAGTTAGCAGAATTCTTCATTAAAGTATAAAGGGACTTTATCCACTTGATATAGCACATATACGTTGATCTTTATTATCCCTTACTTAGAATATTATGCAAAAGAAGTTAAAAAAAGTCATTTCCTTCTCCAACAAACAAAATTAAGTGACTTTGGTCTACTTTGGTTTTCAGCTGACTGCCTTTGCCTCTGGGTCTTGCACTATGGTGATGAGGCCTCCAGTCAGACTTGAATTTGAGAAGGGGAAAAGAATAATTAAAAACAAACCAACCAACCAACCAACGAATCACTAAAAGGCCCCAAGCAAACAAGCAAACCAACCCCAAAAAACCCCAAGTGTGGTGCAAAGAGGATGTAAGATTTTATTTTCACGAAAAATCCTTTACAGGCTTTCCCTCTACTTCACAATAAAAGAAAAAACATGAGCTTCTCTGCCCCCTCAGACATTAAGTTCAGCCACCTCAATGGTGGAAAAGCATAACTAAGCTCTTCTCAGGAACCTGACTTTCAGAATTCTGGAAAAACAAGACAATGGGAAGGTCTTAGTGCAAGTAGATCAACCTTAAAACCTTTGAAAATATGATGCTTTGACCATTGATAAAAGAAAATAAATTATTGGTTATTTTTGACCATTATCTCTCTTGGAACAAGAAAACCCCAAATTCTCAATTTGTATATAAGATCCAGTATGTTTATTTGCAGATTATTCAAATTTTGGAAATGTGAAAACACTGGTGTGGTGTGTAACTACAATATACTCTGATAGTTCAGTTACCAACCTATGAGAGAGTGGAACTCTTGAACTGGTGAGCTACACAGGGTATCAAATGGTTTTCCCTACTTAAATCTTCCTCAGGATTTGCCCAGTATGACCATAGTTCTTTAAACATTTTAACCTTCAACAGTATTTCAAAACCAGCATATCTATTCTGCAGCTCTGTGGCAAGAGTCACTGCATTGCTGTAGGTGAAGTTTTTGATAGTAGATCAAACACGTTCACAGAAAACCATTTTCCTCTAAATACACTTACTTTTTCTCCCATATACAGTGATGCAATGCAGTACCTGTAATTTTTCAATTATTAAGCCTCAAAATAAAATCATACACAGCTCATAGTATCAGCAAAAGTGTACTTCAAAATACATAGAATCCAAGAATAATTGAGAATCATAAATCATTGTTAACATATATTACCGAGGTGAGACAGTTCATCAAGCATTTTTAAAGTTACACACACGTGTTCACTTTTTTGACTTATTAAGCACAGAAGACCAAGCAGACACGTGCAGGCAGTGAGTATGGCCATGCTGGATTCACTTGGGGAATGGTATGGATAAACAGATGGGTTGGATCTCTGAGATCACGATCGTTTAGATCGTTCCCGAGGTTCGGTTTTATAAAAGAACAGGCTGTTCCGTCTTGCTAGCTCACCCCACTCTGAGAGGCGCAGGCCGTGGTCCCGCTCTGGGGAGCGGCGGTATCTAAGTCCCGGCGCCCAAGAGGGCCAACCGCGGGCCTGCCTCCCCTCACACCTCGTACCTGGGTTTTTTTCCCTAAAAGCCGGACGATTGTCTATCACAAAACGAAGGTAGGCGGTGAGGGGCCGCTTCGGGCGCTGATTCGAGCTGATCCCCCGAGACAGGCACTGCTCCGCCGCGCCACCGGCCTTGCACACAACGGCACCGTCGAGGAGGGTCCCCGGCCCCCGCTCGCGCAGCCCCGCTCCCGTCCCGCACCGGAGGAGCCGCCGCCCGCCCGTG
>WEIT01025918.1:4364-15906 GCA_013389985.1 Dryoscopus gambensis | reverse complement strand
CCCGGCCCAGCAAGACCGCCGCTGCCGCCATCCACATCCGCCGCGCCTGCGCGCGAAGAGCGCGCGGCGCCCGGGAACAGCGACGCGGAGGGCGGGGCCAAGGTGACGGTGACAAAGTGACCCCGCAGCCCCGCCCCTACGAGCACACGAGGTTGTGAACCCCGGGCGGGCGGGATCATTGTGTGCACCCGCAGGCAGCATATGCAGGCAGAAACTTGTAATAGAGAGATCAGAAACCAACTGGGCACTAAGTAACTAATTCAGTTGATGAGGTGTGGCCAAAAACTAACCCCACGGCTTCACTGTTTTGTCTGGAACAGCAGACGCCACAGCTCCGACCAGTTCTCAGGGAAAAAGAATGATTTACTTTTTTTTTTTTTCTACCGTAGTAAACTGCACAGAATGAAGTAACCTTTCAGCCCTGCCCCTGGAAACAGAATTTGTATGAAAAGGGTTAACGGAGGAGCTCTGAAGGTGCAGCAGTGGAGCTGTCTCTCCACAGATTAAACCCAACCACTTCATTGCATGACTGAAGTTTAAAATAATGTATCATTTCGTTCCAATAATTTCAAAAGCAGAAAGAAGAATCATAAGATTCAGATTCATAAGAATCAAAGACTTAGCTTCACATCTCTAAACCAGCATGATCATAACACAAGTTCCTTTTTTAATATTTACATATGCTTAACATGTTTTACACATGGGTGTTGGTTGTCGGTTTTCAATCCTCCTGCCGGTTTCACATTGTGGTGGACAGTCATTCTTGCATGCACAGCACAAAGACCAGAAACATTACCAGTTTAAGAACAAATGTTCTTCAAACCATCCCTAGCACAAACTGATAGACCAAAAGAAACCAAGTCAAACTTCCAATTTCACACAGTTCAGTACAGATATTTCAAAAATTTAAATAACTTCTAGTACAAACAGATTACTATTTACTTAGAAAAAACCCCCCTCTGTGAACACGTTCTGTGGGTCAATTTTCTATGATCACTGGAGCAAGAAGTATAAATTGTCTTTGCCTTCCTAGCTTCATTGTCTTAGTTCAAGTATAATGAAGTAACAAAAAAAATCCATTTATTCAGCTTGCAAAATGTAGTGAACAGGGGTATTTTAAGATTATTAGAACCACTCTCAACTGAGTTGCTGTTTCAAATGTCATCATTACATTACAGATAAAACTAGCACAGAAATGACATTTTCCCATATGTGACAAACTTAAGGTCAGTAAATCAGCAAACACAAAGCTAATATTCCACTGGTAGGAATAAAAGCTCCTACTGTGCATGCTTACCACTCATACTCCAAATTCCACTTTGATGCATATTCGAATAAAAAACAACAAACAAAAAAAGGCACCAAATCAAATATATTTGTGGTCTTAAAAATTTATTTTATGATACAAATTTCCCAACTGCAGGTCATTTTTCTTTCATGTGCAAGATACAAAGAAAAACACTTTATCATCCTTTTTTATTTTCAAATAACCAAGAAGAATGAATGGTAGGAAATCAAGAGTTTTTCTGCTTTTAATCTACATTTTAAGAACTGATTGCACCTCTCCAGTACTACTGGTTTTCCACATGCATAGTCTGATGCAACTGAAGTGCAAGTTAATGGGAAAGTTACTTTCAGGTGTGAGGAGTTTACTGTAACATTCTGATATTGCAAATATACAACCTTAACAGACTCTCATGATTATCTCCTCCACAGATAAATATTGGTGTGGCATGGCATTAACCTAATTGAAATCCTATATCCAACAATGAGCATAGTACACTAAATCCACTAGGCTAGAGCTGGCATAAAAATTGACTGTAACCCAGTTCTAAGTAGTACATGATGCATAGCTTTATTGAACGTTCTGTCTACAAGACACCTACACACTTATTACTGGCGATTTCTGTTAGAATTTTAGAACAAGTACTTTAAGGATATGCACGAGTTAACATAAAAAAATAGCTCAGGAAAGTAGAAAATGTATTTTATTTATATGGAAAAGGCTACATCTGGATTTGTAAAAGGTCTGTGATAGTGTTACGTTGCCCACACATCAAAAATCAGTTGTGAATAGCAACAAAATAGTTACGTATCTTTCTACATACCAGTGCAATTAGTTCCCATTGCAATAAAATTAAGTCAAGTATGCAACAGAATCAAAACCAAGTGTTTCTCCATAATCAGCATACAAAGATTTACAGTGCAAAGATCATTTTAGGTTTTAAGAAGTCTGCAGTCAGTCTTCAGAATATTCTAATGGGTGAGATACTCCAATTATTTTCACTATTAGCAGGTGTATCTTAATGCTGTGCACAAGGAAGTCTAAAATGAAATGACTTGCATTGTAAACAGAATAGTCTATACAATAAAAAAAATACAAATGATGTAAGAGAACTAACAAAAAGAAACTTGAACACACTTATGAAACAGACCATATACTTCAATGACACATATACAGTATTCATCACATGAAAACAGCTCTTTTTCCAGCAAAAATAATTTGGTTGATTTACAACTGCATTATAGATCTTGTAGTCTGAAGATGCAGGTGTCCAACTCTTAAAAACTATAATAAATGTCTTCCGCAAAGCATACAAAGAGGATAAATATTCTTATCACAGTCATAAGGTTATTTTTGGAAGTTTGTTCTCCCTCGCTCCAGAAACACACTTACATGAGTGAAAAAAAATTCAACACATTGAAACCATAAACTATGCTCCATTTCCTTCTAATTTTGAAAAAAAATAGAATTTACAGTACTCTGTGGTATATGAAAATGTCTTCAAAAGTTTACATTGCATATTTCTGAGTCCATTCTCTTGCATGTCTGTTGTATCTGTACGTGCAGAAAGAAGGCATTACAGTGAAGAGCTGTTAGTGATACATTGACAATGGCCACGTATTTACTTAATACAGGTGTTATTGAGCTTTTCACCTCTGAGCATTGAGTCAAAGAACATTAAAATAGTCTAAAAGCCAACATGCGTTCAGTTTCTAAGGTTACCTATCAGTTATTTAGACTCAAACCCAACTTCACAGGTTTGCATTAAACTGTGTAGCATTGTGCGTTTCACATTCACATTCATTTGCGCTTCACAACTGGTTCCCTTATTTGTACCTTAACAGGAATTCAATTACTCCTAAAGGCATATGCTATTGAGAGTCTAATGAAGTTTACACATTTTAGTTCCATAAAATTCAGTATAATTAACTGGGATTTTATTCTCCATTCTGCACTGGCATCTGCATTTCAGAACTCAAAAAGAAAATTTTCCAAAAGGCATTTTTTTACTAGGTTTTAAGTCTTGGGTCTTTTCCTTCTGGTATGAAGCTGATTATCTTATAATTCCATAATCCCAAAGGTAAATGTCCTTAGAGAGTTGATAACTTCCCCTCTGGTCCTTACATTTGCTACATTCCACTCTTCAGACTGGATTCACTTTCTTCTGAGTCATCCAGAGAAAAATGCTGACAAGTTTTTAAATCTTTTTCTTAAGATCTGTATAGCAACTCATGTACTAATTGGTTTTCTTCTTAAGAATATGCTACCATACAAGTCTTTGGATCTTTACTTATGATAAAATACCCATAGATAAATGCTCAGGGGTAACCAGCCATATCTTTCATTTCCTAAATCCAAGACGAAACAAAAAAAATTTAATAGGTGATCATCATAAGAAGATAAAGCTATAGCCAAGACTACACAGTTTCTCACTTTCCTTAGCAATGATTACATGTTGAGGTTTGGACATAGAAAACCATCCCTCATTTACTTGTTTCACAAACAGGAGGCACAACAGCTGAAATCACTAACAAGTAGGTGGGTGGAAAAACGTTGAGCTACAAATGCGGAGAAGCTGATGCTCAACGTCAACTTGAACACTATCTGCTTTGCAGAGTGAGCTACAAAGTTCAAGCACTTCAGAAGTTACAAGATTTGACTATACCGGACATTGAACTGTCAGAAAAAGGCCATTTTAATAATTCTTAGTCTAGGCAGAAAAATACTAGACCACAGACTTCCATGTAACTTCTACATCACTCCTTTGCTGTCTACTGCTCAAGGTAAAAGCAATACTCAAATCTTCCTGAATTTGTGACATGTGATGAGCCACAGGCCACTGCATACACTGCAAGAAGTCTTCAGTGGCTCAATACTAAAAAATAGTTACCAAGCAACTCAGTCAGTTAAACAGAAGGTCAAAAATCCAGAGGACTGCAATAACAACACATAACTCATATTTGGGAAAATGATTTTTCATGCAATAAATCTAAGATGTTATGATGCCACTATGATTTTTTGCTTTTTCATATACCCCTCTCATATCCCCCTTCATACACACTTTGATGCAGCTTTTATGTATCCTCAGAGTTTTAGCCCACGTACTTGTAATTTCCTAAGTTTGATAACTAACTTAGACCCAAAGTTCTGTTAAGCCAAGAGACTAAACATGGTGGAGGCCTCGGAGTTGGGGGTCAGAGAGTCCCAGACACCAAGGTCCTCTCCAGAACACATTCCGTAAACCAAGACAGGACCTCTCCAGGGGAACATTCCTCAGGACAGGGCTTCTCTTGGGCCCCTCACTGGGGGATCTATGATAGATATGCTAATATGCTAATGTGCAAAGTTCTATAATTGTCTACACAGACCATAGTGTAAGCACATTTGCCAGTGTGCATTCTCCAGGAGTGCATGCTCCAGAGTGCACTCTAAGGATCCTTAATAAATACCAAAGTAAACCCCTTTTTCCCCTCTAACTGTGTTTGGCTTTTATTCTAAACGCACAGGTTAAGGCATCAGTTTACACAAAAGCATGAAGGTTTTATGTACTTGTACTAAGTACAAAAAAATTAGTTACCAACAGTTGTGTATGCCTACAGTTTCCTAGTTGCCATCGCTATTCTCAATATTTAAAAAGCTAATCCTGTAGAAATCTAGGAAAAGAGTATTGCTAAAGTTAATATAGAAGGTGTATAGCAGATAGCCATCTGCAAGTACCACACACACAATTATGTATGTTATACTCACTTTTCCTTGTCTGACTTGTAGATCTGTGCAATATCTGGTACTAAAGGATCATCTGGATTAGGATCACAAAGTAAGGAGCATATGGACAATAAAACTAAATAAAAGAGACACTAGATTAAACAAGTTAGTTTGCTTTATTTCTATAATCCTTTAATATATTCCAGTACACTGAAGGAGGGTGGTAGGAGGGAATTGGAAAAAGAATTTGTTTGAGTATTAAGCTGTCATTTAACAGTTCTGTTCACACATGTTTATACAGCATCATTTTTCTGGGGCCTAAGTAAACAACACATGATACAAGCCTAGAGAATTTGCAACCCATGGACCTGTACCTTTTGTAATGATCTCTTTCCCACATCTTAGCCTTGGAACATTAACTAAACTACAGACTACACAGTTACCTATAGATATTTGCTCAAACTAAGCCTTCCATCTGCAGTTATTTAAGGTAACTAATGTTATTAATATTACATTGCCATGCAGTACTCTATTTGTGCATATCCTTTTCCATTTCTGTGCTGACAGTTATTCTCTCAATCATACGAACATTTTACCTAAGTGTGACTTCCATTTTGGGAAATACTTGATCAGCATTAAATACAGGTAATCACTTATAAGTTCACATTCATTTCCTGGTATTGAACTAAAGATGTTTGATTTTTTTCCCTAACACTTTCAGACCATGCTTTTCAGGAAACTTCTATTTTTATACTCAGAACTAATATGCATACAAGAGTACACAGTTAAATAATTCTAAATAGGTTGTGAAAAGGAACTTCATGATACTGTAAGAATCTGCTGTAAAATACCTTTTCTCCCTCTGCTTCATCTTGTTACCCAAAAGCCCACAGCTATTTTCAGAAGTAGAAAGTTCAGCCACTTCAATACTGATGTACTTTGTTTTAAGTGCCAGTAATATTAGAAAATCAGGTTAGAATATATGGTCATACCTATCAGAGGTGCTATAATATGCTGTAGATTTTTGATTCAGTTAAACAAAGACTAGAAAGAAGAAAGTTCCATAAGTCACTGACCTAATTTCCAGTTTATAAAATACATAATATGCAAGCAGGTTAAAAGCACATCTAATCAGAACATGAGACCAGCAGACTGCTCCACTTTATAACCAAAGAAGTGCTCAACAAGTAAAGAGAGAGAAAAATGCCGAAGATCTAAAAACTTTACGAATTTTCAGTTGTAGATTCCAAGTGTTAAACCTAAGTGCCAATTCTCATTTGCTTAACAACTAGGAACAATACAATTTTTGGATAGCTATAAAACAACTAATTTATGTGAAAAAATGATACCAATTACACAGAAGAGTAATTCATGTCTTCAGCAATGACTTCAGGAAACAGTATTAGACTTAGATTTTATACAGCTTGTGAAATCACTGCACAGGCCTATAAGCATGAGAGTTGCTTTTCTAAGGAGGTACAGCAACTGGACTTGCATAGAGCAATTTCCATTGGACAAAGACCCACAATTTTTTCTTTGCTTGTACAGCCAATGCAATGACACTTCTAAAAAAAGGCACATAGTTTAGAGAGCTCACAAGTACATATGATGTGATACGGCTTGACCTTTTGAGTCACATGAGAAATTTCTATAATATGACTAATTGTGCCTTAATGTTTTGAACATGGGTGAGGAAAAACAACAGCACCCACATTTTAAGCAGCTTTTGAAATGACACAAAATGCCTGCAACAAAGGAACTGCTTAACTGTTAACTCAATGTTCCAAAAATCTACAGTGTTCCAACTTTTGAGAATGTTTAACTACAGGATGAGAATATTTTAATAAATCTTTTACTGATGACTGATTACAAAGGAATGCAAACCAGAACAAATTATCTCATTTTAAAATAAAGTGTAATTAAGACCTTAGTCCACACAAGGATGCTCAGGCAACCCAAAGAGTCATCAACAGGCAATCATATAAGCTCACATGTCAGTATCAGGGTTTCACCTTTACTTCTAAGTTGTGATTTTGAAGCCCTGCTCATCAGTTTCTCCTCAGTTCAGCATGCACAGTCAGCTATCGCATTTCAGGCTAATTGGACATTTATTATCTTACCCAACTTGGTTTAGAACATTTCTTTGCTGTGCATGCATCTTTCTGTAATGTGATACTCCCAGTAAACTGCACAAAACCTTGGATCATAACAAGAATTCCAATGGAATTTGCCTCTTCTGAAACATGCAGGATAAATGAGTTCCCACTGCTACCTTTAAGATAGTGCAGTAAAACACAAAAAAGTGCCATGGCAGTGTATGCAACTTCATAAATGCATTATCAAATCAGTGAGTTTACCTTTAGACACAGTCAGAGCTGGTGACCATTGTGATCTCAAGATATCCAGACAAATACTCCCATTACTGTTTATGTTTGGGTGATATATTTTCGTTGTAAAAGCAACCTGTAATAAAAATAAATTTTTAAAAAGTAACATCAGATTAGGGTTATTACATTTGTAATCCTTAACATCATCCCTTCCTTTACAGTTGTACCAGATCTGCCAACACAATTTTTTTACAGTTCTATCTGCATTCATGATGAACATGTATACTATTGCTCACCTTTCTGCTTTAACTTCCAAAATTAAGCCTCAAACAATAAACTTTGACCAAAAAACTTGCTTTCCTTAAAAGAAAGGACTTACCTTTGGTGGTTTGAAAGGATAGTCTGTTGGAAAGTGTACTGTGAGAAAAAATACTCCCCCTTGATATGCACTATCAGGCTGAGGAAAAAACAAAACAAATAAAACACATTAATGTATTTCAGCTGTTTTGGAGCTTCCTTTCCAAATGTAGATAACCTCCTAGAGAAAATCCAATTTTCCCCAGTACACAGCCCACTATGGGCCATAAACTGGGAAGGCACAGAGGGAATTGAACCCTCCCACTGGTCTGCAGACCTACAGTAGAGCCAACTGTGGCTACTACTGCAGCAGCACAACACAGTTACTCAGCACTGCCCTTCTGGGGAGAAAAAGAGAGGGAGATCAATCGCTTCACTGCACTGAGGGGCATACAAAAACCAGAGCAGGTCCTCCAAATCCTGTCTCCGTGCAAGACCACAGCTGCTCTGATCTTCCTCCATCCTTAAGCTACAAACCTACTTACCTAAGAAGTGGTTTCTCTTTGCAGATGCAAAGAGTCGGGTTTTCCAACATAATTCAGTTCATCATGATGATATCAGGGAGTTTTAAAACACACATCTTTGTGACCTGTACAAGTCTGTGAACGTGCATTTTGTTAGACAATGTGTGCACAGGTTTATATCCAGGTTGCACACAATTAATAGAAAATATTTTTGTTGTAGTCATCTGTTGAAGAACTTTCATTTTTATTAATTAAAAAAGTGAGCTGGAAAGTCTTGATGCTAAGTGATAGAGAGCAGTTCTGCCATTTCTGGTTAAGAGAAAGAAGAAAACTGCTCTCATTACATGGTAAATTTACAACAACAATGTAGGAACTCAATCTCAGCAAAACTGAAGATCAAGTTTTTGGGTTTCCTTATGGAAGGAAAGGCAGACTGTTTTTAAGTAAAACATCTATCTTGGAAATGAACAGTTTTGGAAATGACTATATGACTCTAAGAGGCAAAGTCACAAATGGTCTGCTAAGCCATGTTGCCTTACATGCTCAAAGTGCAGAGAGGGCTGCAGAGTAAGGCAGGTTATATACTGTCATGCTAAGTCAGCATTAGGTGCCCTCAGAAGAGGGCCACCGTACTTCCAATTAGGTTTGAAAGGTCCTTTTGCTTGCATACTAAATGGATTTTTCAAAGTTAAAGTAAGCTGAGAATGAGACAAGTTCAGTGTCAAAAAGAAGGCAAAGTGAAGTCACTGTATGTTTTATGGGCAAGGTATATAAAACAAATTGATGATACCCATACACAGAAGAGGTTACCCTACTTCCACACATAAGAAGTAAATTCTGAAGATAAGCTTTAGTCCTCTGCTTCCCTCAGGCCATCAGGAAACATACAGAATGTGCACCCCTAATTTCTTTTGTAATCAAGATAAAGGATTAATATCTGAAGTCTTCTGTTCTTGTATCTCTGCAGATATGGCTGAGAAAGGTTGGCAAGAGATGCTCATTCTTATCCTTAACTAGAGACATCTGAGGAACTTAAAGCAAAGAAAATAATATTTTCCACTGTAGAATATGAAAGCTGAACTGCAAACTGGAGAAGAAAATGGAATTTAAGCCAAAATTTATGTGCTAGTATTTCCTTTACTCATGTCATCAGAGTCATTCAGGACAGAGACATTATTGGTGGCAACCAGCACATAAGCTTTTGTTAACTCTTCATCACTGCTTTGCCATTCACCCTTCGGCAGTGCAAGAGGGCAAGAGTCAGAAGGTCTTGGTATGTGAAAGAACACAGTTGTTCAAGAAAAAGATCAAAAGCATTAGTGTACTACAGAAAAACAGTTGCTGCTGGGCCATAGACAAGTTGGACAACAGACTCCAGCACACCACTGGCAAGTTAGTGAGTGATCTTTCACTGCTTCAGAATAGCTGTCCTGAAAATGGAGAATTAGCATCAAAACAGACACACTTCCACTTTTCTCCACAATTTAAAGCTACATCTTAATGGATTAAGTATTATCTCAAAATTTCACCTCACACAGTGACTCAGATCACTGTCCTAGACTAGAGTACTAGAGACTCTTCTTTCCAAATTATTAAATCCGAAAGGAAAACACTAAGTATACAAACTCCTTACCAGGATATTAAGAAGCAGACCTTCCCTCAGCTCATGTTGTTCTTTATTAGTTTTTTTGCTAAAATTCTTCTCAGTTTTCCTTTAAAACCTTCGGGTTTTAAGCTTTTTTGTCATTTCTTACGTTGTTACTTTGACAGGAATCATAATTTCGAAAGCACCTTTCTCACACAAAAACCAACAAAAGCACCCCACTGCTGGCCTGCAGTTTGCAAAAGCCGTATGCTTTTGCCAGAGCCACATGACAGCTATCAAATAAAAAAAGCTCCACCTAAAAGCCCAAAAATTACCCTCTACAACTCTGCTCTTGTTTACAGTTACCAACTTTAATATTAGATTTCACCCACTCTTCCTCCTTTTAGATGGATGAATCTTCCAGAATTGATCTGACCATCTACGAAAAGCAAGCTCTTTGCTTTGTAGCCCCCATCACCAACAGCACAGCTGACTAATTAAGCACCTCTAACATCATGAAGAGGATGGATTTTTGAAAAGTTACAGAAAGCAACTGGTACCAGACTACTAAGAACAACAATATCACCCCGAAGTTTCAAGCTATACACAGCACGGCTGAATGTGGCTGCTGTGTTTACAGGAACCCAAATGAATCCTTCTGTAACAAAAAGATAAGCAAGGTCTTACATTTTAAGGGGCACGATTCATATACTTACAGGTCCCATAATAGTTGCTTGCCAATGAAACACTGAAAGTCAAAAAGATACAACAATTAGAGATTTTCTGAGCCTTTTCAGAACTGAAATGTACTGAATGTACTAGGAAGAGCTTACAGTCATCTCCAACAGGTCCAGCAGAACAGTGGGCTGGTGGGTCTCGCTGCAGATCACTTAGTTCCTGCAAGAAACAGAAATATTTGAAAGATATCAAAATCCATACCATTTTGCAGCATCCCTTCAAAAGTGGGAACACAAACCAATTTTATTAAACCTGTGGGCATTTTTGGTAGTATTTTGATAAAACAATCAACACTTGAAATGCCCATTGAGACGGAAAACGTTTTTTTGCCAGATGGCCTGCAGCTAACATTGTGCTAGAAGTTAGTATCTGAAAGAATTTAAGAGTTGCAACCAAGTTCATAGTAACTTCAATATACTTGAAGGAGACAAAAAAAACCGGGTTTCTTGATTAGTCCGTAAACTCACTGTTTCATTTAGTTAGGTGCTAATCTGACTGTTCCCTTAGCTTTTGATTTTACAAAAGTTTCTGTATTGTCCTAGTCTGTGGACATCACCTGAGCTAAACTGACTCATAAAATGTTTGCAGCCTGCCTGGAGATGATATATGAACATAATATAAATATAACTAAACTGGAAACTAAAGGAAAAATATTAGCTCTACACCTTATTTATCATACCTTGATTCAATTCCCTGTGTCCTGGTTTGACAGGAAGCAAGTTTTTTAAGGAAGGTGTAGTCAAACCAATCATGGGTTAGAAGTGAATATTGACATCTGGTGTGGCCACTAAGGAGATGTGTCACCTCTGAGAACATGGGGAGATAAAGGAGAGAATCACAGAGGGACTTCCTTTTGTGTTCCGGCCGTAGAAGGGAGCGCATCTCCTCCCTCACCCAGCCCAAGGCCTGAAGGCCTGGGCCTGGGTGGGGGAGGGGCAGCCATGCGGCCTGAAGCCATGCGGCCTGAGGATGAGAGGTAGGCCGGAGCCCAGAGAGAGAGAGAGAGAGAGAGGTGGAAGGGAATGGACTCAGCCAGCTTCTGCAGGATGGAAGGGTGGAGAGACAAGGAGATGGTTCTCTA
>WEIT01025915.1:4548-17557 GCA_013389985.1 Dryoscopus gambensis | reverse complement strand
CCATCAAGAAGCCTGATTAATAAGTGCACTGCTCTTCCCATGCACATTGTAGCTTCTGTGATTTGCACACAAACAGATAAGTCTAAAGACACCCAACTCTGATTTAATTTACTACTGTGCAGTCTATTTACTAATGATGTGCAACTAGAGATCATGCTGTTTTTACAATTACAGCATCTGACCTAGATTTAAATAATTAGTTGCATAATAAGTAGGATTGTCAGTAACTCATAGCCTTTCTTTCAAGAGCAGTAAGGCTAATGAAAGGCCAGTGGCATAGTCGAAGTGTCACTGGATGCTTGTCTGCATCCTTAGATAGCTAACTACCTTCTGAAATCAAGTTCATTCTTCTTTGCCTGTATTTCCCATCAGTGTTTCATGACATTGTATTTTTCTTTCAACTCTTATCAGGCTGACTGTTCAAAAATTTCACCTTCACACATACAATTCAGGATAAAGATGGAGTTATTGCAATCACAGCCATCTGTATGCCCAGCAATACTGAGTAAGTACTTGCTCAAGATGTGAAAGTATCACAATCAATTCTCCTCACTGCTTGATTCACACAAGTAGCAGCACATCAGTCAAAACATGCAAAGACTTTATTATTTCTGTCATGATACTATAGCTGGAATTTTTTCAGTCCTCTGTCTGAAGTTATAACACATAAAGGGGAGAGGATGATGGCCCCTTATATTTAATGTCTTTAGCAAGGCCTATAGTCTTGCTAAACTACAAAGTCAGTTCATATGACATTGTCCACTGATCTGATTAAAATTTCATAACACAATTAAAGGTAGAAGACTCTAAAAGACGAGACTAAAAAAGCAGAAGGAGTAACTCTTGCCAGCATTCACATTATGGAAGAAGCCATGAAGTCCTTGCCAAAATTTACATTCAATATTACATAAAAAAGGAGAGTGCAGGAATAACTACTACCTAGGATAATATATTAGAAATAAACATTTTTTTTTTTATTTAAATGAAATAGATAGAGGATTTTCAAAATTACTTTTTTTTCCTAGAGAAAAAATAAATTCCTTGCCAAAAATTGTTGGCTTTTTTGAGTGGAAATATGAACAGTTATGTAAAAAAGACTTCTGAGATAATACCAAGAACATGTTTGTAAAGTCAGATATGCTAAGCCATTTCTCAAGGTGAGTTGCGATGGCTGCCTGACTATCACATAGCTACTCTCTCACTCCCCCTTCTCAGCAGAACAGGGGGGAAGAAAAAGATGGAAAATCTTTATGGGTCAAGATAATGACAGGAAGATCACTCACCAACTGCCATTATGAGCAAAACAGACTTGACTATGAGAAGATTCTTTTAATCTGTTGATATCTAAAAGTACAGTGGGATGCCGAGAAACATCCCAGCCTCGAACTCACTCCTTCATTCTTAACTTCTCTACTTCCCCTGCCCTAAATTGTGCACGGAGATGGAAGGAATAGTTGGGATCCATAGTCCATAACAGCTGCTCTGTGCCACTGCTCTTCTCACACCTGTCCCCTGCTCCAGCGTGGGCTCCTTTTCATGGTCTTCAACTTCCTTCAAGGCACACTCACCTGCTCCAAAAGGAGGTCCTCCATAGCTGCAGGTGAATATCTGCTCCACATAGACCTCCATGGGCTACAGGTGGATAGACTGTTCCACCATGGTCTTCTCCAGAGGTTGCAGGGCAATCTCTGCTCCAGCTCCTGAAGCACCTCCTACCCCTCCTTCTTCAATGACCTTGGTGTCTGTAAAGTGTTTGGTCTTGCAGATTCTCACTTTCACAACTCCAGTTTTTTGGTGGTCTTTTTTTTTTTATCCTCCTTAAATACATTTTCCCCTGAGGTGTCCCCACCTCAGCTGTGTCCTGTGATGGGTGGATTGGAGCCAGCTGGAACTATCTGTGTCCTGCACGGGGCAGCCCCAGCCTCTCCTCTGAGAGACTTCCCGCAAGCTCTGCTGAGGTCAGCACCAGGGCACCTTCACCCTGTGCACTGCTCTGCCTCCATTTTCCCTAAATAGATAGTAACTGGAATCAGGGAAACCTTGGATCAGGAAATCATGCCTGTTCCTGTCCTCCTCTGCTCTCTAATTTTAGCTCAGATCTGGAAGATACTGTTGACTATAAAAAGAAGTTGAAGTATTTCAAAGTCAGGTATAACTTGAGGATACACTGATCTGAAAATTTCAAAAAGAGGATTTATTGGTGCTCCATTAATGGCGGCAATGTGAGTACAGATCTAATAACTTTTTATTATTTTCTCTTTCATGAAATGCTGAAATACTACTGAAAACCTACTGAAATACTTTCTAATATGGGGATCTTCATAAAGATCTTTACGTGATAGACAGCTGTGTCCAGCACTTTCAGTTAGTTTTACTCAGTTTCAAAATTATTATTTGTGGTTTGTTTTTTTTTTCCAACTTACATCTGTAAATCATTAATCCTAAAATCTCATCCATGTTGTGCTTCCATAAAAATGAGTAAAATAAGGGGTTTTTTGAAAAATATCACTGTGATACCTTACAGAGCAGTAACTGGTGGCTATGCATGATTAAAAATGTTAAGCACTATCCTTTGACCTTAAGAGGTGAAGTGTTGAGACTCAACTAAGTCTCAAGTATTGGTATCTCACTTCTTAAATTATACTAGAATTTCTCCTAGAAATTAAAGGGTTAAATTCTCAGCCATCCTCAACATTAAGCAGGATGAGAACTTCTCTTTCACACACAGATCAAAGAAGTGATTTTCATGAATATATTTTTTCCTTTCCTACTGAAATTCTAAAGCGTGAAAGCAGAGACTCGTGAAGAACAGGTGTAGGATAGGCTATTTCTAATCTCAAAGGTTATTTTCACCTTTTTTTTCCCCCCCTTTTCTCATTTTTTTTTCCCTGGTGATGTTTTAATAGGAAGTCCAGGAATATAGGTTTCTTATGATGTTTCATTATTTCTTCATCTGGGCTAAAAAGTCCAATAAGGCCATGGTCTAAGAAAAAGTGGCTCATTGATTAAAAGGCTACTCTTTGTCAATGTTCTTTGAGCTGCATAACAACTCAGATGTCAATACAGCAATAGGCTCTCTAACATTTTGGATCTGAAATTAAGGATGTTTTTATTTAATTTAATTCAGCCACATAGTTCAGCCCCACATCTGAATTAACTTCAGCATATAAAACCAAGTACAGTACTACCATTTTCTTTAGGACCAGAAGTAACTTGCAGAGAAGTATCTTGGGTCATAAGCATGAGAAAGTATTGCCTGATCTGGAGGAGAGTGGCTGCTCAGAGTTACTCCACTGGTTATATTAATAAAGAAACTCCAGCCATGTTCTCCTCTTTCCCATGGGGCTATTAGGGAGAAGAGGTTTTCTCTGAGGCAGTTGGTGGGTGACAGAGAAAAGGGAAGACAGAAGAAATTCAGTAGAGAAGATAAAGACCTATCAGATATTAGATGTTTCACATGGCCATTTACTCATGAAGGGAGTTGCCCTCTGTTAGAGATTTTCTGCACTTTTTTACTTATTCAAGTTCATCATGCAATATAATGAGAGAAGTTTAATCATATTTGTTGTGGTCTCCAAATACAAAGCTCATACACTTGAATGGATGAGCACAAGAGATGTGAGAGCAGATACAGGAGTGCAGACAATCTCAGAAACTTTCCTGAATTTTCAAGTTAATATTTTATTTATTTCTTTCTTTAGTCTGCTTCATTACTGAGCAACTCTAATATTTCAGATTATATTTGCAATCTCAAGTATAAGTGCAGCGATGTTACAAGAAAACCTTTCCTTCTTAGATGTGTAACCCAAAATTCAACACTCTTGATTTTTTAACAAGTCACATCAGATCAGGTTGAACACTGGCAAACCTATTCATCAAGTATCACATTAAAAAAAAATAAAGCTTATCACAATATTCTGATAGTATTCAATACACTTTGTTTGAGCTAGGTAATGAGTAAATGTCTGACTCACACAGATTTGAACAAATACATTTAGATTTATGCACAATGTGTATTTTTCTGGGAATATGGGAATAACATAAACCAGGTCAGAACAAGTGTGAAAATTCTGCACTGAGGCTTCTGCAAAGAAATTAATAAATAGCATGAGTGGACTGTTAGATGGATAAGAAAGTGGCTGGACAGTTATATCCAGAGGGTAGTGGTCAATGGGTCAGAATCCCAATGAACAACAGCGACATACGATGTCCCTTGAGGTCTATAATGGGACCAGTGTTATTTAATATCTGCATTAATAACATTGGTGAAGGCATTGAGTGCACCCTCAGCACATTTCATACAACACCAAGATGAGTGGTACAGTGGACATACCTGAGGGACAGGACGGACAAGCTTGAGAAGTAGGCCCGTGGGAATCTCATGTGCCTTAACAAGACAAAGTGCAAGGTGCTGCACCTGGATCAGGGCGACATCAGGTATCAATACAGGTTGGTGGATGAACAGATCAAGAGCAGGATCCTGCCAAGAAGGATTTGGGGGTGCTGGTGGATGAGATGCTTGACATGACTCAGCAATGTGCACTCCTGGGCTGCATCAAAAGCAGTGTGGCCAGCAGGATGAGGGAGGCGACTCCACCTCTCTACTTTGCTCTGGTGAGACCCCATCTGGAGCACTGCATCCAGTTCTGGAGTTCCCAGCAGGTGAAGAATACTGACCTGTTGGAGCAAGACCGGAGGAGAGCCACCAAGTGGATTAGATTAGCTCAGTTGGTTAGAGCATGGTGCTAATAATGCCAAGGTTGCTTGCCCTGTATGGGATATTCACTTAAGATTTGGACTTGAGGATACTTCTGGGTCCCTCGCAACTCAGACTATTCTGTGATTCTGTAGACAGATGGAGCACTTCTATAAGGAAAGGCTGGAAGAATTGGGATTTTTCAGCCTGAAGAAGAAAAGGCTTTGGAATCACCCAATTGCAGCCTTCCAGTACCTGAAGGGGGCCTACAAGGAAGGTGGAGAGGGACTTTTTACAAGAGCATGTAGTGACAGGACTAGGGGGAATGGATTCAAACTGAAAGAGGGCATGTTTAGATTAGATACTAGGAAAATGTCTAATATTTTAATCTCCTCTTTATCTAATATTATGATCTCCTCTTTACTGTGAAGGTAGCGAGGCACAGGAATAGGTTGTCTAGAAAAGCTATGGTTGCTCCATCCCTGGAAGTGCTTAAGACCAGGTGGGATGGAGCAATCTGGTTTAGTGAAAACTGTCCCTGTCCACAGGAGAGGTGGGTAGAACTAGATGATCTTTAAAGTCCCTTCCAATTCAGACCATTCTATGATTCTTTGATTAAATAAGTGGTGTAAGGAAAATTCTGAATATTAGTAATCTATAAAGTAAAAGCATTCTAAATTACCTGATGAAAATAAATTTCATGACATTTAATATTTTCATAAAACCACCTGAGTAGAGCTAAACAAATGCAAATTCTCTTGCTCTCTGCTGCAATAAAAGCTGTGGAAATATAATATTAGGACCTGTTTCTGATCAACATGGAAAAGAAAACAGGAGAGACAGTATCTGAATGAAATCAGTGCTCAATTCAGAGCAAACATACTGGAGTGTTTTGATCAGTCTCCTCATGTCAGGGTAAAGAATTGTGCAATAGTTGTGTGGAAAGTTGAATGTAGGAACTAAAATGGATTGAATACACTAACTATCAAGATATTCATATATTAATTTACTTTATAGTATCATAGGTTATGTGTAAGCATAACTTATTGAAATATTATTTCCTGCAGGCATTTAAACTTCATTCAACCTACAGGAGCAAATTCAGTTATTTGGCATTCATGCTGTAGCAAAGTTCTTGTGTATTGTATGGCTAACAAAATGATGAAAGTCCTTCATTGAGTAAATTTGAAAGCTATTGTTTATAATAACAGAAAATATACACATGAGATTGGGTCATTCAGTGTGTGTAGCTTGATTTTTTTCTCTTTATTACTTTAAGCTTAGCCTAATAACAAATCTTCTGAGGACCTCTCAGATGCAGATATGCTCCTCTCTGTCTTTCTGCATGCTGCAGAAATTTTTTATTTAACCACATCCATGGCAAAATACTCTTTTTTTCCCCTTCATACTGTCTATGAAGATAGCATGCTCAATATTTGTTCAAGCATGAAATTCTTCTATTTAGATAAATTCCCGAAATGAAGAGGCCCAGTTCTTCATTCCACAGATTTGGTATATCTAGAGATGGCAAATGCTATATTGTCAAGGTGAAATAATCCTTAAATTTATGGTAAATGAGGAAAACTGCAAATCCAAGCTGTTATTCTACTCAAGAAGAAATGAAAATATTTTTAAGTTTCTTCATAACAAAAATTAGCCTGAAACTCTTTTTTTAAAAAACAGTTAAGTTACTGTAAATATTTTCTTGAAGTGGCCTTTTCAGGAACTTTATCTCTCTAGAATAGAGTAGATCCAGTTGGAAGCTAATGACAGCAATTATCTAGTCCAATTGTGTTTCTGCATGTGTTGAATTTTGAGTTTAATTACCTAAAAACTGGCTCTTTTGGAAGAATTACGTTTGATTCTTTCTCTGGATTTCTCTAGGCAATCCTTGCAAATCAAACCTTCTCTCTCCCTTGTGAAAATAATAATAATAATAATAACAGTAGTAATAAAAGGCAAAACTGTATTTCCCTCACATGAATTCAAGTTAGATGATCTGTACTTCTATAACCAAAATAAGGATTTCCTCACATCTTTGGAACAGCATAAGTCACAATTGTAAAAATAAAAATTTTCTATCCAGTTATAATTGATTCAATGATTTCCCTTTTACTAGAAGTTTAAGTGTAGTGTTTCCCTCTATCAAACTGTGTATTTTTTTGTTGATTTACAGATTAACAGATTAATTAAGTGAACCTGGTACAAGTACTTTAATAGAAATGTTTACAGCTCATTATTATAAATGTTATAGCAGTATTATATCATTTTGGAATGACTTTAGGCTTCAGATTACTGACTTCCAAAACCTTCTATCTAACAATACAATAGCATGAGGTTGTTTGTTTGGATTTTTTGAAAGACATGCTGCAAACAGCAGGGTTAAAAATAATGGTTTGCCCTTTCTCCAGAGATTCACTGCAGTGTGAATTAGCAACAAAAATTGAGTGATATCAGAAGCTCACAACTTCATAGCAATGTATCCTTCCTCATGTTGTTTCAACATGTAGGTTAATGAATGGATTGGGAAATGCAATCAGTGTACAAGGTATCTGCCATCTTCCCTTTAAATGATGGATAGAAAAATAGTGATCTATTTTGCTACAGGAAGTTCAGATTTGAAATTTTAGAAACATTAGAAACCATGGCAGTGGTAAAATTAGTTTTAGTTTTATCTATTTTAATAATACCTGCATTGTGTTTGGAGATTAATTTTCTTCCATTATTCATCAAATATGAACAATTTGGTTGTGGTTGTAAGGATCATAGTATTGCCCCACCGGGATGTTTCCCTATTTATCTCAAAAGATAATTCTCAAAGTGATTGGATCCTCAATGCTTGTGGTAGCTGCAATTTCCTGAATGAGATGTGGCTGCATTGTTAGAAACTGTCAGGATCAAAACTAATCTTGTAAAAGCTTCTTAGCCTTTTTTGAATGTTCATTTATTTATATGGAAAACATATTACTACAGAAATGTTGATAAGGAATCAACCTCAAAAGATAACAAATAAACAAAATGCAAGGCTTTTTTTTCTGTTGCCTCAGCTTCCCAGTTCTGTCTTCACTCTGTATATTATTATTAGAAGATAATATTATAGAGAATACAATCAAGTCCAATTTATTTAAATATTCAAGGAAGCCTTCTGAATTTTCATCTGAATTGATGTTTCTGATGATATGATCTTGCATGTTTTGGTTGCCAAAATAATCTGACGCAAGCTGCAGTTTTGCGTGGCGACCACGCTGTGTCTTAGCTGTCGGAGGTGTCCTGGATGGACCCTTGATACTGCCGCATTCGGCAGGGATCTGTTACAAAATACCAGAGCTGGTGCTGGCTCTCTCTCTCAGGGAGCAGGCTGCAAGCCAATGTGAAAATAGAGTCAATAAAGGCAGGAGACAGAACGGGATCTTTTCTGCAATTTCAGAACTTTACTCTAACAGACAAAGACCAGCTCCGCTGTTTTCCAGCCCCTTTTGTCTGGGAGCCAAAAGGGGCGGGATAAAAGGATTACAGCCAATGGAGTTCTGTAAATTGTGAAGTGACAAGGGGGAGCATCCAATGGGACAAACTCAGGGGAGGGTTCTGTTTGAATGAACAAATGAAATATTGAACTTAACAGAACTTTCCAGAGATCATACATATTCCATACGGGATATGCCTAAACATAAAGATATATATAAAACTGGGTGGGGGAATCTTGAATCTATAACAGAACAGCAGGAATTCGTTGGTGTGGATGCTGCAGCAGCTGCTATATGCCCTGCAACAATAGACATCTTCTAAAATGATATTTTTAAAAAATCCTGCTTTTCAAGCTGTACTTCTTTTTTATCTTCAGTCTAATGTGGAGAGAAAAAATAATAACAAAGGTTTGACAATCAGTTACAAACATACTATCTATGTAGGTGAATTATGAAGGATGTGGAGACCTTTAATCCTAACTCTTCCTTTTGAATGGGAATTCATAAAAGCATTTTATTGTACTTAAATTCTAAAGATATAAGTAACTTGATTGATCTATTCCCCTGTTTAAAATGAGCACTTCTCAAGCACTTTGCTGAATTGAGTCCTAACAGCCCAGCAAATCAGTAATGTCAGCACTGAAGCTGATGCGACAATTGAGAATAAAGATGATTAAAAACAGGAATCACACAGTATTTATGATCAAAAGTATGTTGCTCATCGCAGCTAAGTTCTCTTGGTAGATTCATAAACTGAAATAAAATGATGCTGTATTTTTCTTTTATAAGTCCTCCAAACATCGAGGAAAACTCAGCGAGGAAAGATTATATTTACTGGATTTAATACTCTTAATTCTAGGGCAAAATGCTCTTTTGTATTGACAGTTAAATAAAAAAGTATTTTCACAGTTCTTTATACACTTATTTTTAGATTACAATTGCCTCATAAAACTATTTAAATAGTAAAAGACCAAAATAACAGACTTAAATAAACCATTAATGCTTCTCTTTTGCTTCAGAAAAAAGGTAGCAGAAAATGAAAAAATAATCAGGATTCATTTTTGTTACAGTCTAACTGAATCTCCTTACTTGTATGACATTGCCAAATCATGAGCTATTTGAGGTATAAGAAAATAAAGAAACAAAAACCCCAAAGAAAGTAAAAGAAAACTCATAACTGTATGACACAGCTAGATGGAAAACAGAAAATCAAAATAATTATGTCTTATAAACACATAAAAATGCTATATTCATGGCTAACACAGAGATATGTAAAATAAATCAAACTAGTATCACATTTTTTATCAGGTAATGACATGTATGGAATGGTAATATTGAAAACATTCCACCCTGAGATCCAGCAGTAATACTTGCTTTTTTACCAAGAGCATTCATTCTAAAACTAAATATCCTATTATTGTGTGAAAACTGTACATTTGAGGTTCATACTAGACACTAAAATTTGGATAAATTTCATAATTAACCAAGAGAGTGTTGTTTTCCCTCCATATGTTCAAAGACAGAATGACACACAGCATAAGAATATTTGAAAAAGTCCTTAGAGCAATATAAAAGTTTTCCATGGCAACAACATCTAAAAGATGATGAAACCCACACTGCAGAGATGGTGCCTGAGGACATCCATTTTAAGATTATAACATGCTTAACCCTTATCAGTGGAGGGAAACATGGCTCCTTGTGCAGTATAATGTCAGCCAAATTTAGGATCTAGCCCAGAGCTCATTAACTGGGATGAATGGATAAATCTCATTTAATAATTTGAGAAATTTACTTCTTCACACTTTCCCCATAAAGTAGAGTTTTAAAAGATGCATTTCCCAATGGTGAAAGACTGTTCTCATTAGAGTTATCTAAGCATAAAAAGTGTTTTCTCATCTTTCAAAAAGGTTGGAATCATATAAATACAGTGAGAAAAAGGAGCTCTAGAATTTTGCAGTAGTATGTTGAGAATTGACTGTCATCTTGTAAAAATGCTTATTTTTAAATAATAAACTTTAAAAAAATAAATTAAATTTTTGTTAAAATATTTACTTCTTGAAATTTAAATATCACAGAATAAACTTCAAAGCTGGTTCCTGTTGAAAGCTATTAGTTCTCTGTAGCAACCAAGGAGAGTTTTGCGCAGGAGCTCTGGTGGGCAGATTCACTCTGTTCATCCCAGATACTTCAGACTAAGAGAGGAGATGAAGTCAATGAAAAGAAATAGCTCCTTCAGGGAAATGCAGAGCATGTAAATACAGTGTATTTTTGGAAGAGCTTCTCTTTTTTTCTGTGAACTATGTAGGTTATAAAGAATATTTCAGACATATTTTCAACAGTTATACCACAGATGTGTTGTCTTCCCTTGCCCTTTATTATTAATAGATTATTAACCATGCATACCAGCTCTAGCTTGAAAACATAAAAATGAAGATAAAAAGATATTAGGAAGAATTTAATATCTCTTTCTGCCCTTTTGAGTCTTTTAGTGTACCTGTATGTATCAGGAGCAGTATATCTGTCCACCAACCCACTTCCTCTTTTATGTGATGATCTGAGTTGGACTGGAAAATATTATTTCCAAAAAAAAAAAGAATTTGGAATATGTACCAGAAAGATAATCTCATGCACCTTAGTAGAATGCCAGAGATAAACCACTTCTTAAATGAGAAATCCATTTATTTTAACAAGGTTAAGCTATTTCCATATCATTACCTTACCTGCAGTAAATGAAAACATGGAATAGTAACAAACTCTGAAAGTGAGACGCTGATCATCACATCTTCTGATCAAGAACCAGATAACATGAAAGAGAATCATGAGTAGGATGCCCTCTACTAAGAGCAGATGTCCATTTATGATGTATTAAATCATTATGATGTAATAAACCATTATGATGATTTATTCCAAACGATAGATTTTGATGAAGAAGATACACTGGAGATCTTCCATTTATTTTTAATGAATTAAAAATTATTAAAAATATGAAAAAGAAGAGTTTTCCTATGTGCATCCCTAGCTTCCTGTCAGCATTGTAAAAATATATACATGAGATTACATAATTTCAGAATGCACCTGACTAATTGAGGATTTCTTTTTGACAGCATGAGTGTTCCCATCTGGCATTTGGCCAAGAGGGATTTTTCATTGGTGATTTCAGTATGAATAAATAAACTAACAAATATCTTCCTGTTTTCGCAAAGATGCTTAGGGGAAAATGTAGCTAGCAGTGCTTACAGAAATTCCTAAGACTGTTTCGCCACAGTTTTTGACATTTTAAGCCCCGAATATGGATTATTTTTATTTAAAAAATTCCACAACTGCTGTTATTACTTTAGGAGAGGGTGACAGGGAAGAAATTCAAGGAGTGTTGCAAATACCCATGAACATTTCCAGTGCTGAAAGATTTATGGGGTCAGTATGTCAGTTTCCTTTAGACAGCTGGGTGACTGGACAGCACTGTAGTCACGCTCACAGTACCACGGCAAAAGTGCAGTTGTGTCTTTGACTTGCTCTTTGACAGACGAGGCACAGTTACAGGAGGGCTTACAAGCCTGCACTACTGAACGAGCACCTACTGCACTGACTCAGGAGAGGTAACTAGATCTCTCTAACCTGTCCACAGGACTGTACTATACATCACTGATGGCGCAGAGATACAATTACAGATACCAAGATCTGGGTATAAGGTTTAAAGAGGGATATGTCAGTAAAAAAGTCTATTTTAAAAATTAGTCAATTTAAACCAAAACAAAGCCTGATAAGTAGACAATATCCCTTTAAGTGGAAACAGCAGCAGTATTCAAGCACAGCTATTTCATTCTAAAAGTAATAAACGTGAGGAATAAGTTGTCAGGTAAGCCCACTGAAGCACATACTATAAATGAATTTAAGAGACAGCTAGAAGTTTTTATAGAGCTAGGGGGGAAATTAAAGACAGTGACAAAGCAGGAAAACTACACTGAACTAACATATAAAAGACAAGTTTTCTGGCTCTTCCCTCCAACATTTCTTTATGTTCATTACAAAGTGTATCTGATACTTGTTATTTATGTTAGAGAAAGGCAGAAAAAAATGAAGCTGTTTCAAGTGCATTATACCAAAGGTCCCAGAAACTTCACCTTCATTCCACTTATGGATGGGAAAAGCAAAAAAAAAAAAAGGTGGTAAAGTTTAGACCTTTACCTAATTTGACATACTGTGAAGCTAACAGTGCACAGAGAACCACTGGTAGGTCATAGGGGAGAAACCACAAAGGATATGGCTGAACTTACATCTTTCTCATTGTGTTGAGTCATATTTCCTGCATTAGATTCTGTCCTGCTGTATTATAAGCATCCTAGAACTGCATCAATAACTCTTCCCATTGGATCTGATCCATGTCCCATCGAAGCTGAGAAGACTATTATTGATTCACCTGTGAGCTGGACAACTTCGGAATATGGTCCATCCTGTTCAGGGAAAAAAAAAAAGTACTGCAGCTGGTTGAAATGCATTGAACAGAAATATGTTAAGATTTTTTCTACTTTTTTTTTATACTGAAGGTGTCAATACTTTGCATTTGTCTTAGCAGCTGGGCATTGTTTTCCCTATTTTTTAGAGAAAATATAGCAGGAATTATTAAAGCATTTCATTTACCACAACCAACTATGCAAAGGGTTCAGGAGTTTCAATTTGAATACTGCTTAGTTTTTATAAAATTTATTTTCTAGACTAAAAAAGTCTAAAAATATTTCTGATCAGCCTTCATGTTTCCATTGCTAGGGGAAATAAAAAGGGAACTCTGAAAGTTAAGCTTTCTCAGTTGTTCATGTCTCAAGCAACTCTAACAAAATCAGCTTTTCTTAAC
>WEIT01025912.1:6311-21154 GCA_013389985.1 Dryoscopus gambensis | reverse complement strand
GGGCTGCTTCCTGTTCTTCTCTCATTCTTTGGACCATACCCTGAGGTCAGTAAAATTAATGGTGAACAGAGAAAATAATACTATGTCTGCTGTCCCCCTCAATCACCCCTCATTCTTAGAAACTATTCTAAAATTTTTCTTGGATTAATTTTTTTCCTCTCAGACTTTTTAATAAATTTTTATTAAAAGGTCTGTTTATTATGTAGGTGATACTACCCCATTTTTAAAGTTTTCTTTAATAAGTCTTGTTTTAGGGGTCATACCAAGCAAACGTGATAGTATTATTTATACTACTATCATAATGTGATATGAAAACAAGTTTGTAAAAGAAAGATTTCCCTCAATATTTTGCAAAAGATAGTTTGTTTTCTACACATTCTTCCCTACCTCACTGGCTCTGTTGCATTCCTCAAAGTGTTTAGCTGAACAGACCACCAGGAAGGCCTGTGTGGACCAACACACTCAGTGGTGGTCCACAGACCACACCTTGATAACATGATTGGTCTGCCAGAAGGTCCCCACTGTCCAGCCACCTCTCCCTGTGGCATTCTCCTGCCTCAAGTAGCATTTTTGATGCAGGGAAGGCTTCACTTACATGTTGATGACTTTACAGTACAAAGCCCAAATCCAGACTCCAGGTTCACAGATACCAACACTGTATTTAGTTGTTGATCATTCACTCTGGAGTTAATAAAATTACTGTGTTATGTGGGGTTATCTTTATCTCATGTCAGTAGAATCAGTGTGCTATGAGACACATGTCTCTATATATGTGTGCGCACAAGAATAAAACACAAGGTATGTATACAGCACTGGTATATTCCAGAAGTGTTTGGGTTCTTTTAATATTAGTAAAACAGTTTTAACAGCAGTGTGTAATCTCTTAATTCCTAACAGTATGCGTGACCTGTCTCTTACTCAAACAATGTGTATGTGTGTTATTACTATATATATTGCTGTGATGTGTGTATCTGTCTCTCTTTGCAAATAGACACTGAATACCAACCCATGGAGGTGATTTTATGAAATCACTGCTAATGCTTGCTGAAGGGGGAGGGAAGCCCTCGTATTATTTCTTATTTTTATACTTAAAAGTGCGAGTGCATGCACATACATACAGGCACTTCCTGAGACAATGATACCCAGAGGAATCTGTGTAGTCCTGCTTACATACATATCCACAGATGGAGATCATGTCTTTTACACTTCTATTAATTTTTTTCACTTCAGTATCTATGTTCATCAGAAAACCATTGCTAAGGTTGTTGTGGCATGGCAGGGCGTATTTGGCAGAACATCATTTGTGTCGAGCACTAGTGATTAAAAGGGTAAAGCTAGCTGAATGTAACTGAAAGCGTTGCTGTCATCAGGTTTCTCCAGCCAATGGACATGACAGATTGCCCACACCATCTCCTGAGCCACCCCTCGGTACTGTGAGGTTTGCACTGCCACCTGGCCACACACATAATGCTTTGGATTCTTCTGATTCTGAGTACAGCTCTCAAACCACAGTGTCTGGCATCAGTGAAGAGCTTCATCACTACGAGGCCACGCAAGGCCCTGGGGCACCAGTCCATCAAGTAATAGTGGAAGCAACTGAGAATCCTCTCTTTGCAAGATCCACTGTAAGTAGCTTTCATATGGACTAGCAGGAGGGCAAGAAGTAGTCTTTTGGTGGGTTTTGTTTTTTGGCGTTTTATTTTGACTGTTTATTTTCATAGAAAACTCTTTCTGGCTGATTGTGCTTTGTGACTTTGTGCCAAAACCTGTTATCAGGGAGTGAAGGTTTTCCTCATTCTCTCCTTCAGAACTGAGCTGGGGGTAAAGCAATGGTACAAAAGCAGAGGCCTTTGAAAGGCATGGATAATTGCTGTTACATCCTATTGGCACCAGCCACAAGAGAGAGCTCTCAGTCTGTCTGATGACTGTTTTCAGGGCGAGAAGGAGGAGAGATTACAAGATCCCAGCCTCTTTCACACAGTTCCTTGTGAATCGCTATCATATACCTCTCTGTGACAGCACATTTTTGGGGAGAAAGATTAGAGCCAGAGAAAGTAGTTCAAGTATTGTACCAAATCTTTGGCCTTGTTGCATCCTGCTACTGGGTTGGCATAATTGCGATTTCAAAGGAAAGTGAAAAAGCTCTGTCTCCTACCCCTGCTGATGTTGCATGCTGAGCTGCAATGTGGATCTGGTTTTGTTCAGCAGAGGCCTAGAAATAGGTACAAGCACAGCCACATTTGAAGTTGGTCACGGTTTATTGACTGATGTAGCTGCTGTGCTTCACGCTCTTTATGGAAATCAGAAAACAGATTCCTACAGTCTATACAAACTACCCTACTAACATCCTGTGTATGTTCTCTGCATGGAATAGACCCTTTTCCAAATGCCTGCAATTCTGCTTGTTGAGTTAAGATCAAGTGCTTGTCACCCATCCCTTTGAAAAGATGGACTAGCATGTAGGAAGCTTACAATAATGTTTTCAGCTGTCATCTTGTGTTTTTCTGAAGATATGCTTTCCAGGTTTTAATAACTTCAGACAAAGACCATGGAAAAATCAATTATCAGATTCCACAACATTCCCTTTGTAGAGTTAGAGCATTATTATAATTATTCTCAGCATAAAATATGAGCAAGCATAGTATTTGTTTGCGCTGCTTTGTCAGAGGCGTAACCGTGCGTGTCCCTCTCAGGTGGTTCAGCCGGAAGCAAGGCATCAGCCGAGTCCCAGGCTGCAATCGGCCCCAGAGCCCAGCACGCAGCAGCCGTGGCGCCAGGGCAGGCAGCCCAAAAGGGAAGCGAGCGAAGGGCCGCGACCACCTCCTTACCGCCCTCGCCGGGACGCTTTTGAAATTTCTACTGAAGGGCACTCGGGACCCAGCAACAGGGATCGCTCGGGCCCCAAGGCTCGTTCGCACAGCGTGAGAAGCCCGGCGTTCGGGGCCGCGGGCGCCGCAGGAGCGGCCTACTGCCAGCCGATCACTACTGTGACTGCCTCGGCTTCCGTCACTGTTGCTGTCCACCCTGCCCTGCACAGCCACGGCCCCCGGGCCGCGAGCTTTCCAGCCTACGAGGGACACCACGAAGCTGGCCATGCGCCATTTGAGGACCCCCATGTGCCTTTCAATGTGCGGTGTGAAAGAAGAAATTCTAAAGTAGAAGTTATAGAACTGCAAGATGTTGAATGTGAGGAAAGGATACCTGGCACCAGCTCACAGTAAGGTTGGTCCATCCCATGTAACTGCAAGCTTCGGCTTGTGTCAGGCAATGGTGTGATCAAAAGAAAGAGGGAAAAAAACGTTTCTCAGAGGTACCTTTTCTTTAGATAGCACTACTTACAGGTCACACTGATCACCTCAAGTTGGCTAACTATAAATATAGTACATTTTGCGCTAGACAAGAGAATGGCTAAGATAGTGCTTTCCAACACTGAGAAGTCATAGTGTGTTCAGACATGAACTACTTCAAAGAGCCTTGCAAAATGGATAAGTATGTCATACAATCCCACTTTACCAGATGAGGAAAATGAAGCAGAGATGTTGTATAACATCTTCAGAGCTGTCCTGACTGCATTTACCATTGCGTTACTCCTGTCTTCTGATCCCTGAATCAGGCATGCTCTAAAATGTTATATAAAATGACATTGCCTAGGAGAGTGTAAAATTGCCAGCTAGTTCAGGAGTTGTCATCTCTTGAATGAAATAGTTTGTGAAAGAATTTAAAGTCCATAATGAGGATTGAATACCCCTGCAGGATGAGCCGACTGAGAAGTGGGAAGTCCTACCATGCTTAGTGCACAGCTGCTCAGCAGAGTATCCCCTGCTCTTTGGGGCGGCCCTCAGAGACCTACCCAGTGACCTCGGACACTGGAAGTGTCTGAGCCGACCTCTGCCTTGCCAGGGGCAGCTGCAGTGGCTATTGCAGATTTGCATAGGGTAGAGCTGCCCATCGAATTTTTACACTGAAAACTTTTTGGGGGTCTTACCTGAAAAACTATTTCTCACTGTTTTCACACTGTTCTTCTCTTGCGGGGAAAAAAGAAAATGTTAGAATAGTTAGTTATCTCTGGATTCTTGTTTTTTCTCTTTGCTTGTCTGAGCTTTTTAGTGATAGACAGTAGTCTAAGCAGAGCAAGTAATTTAATTTTGATTCTAGAATATTTTGCACGTACACATGCGTGCATGTGTATGCACACACAGAGTTTTGATGGAAATTTTTACGATCATTGAAAGTGAAACCACTTTCTGATTATAAAATGTCTTTCCAAACATCCCAAAGCGTAGTCATGAATGCTTTTAGCCTTGCAATCTAGAAATATCACAAGTAATGGTATCCACAGAATAAGGAAATACTTGGGCTCAGCTTTTTCAACCTGAAGTGCCTGTTAATACGAGATTCTTAAATACAGTCAGTATTCAATGTTGGGTACTTCTTTTCCAACTGTTCATTGGTTTTGATTGAATTTGTCACAGGTATCTAAAACCAGGAACTTAGAAATTAAAGCATCTACATTTTTTTAATTGGCATCAGTTTTTCTTCACCAGGAAATTAATGACTGAGATGAAAGCAGAGCCAGCATTTCCTGACTGCTAGCTCTAACCACAAGAATCATGAAATGAATTGGCTTAGTTTGATTTGCTTGTTTTTCTTGAAATTTAGTGAATGCTTGCTTTTTTTTCTCTCCTTATTTGTGCAGGGTAATAACTGAAGCAAAGAAGAGGCCAAAGATGGAAAGCTGTATTTCCAGAACTGCTTGAAGAGAAGTACTGCTCAAAGTTGTGAGAAAGGACATGCTGCATCAGGACAACAGTTCACTGTTACTGTAACCTATTGTATTATTTTGTTAAATATTTCTTTTAAGTATTTAAAAGATGTACACATATGTAATATACAAAAGAATGATGTAAAGTAGTATAATCTGGAGTAATTTGCCTCTGGGCAATAGAATGGGGACAATATTGTGTGCTCTTTGTACTTCTTGTACATTGATATCTGTGCCACAACTAAGCTTAATCTAGTTCTAAATTTCAGCATAAGTTGCTGCTGCTTAAATATTTTATAATTTACTTGTATAATTCTATGCAAATATTGGTATGTAATAGGATTTTTTAAAGGTACATGTCTGTTTAAAATATTTTAAATTTGCATATCACAACCCTGTGGTAGTATGAAACGTTACTGTTAACTTTCAAACACGCTATGCGTGGTAATCTTTAAACTAAGCAAATATGAAGAAAAGCAAGTTAATCTGGGAGGCTTAAATAGATTTAGCTATGTGCAGGTTTTGTTTTGCTGTATGTGTCCATGTGTGCATCTGGAAATATGCATGCTTTTGCGTGTATGTTCCTGGTGTACTGTAGTTTCTCTTTTACTGTATGTTAACACTTGGTGGGCTTACAAACCCACTGATGCTGATGTGAGTCTGGCTTTCCCTGTTAGTAGGCACTAGTGAAAACTCTGTTGTTGTTTACCAATGTATACAGCTACAGACTGCCATCATCAAAGGCCCAGCTGAAGTACTAGAGAAGACAGGGAGTTGAGGTCTGGAATTATGTTTCAGTTCCCAAACCCTTAATGACCTAGTTCACATGACTTTGGTCAAGTCACTTAACTGCCCCATGCCTCAGTTTCTCATTCTGTAAAATGGTTATAATTACACTTACCTACCTCCCAGGAATGTTGTGAGGCTTAATTACTGTTCATGTAGTGCTTTGAATTCCCTTTTTTCCTTGCAAAAGGTGCCAGGTAAGTGCAAGCACTATAACCATTATTTTTTCACTTCCAAAGGTGCTGGATATTGAGAGGTGCTGGTTATAGAAATACAATGAGCATCTGCCTTATTTTGATACTGTTAATTGTGAGTGGCATTCGAAGCTGGATAGTGAATTGTTTGATGGTAAGCCACAGCTGAGCTGAGTTATTACAGCACTGAAAGCAGTATCTTTGGTCACCTTATTTTCATGGCAGGAAGGAGTTAATAGTAAGGGATAAAAATCAAATGGAAGGATTAAAAAAAAAAAAGTATATTCACTTTTTAAATATAAATGGCTTTCTGGTGGGCCAGGATGGTAATGACACGTAAGGCCTGGGTAGTTCTTTTCTCTATTGTTTGTTTTCTCCCATGCTGCATCGGCACTTTTAATTAAAACAGCTAAACTGGGATCTCTTTGTGAAACTGATTTAGCTTTTTGTACTATTATTTTTAAACTAAAAGGGGATTGCTGCAGGTGAAGGGTCTGGAAAAACACTACAGTCTGTGTTCCAGTTGGAAACAAACCCTAGGAACAAAGAACCTTTATTTAAAATAATGCAACACAAGTTTCCATTATCTCTGTCTTCTTTTTTCATCTTTTTTCTGCCCTTTTCCAAGCTGTTTTCTAGAGCAGGTAGATGTTCAATTTTGTATTCAGAGCCAAACACAACCAATATTCAGTTTCTAAACACAGCAATGGTAGGGCTTTTCTTTATGTGTGTAGATATAGATATATATATATATACCTGAACAGCAGTGGCCAATTCTTTGGTGGGAAAGTGTTTTTCTCCAATGGCTTCAGGGAGTCTATCTTTGCCCACAGACCTTGCCAGCAAAACAAATGGGGATAATTAGAATGCACAAATTTCCATGCCTTTTTTGCTCACTTGAAAACACTTTGATATGAGGCACTTGTTTACAGATCTCCAATGTGAACGCTCGAAGAGCAGGTGGCGAGAGCCTGGTGTCATTCCCGTGATACATAAGCTACTGTTTCAGTGCACACCAAGGGTTAATGTCACAACTGCCTACTGGTCCAGTTCACTGTCTTAACATGAAAACTCTTGATGACAAAAAGATGAGGGCCCCCAATTTAGCACTAGCAGCATAGTGACCTCAGATCATACAAACTCTGCAACAAAACTGTATGATACTAATTGGAAGCTGCCTTCAACCACCAAGTTTGTGCGCTCATGTGTCAGAGGTTGGCAGGGCTCCCACTGGCACTGCTGCTGCCTCTGTGCCGCAGGCTGCCTTGCTGCCTGCTCTTCCTTGGGAGGAAAGGGGCCCAGGGCAAGCTGCAGTGTCTGCCACCTGCCCCTGCCCAGGTCTTCCTGCGTGCTTGAGTGTGGGCGAGCTGTCTGCTGCTTCGTGCACAATGTAGACCTTCTTCTTCGATAGTCACATTGGCAAGGGGAGAATTCAGTGGCTGGCAACATTTATTTTGTTTTGGTTTTGTTTCTTAACTTTTTTAATCATGGGTGATATTTATATTTTTGTATCATAAGAATGTTTTTCTTACAGTATTTGTCATGCCAGTTTATAACAAACAGAATGCAGGGATTTTATTTCTATTGGAAACACTATTACAGTTATGTTTTTACTGTTTAATGGATTTTTATTTGTATAGAGTGCTTACTAATGTTAAATAGGAAAGAGTATATAACATCTACATTATGGACTTGTTGTAGCTTTTAGTGTAAGGAGTTAAATGGGAAAAAATATTCAAACTGGGTCTCATTGCCTGCCTGTTTGGTAGGAGTGGGTTTGTGTCATTTCAGTTACAAAGATAAAATTATGCCATATAATTTATTTATATGAAAATTTATTTTTGTAGTGTACATAGTAGTCGTCAAGTCTTTTGACAGAAGTATATTTTTAAAGAGTTTATATGTAATGATGATACCATTATGTTTTGGAACACTGCTGAGATACAATTACAGTGCACACTTTTCCTTGTAAACTCCTGGAGAAAAGAAAGTGTTTAACAGTGTTACGAGAGAAAGAGAGTGTGAATATTCATACAATTCTGAACTGTGTTTTAGTTACCATTTGTGATCTAGTATGGTTCTCATTTTAAGCTTTGAATGGAAATTGTACAAACTCTCTAAATATTAATGTTCAAACACTGATAGAAATTCTAACATGAATAAAAAAATATTATAACTTACAGGGTGTGGATTTGGTTGTTTATGGAATGCTTCTTTATTTACTGCTGGTCATCTCTGCAGGTGCAACCATGCAATCATTATGATGTAGATCATGAATCTGAGATCTTTCAGTATTTGGGATGTGTGGGATATTCAGATTTGCCCATTTTGGAGCAGGAGCCATTTGTTACCCTGTCTAAATGGTAGCATGCTGGTCCTTGTCTGTTGATTCTGTTACCTTTGTTGCATGTTGGGGGATAGGTTTAGGACTGGGTTATACATGTTATTCTCACTCTGAATAAAACAATTTGTGTAGACTTCAAACTCTTGGCTGAAGCACTTATATAAAGGTTATTTCTTCTTAGATGTGGGAGGAAATTCTTTGTCTTTTTCCCATCTCTGTGGTTGCTCCCTAAATTGGTTAAGAGAATCAGTCTGGTATTTCCACTTTGTGGAAGAAAAAGTAAATGTGGAGTTCTGAAAAGCCCTCCATAAGAAGGGAGACTCTTGACAAAATTCCCTCTGGGAAGCGTGCTACCGCTTGCCAGCCAGGCTGCGGGTCCCTGTGCCCTGCATGAGCCCCACTTGGCAGGGAGGAGAGGCTACAGTGAGCGGCAGAGTGAACAGCCTAAGTTAGCAACATCTGTCTGAAGTTACTTGTATTGTAAACCTCAGTGTGGTTTCTCCTGTGCAGATACTCTGCTGAGCATCCTTCAAAGTGCCACAGAGCCAGCATTCCTTTACTTTATCCTGTAACCCTTAGATGATTTTTTTACATGAGTCTTCTAAATTTCTCATAAGCAAAAAGCCCAAACATGTCTTGAGATAATTTATAATTCAGCCTCTACTTTCCATGGTCAGAGGAAATACAAATACAATTTTCTATTTTATGTTTTCTGGAAGTTTACCTACACAAGAGAAAAATAAAGGATTTGAACTGCAAAACTACACATGTGTTTTTGCTACTCAAAATACTCTCCCTCACACCCTCAGGATTAGCCAGCCTGAGTCAGGTTGCAGATTTGGCTTTTGTGGATACAGCCCATGAAAATAGTGCTCACTTAGGCCTTGCTTTAGCTCAACTCACTCACTTTGTCTTTTGTGTCCCAGCCATCCATGGGAGCAGCTCCATTCACACAGCTGGAAACCATGTAAATAAATCAATCCATTCTGTCTGTCAGAACATAGGATTTTTTCTTTAAACACATTCCATTTTGCATCAACAATAGCTATTTACATGATACTACTTGTCATGTTTAGGTTTCTTATCATTTTGCTGTCAGTCTTATTAACCCCAGGTAAGAACTTGATCAGATTTTTGCCAGAGATTGGCCATATTTATTCAGGCCTTAAGTAAACACGTGGCCAAATTTTTGTTGGCATAATGCATGTATTTAACAGCTTCAGGAATGCTGCATGCTGCTAAACTGCAGCAGCACTGATGTATGAACAGGTGTTTCATTTTTGTTAACTTTTACTCCCAGTGAGAATTTGAGACACTGACTGTTTATATCTGAATATACCACTGCCAAATTATAATTATTTTTAATGTCTGCTTCAAGCAATGAGAACAATTACTACTTTCCAACTCCATTTAATCATTCTTGTCTTTTTTGTTGCAAACATGTTGAATCTTATTGCTAGAACAGAGTGTGTGCCAGGAAAATGCACTACCTAGCTTGAGTGGCTTGAAAAAATACATGCTCAGTTTAACTTTCCCAGGTTAATTTCAGCTAATCAAGCACAAAAATAAAGCGGTACTCTGNAATGTACATGCTGGCATATTGGACTTATTTGATACTGCAGAAATCATTTTGCCCCTACAGACACTATGTAAGCAGGAGAAATCTCTGCCTCAGGTCCTCAGTTGTCTGCAGCGTCATCTGGGCCACTTAGCACAGCTTTCCTTATGAACACTTCCACTCTCATTTTGACAGCCATAACTGCATGTGTCGTCCCTAGTGTTTCTGCTGCCACAGCAGCTAGACCTGCTCGCCTTTGGTACAAGGTAAGCCTGCAGTGGAGAAGATTGTATTTAGGGTTAATGATGCACACAACACAAGGCAGCTTGTGTTTTAGTCTGTTTTGCCAAGCTGCCAGTGAAGACTTGCTGGATCTGTGCGTCACCTAGATGAATTAGGATGCCATGTGCACACAGTGGATACAAACTTTGGCACAATGAAGCACAAAAAATGTGGCTTTTCTGTCTGGTCGTTCCAGCCCTTGAGCTCAAATCTTCTCAGCAGGCCAACCATATAGCCCAAAGGACAAGCCAGTGGGGAAGACTACTACCTTTGCTGAGCAGGAACTTTCACAGGAGCTCAGGGCAATAAAGGAGAGCTTATGACCTTTGGAAGAAGGGACAGGCAACTCGGGAAGGGTAAAAGGATGTCTTTAGGTCATTTAGAGAGAAAACTAGATAGCTCAACTAGAATTCTGCTGTTAAAGATTATAAAAAGTGTTTTTATAAATGCTTTAACAACAAAAGGAGGGCCATGGAAAATCTCCAACCTTTATTGGATGCAGAAGGGAACACTGTCACCAAGGATGACGAAAAAGTTGAGGTACTTAGTGCCCTCTTTGCCTCAGTCTTTGCCAGTAAGACCAGTTATCCTCAGGGCAGCCAGCCCCCTGAGCTGGTAGACAGGGATGGGGAGCAGGATACACCCTCTGCAGTCCAGAAGGAAGTTGTTAGTGACCTGCTGTGCCACTTAGAGAGTCACAAGTCTGTGGAGTCAGATGGGATCCACCCAAGCTGGCACAAGTGCCCACTAAGCTGCTCTCCGTCATTTATCATCCGTCCTGGCTAGCTGAGGTCCCAGATGTCTGAAGGTTGGCCAGTGTGGCACCCACCTACAAGAATGGTGGAAGGGAGGATCCAGGGAACTGTAAGACTGTCAGCCTGACCCTAGTGCCAGGGAAGGTTACAGAACAGATCATCTTGAGTGCCATCACACAGCACATACAGGGCAACCAGGGGATCAGGGCATTAGGCCCAGCCAGCAGGGGTTTGGGAAAGGCAGGTCCTGCCTGACCAACTGGATCTCCATCTATGCCCACATGACCTGCCCAGTAAATGAGGGAAAGGGTGTGGGTGTCGTCTGCCTTCAGTGAAGCCTTTGATACTGTCTCTCAGAGCATTCTGCTGGAAAAGCTGGTAGTCCATGGCTTGGGTGGGTGCGCTGTTTGCTGGATTAAAAACTGGCTGGGCTCAGAGAGCGGTGATGAATGGTGCCACATCTGCTTGGGGGCCTGTCACTAGAGGAGTTCCCCAGGCATAAGTGTTGGGGCCAGTCCTGTTTAACATCCTTATTAATGATCTGGATTAGGGGATCAAATGCCCCCTGAGTCAGCTCCCAGATGACAAGTTGGGTAGGAGTCTCAATCTGCTGGTGGGTCAGAAGGCTCTGCAAAGAGATCTGCACAGGCTGAAACCAATTGTATGAGGTCCAACACAGCAAAGTTCTGGGTCCTGCGCTTCAGCCACAACCCCATGCAGTGCTACAGTCTTGGAGAAGAGTGGCTGAAAAGCTGCCCTGCAGAAAAGGACCTGGGGGTGTTGAACATGATCCAGCAGTGTGCCCAGGTGGCCAAGAAGGCCAGTGGCATCCTGGCCTGTATCAGCAATAGTGTGGCCAGCAGGACCAGGGCAGTGATTGTCTCCCTGTACTCAGCACTGGTGAGGCCACACCTCGAATGCTGTGCTCAGTCCTGGGCCCCTCACAACAGAAAAGTCATTGAGGTGCTGGAGTGTGTCCAGAGAAGGGCAACAGAGCTGGTGAAGGGTCTGGAGCACAAATCCTGTGAGGAGCAGCTGAGGGAGCTGGGATTGTTTAGCCTGGAGTAAAGGAGGCTCAGAAGAGACCTTACTGCTCACTACAACTCTCTGAAAGGATGGTGCAGTCAGGTGGGATTCATCCTCTTCTCCCAGGCAGAAGGTGACAGGATAAAAGAAAATAGCCTCAAGCTGTGAGAGGGAAGGTTCAGGCTGTACAGTATCAGGAAAAATTTCTTCATGGGAGGGGTTGTTAAACCTTGGAATGAACTGCCCAGGGAGGTGGTGGCATCAACCATCTCTGGAGGTGTACAAGAAATTACTGGACATGCCAGTCGGTGCTATGATCTAGCTGGCAGTGCTGATCAGTCAAAGGCTGGACTCAGTGATCTCAGGGTCTCTTTCAACCTAAATGATTCGGCGATTCTGTGACTCTTCGTTCAGCTCCCCGGCGTCCCCTACCACCACCCCACTACTCTCCCCATCACATGCTCTCTGCAGGATGTCCACCAGCACTATTTGCTGTGAGCAAATCCCACATAAAAACTCTTCTCCTCTGTGCTTCCCAGGGCTCCTCCCCTTCCTCTGACACAGGTCCCCTTCTGCAGCCAAGCTGACCCTGCAAAATGAGCAGAGGGACAGAGAGCAGCTGCTGGGTTTGGCACCAGGAGTTGCTGCCAAGCCACAAAAGAAGACCCAGGTCCCCATGCGAAGGCCAGAGATGGTCCCAGATGGCCCCAGGCATGCAGCTGGAAGGGGTGGAAAGGCAGAACGCAGCCAGGGCAGGCCAGGCACCACCACTCTGGGGCTGCACAGGGGGACAGAGGTCTGTCCTTGGCTGCAAGGTATGGGATACTTGTGGAGACCTCACAATACAGAAAGTTCAGACCTGAGATTCAGAAGAATTTCTTTCCTTGAGAGAGTAGTCAAACAATGGCACAGGATTCCTAGAGAGGCTGTCAATGCCCCGTGCCTGTTAGTGACTTAAAAAGAGGCATTTGAACAATGCCCTTAATAACAGGATTTAATTTTTCTGGTCAGCCCTGGTCAGGTAGTAGGACTAGATTATCATTGTAGGTCCCCGCCAACTGAAACAGTCTATTCTATTCTGTTCTATGCTGTGCCATGCTACGCTATTCTGAACATTTGAACATTTAGTATTTAAATAAGTATAGATGGAGCATGGAAATTCCTGAAAAATGTGATGGGAATAAGCCATGAGTCAGCAAAGGCATTTAAGAGCTTTAAGAAAATACTGCTTTTAAATTGTCACCAGTGGAATTATTCATAGGTAAATCTGCAAATCTAAATTTGTATTAATCTTTAATGGTTTGGTCCAGTGTACAGTGAAAAGTGTGGTCCTGGTTACGCTATTCATACTCTTCCTTTAATCCACAGTATGTAACTTGGACACAGTTGGTCATCCCCATGGAGCTGTCCTCTGCTGTTGTTGACTACAAAAGGTACATAGATTTCTGAGTGCTGAGGCTTCAGCTCATTCTTGAGCTAGTTGCATGTAGTTGAAGTTGAGAATCAAGCAAAAAAAAAAATGCAGGGTTTTTTTTGCCTTCAGACTGTAGTTGTAATTTAGTCAGTGGTACTCTTTGGTCAGTGGTACTCTGGGACTTCATGAAGGGATTCATACTTCAGGAGCCTTTTTGAGCTGCATCTGAAGCAGAAAGCTGCACAAGGAGAAACAACAAGCAGCAGATTTTGTTTGTGGAAGGGACCTATCTCACACCCATCTGAGATGTGCAGAAGAGCTTTGCTGGGATAGCCTTGTGAACCATAAACCTAGGCCTCCAGGTCACTGCCATTATAACCAGTCTTTCTCTTATTATTGTGGTATTTTATAATTGTATTCTGGTTTTGCCATTCTGTATTAATTTATCACCTTTTAAATTTTTCTTCTGTTTCAATCTTAGAAAACCTTTTAAGTCAAGAAAATTACTGCACCATTACCTCCGTGGAACTGAATCTATGTAGGGCAATAGTTGGGGGAGGGGGGTGTCATTTTAATTTAAATATTATTTTAACACCTCTTTCTCTCTTTGCCCTTCCTCTTCCTTGCTTTCTCCTTTGTACATCCTCCCAGGGATGTCAGCATGGCTCATGGTTAGCTAGTGAATGGAGCTATGCCCACAGATACCTGTGAGATGCAGTCTGAATTGTTTCAAGAAGCCAATGAAAAGAGCTAGTGCAGAAATACAAGATCTCTGGTGCACCAATAAGATACTACAATTTTGATTTGGGGCAGGGCAGGCCTGAGGAATCCCAAAAAATAAACCTCTGTAAGAAGCCTTCAGAGCATATTCCCTGGCATATTACTTGCATTTCTTCTGTTTTGTTTACTTTCTGTTTTGTGTATGTTTCACAAATTGTTTTATGATTCAGATTTTGCATTAGTCTAATGGAGAATTTACATTTACATTTTGAAAGCCATTTTTATCATTTTTAGCAGAAAAAATACTAATAGAGAAAACCCGAGATTCTCCTAACAAAAAGTAACATGGGCTCTGATCCTTTGAATAGTTAAATCTTTTGTTTCAGAATCACGGTAAGTAACTAGGACTATTCAAACTGGAAAAATTAAATACGTACTTGTCCTGGTTTGACCAGAGGTGAGTTTTTCAAGGAAGTTGTGGTCAGACCAATCAGTGGCAGAAGTGAGTATTGACATCTGGTGTGGCCACTAAGGAGATGTGTCACCTCTGAGAACATGAGGAGATAAAGGAGAGATTCACGGAAGAACTTCCTTTTGTGTTCCGGCCTTAGAAAGGAGCAGATCTCGTCCCTCACCCAGCCTGGGCCTGGGTGGGGGAGGGGCAGCCATGCCGCCTGAAGCCATGCGGCCTGAGGAGAGAGGTAGGCCGGAGCCCGGAGAGAGAGAGAGAGAGGTGGAAGGAAACGGGACTGAGCCAGCTTCTGCAGGATGGAAGGGTGGAGAGACAAGGAGATGGTTCTCTACCCCCTCCCCCCCTCCCAAAGAGAGAGACTGTGCCGGCCGAAGAGTTGGAGCGGGGGAGGTTTCCTGGCCTTGAGAGTCCTGGCAGTAGAGACAGAGACTTTTTTAACCCTTCTCTTCCTTGGGGAAAAGAAAGCTTTATGAAGCATTAATCCTTCTGTGCAGTGTTTTGGAGTGAGAAGATAGACAGCCTGGAATCCT
>WEIT01025910.1:11737-72953 GCA_013389985.1 Dryoscopus gambensis | reverse complement strand
CAAAGGTAATGAACATATGGCTGCTGCTACTCTGCCCCATAGCCTGCTCGCTCTTATTCATGATGCTCAAAGGCCACATTTTTACAACTCACTTTTTTTGAGGCCTGGACCTGAATGTGTGCTTTGGCTGTCACAGAGACCATTTCTGTCCTTCAGCATTATGATGGGCAATGCTCACAAACACCTGCAAATGGAGACGAGAAATACTTGCCAAGTAAGTGTCTAAAATGGACACTGATGTAAGGAGGCACATCTACTTTCATTGCTGGCAGCCAAAGAGAAGGCAGCATTTAATGAGTAGCTCCTGTGAGTGGGTGAGTATGTGTGTGGGGAACAATGCTCACACAAATTGGAGAGTATGATTACTTTTTCATTGGCAATTGAAGAATCACAGTATCATTTTGACATAGCTTGGCCACGGACATAGTTTTAACTGAGTAATAAACACATATCGTATTACTACAAATGCTATTATAATATTGCATAGAAGTAACTCCTGCTGATTTAACAGTGCTTGGAAAAAAATAATACAGCATTTGTCTCCATGGAATAAAATTCTTCAAGATCCTGGCAATTAGTTGAATGAAGCAACAGAAGCAACAAAAATACTGGAAGTGCTAAATAACTAATGGGAAACAAACTTGAGCAGCTTTCCCTATGCCAAGAACTGTAGAAACCTGATTTTGAATTTTGGCAGTTCTGCATTTAACAGAGCTCCTAGTGGTTTATATCGGTCTAAACATTAGGATCTCTTTCCATGAGTTCAGTCTTGTCACTCTTCCTAAAATGCAGTTTGAAGCAACAATGAATCAAAATAAATTGCTTATAAATTGAAAAAATTACTAGAAGTGTGAAAGGCATTTGTTATGTCCTGCTAAATGTTTTGCTCTCGACAAATCTCGGGTGAAGAATTTTGAAGTCACTGTCAAGTGCTAAACTATTGCACTAGAGATCTGTCTCCTGTGCTCTCCAAAAGGCTGAAGGGCAATAACAAAGCATGACACACCTCTCCAAATATTTAAGCAACAACGAACAATGGTATGAGACAATACTGCAAGATAGTGTTGCATGCAGGGAGTGTTGCTGGCCTTGAAGTCACCTCTTGAAGTGTGGTAACACCCTAGGGTGTCTCCTGTCATTGCATCATTTAAATATGAACTGGAAAAAAGAAACTTTAGACCTTTAAAGAAACCTACTTTAAGAGAGGAATTATTAGCAGATGGAAGCTGGTGGAGAAAGGACTTTGATTTCTGCAGGTTTAATTCCCACCCGAGCTTCATGTATGTTCAAAACAGTGCGATCTCCTGAAGGAAAGGCAATATTTTAGGTCATTGCTCCCTTTTATGCCCTTTCATCTTCCCAGTGAGTATGTCCCATTTTGAGGGCCATCTGCCAACAACTCGCTGAAGCAAAGTGGACTTTGGTCACTGTTCTCCTGCACTGCTTGGGCCTGTGGGCAGGACTACTTGGATATTACTTGGCGGAAGTATCCATGGCTCTGATCCACCGTGAAGTTTGCACAACAGCTAGTATAAACTCTAAGGTGAATCTACCCAAGCATTTCAATGTCTTCATCTCACTGAGCAAACATTTTCAGGTATCATTCTAACTCAAAAGTTTTCCATATTTGATTCCAAATGAACCTTTTCTATAACACTGTTTGTATTTGGCTTCCTGCTGAATGAAACTCATAGGTTTCTATGAAGCTATGCTGGGAAGGAATTTGGCCTACTTGCTTTAAAACAGAATGTGCTTGGAAAGATGTGACATGGGATGCGAACTGGTTGTATTTTATCTTGGGTTATTTCAGATAAATAGGGCCTGTTTTCTAGTAGGCTGAAGTGCATCCATGGGACCACTGCTTCACAGGAAGTAAAAAGGAAATACCTCCCTTTCAACTGCAGCCATCTTACTGTGTTGAAATCCAAACATTCAGAATAGCACCATAATCAGACACAGAAGATGCACAAGTTTAAATTACGTCAAATTCGGAATAGATGTGCAGTGGATCACCTTGATTAAGAGAGTCATATTTCACCTGCTAGAAACTGAGGATTGTGTTTCCCATTCTTTGCAAACACAATTCCGACCATGCCTTATGTTTGCCGAAATCATTACTGACAACACTTATCTGCAAGTGGAATATTGCATATGAGCAGGGAAGTAAACTCCTGCTTCATCGTGGGTGTCCACTGCTACACACTTTGAGAGGTACATGGCATGAAGGCCCCAGGATGGTGAAGAGCTCTATTATCAGATACAGCAAGCCATGATGCGACCAGTCATGGAGAGGGAATAATGTTTCACCAAATAGCATAAGTACACGTGGTAAAAGCAAATGCTGGGATGTCTGTTTAAGTGTGGTTTTTAAATCAGGCTTTCAAGAATGTGATGAGCTAGCCTTGTTTTGCTGACATCACTGGACTTCCAAGAGCTCCAACACAGGTTGGCGTTTTTGTCCAAAGTCAACGCCTACAGGACTTGTGGATTTTGCTTTGTCATCTTCATGCAACCACATAGGTCTGACATAGTGCTCCACAGAACCAGAGCTGAACACCATGAGTTTATCAGGTCAGGATGCTGGCTTAATTTCAAATACAAAGCTTGGTGCACTTTCAGGTATTTCAGAGATATTGTACACTGATTTTACATGATATGCAAATTCATGAATGCTAGCAATGAGTGGATGCACTAACCTCCTTCCCTAAAACTGAAACAAAATTATATAGAAACACTTTATGGTACAGATTGGCTTTTTAAAGTCCTAAACGTGTTTAAATTGATGTAATTTTTGTTACCCTTAAAAAAACCCCAACCCACAGACCAGCAGATCTTCCTTTTAGCAGACTACATGTACATTTACATGAGTGAAAGAAGAAATACACCCTGTATCAGCATCAGGTGAGGATACAGTCATGCACAGAGATATAATCAAAGTAATAAAATGATACAAGCATGTTTTAACATATTTCTGTTTCACTTTTCATGTTTACTTAGCATCAGCTCCATAAATAATGAAAAGGAATTGCCTGGCTTCAGTCTTGGTTAGCTAATGAAGTATGCTACAGGGATACAAAGTTGTTGGAATGTGTGAAATACAGATAGTTCGTATTATATACAGCCACAGAATCAAGACAGGAAGAGATAACTAAGCAACATTTATACAGTAAGTGTATAAGTAAGAAAATATATGTTTTTTGACCTGAAGTTGTAATAGCTCAATACCATTCTTACAAGGAGTCCCTAGGCACAGCTGAAATGTTACTTTCATTTGCAAATGTATAGAGAGTTGATAGAAAATAATTTCCCATGATAATTCTTTTTATGATCCTTCTATTGTAATTTGTAAATAATTAATAAATATGAGCTTGCAACATGCAGGTATCTGTGGACTCTATTAGCAATTAACAGATAGAGGTAGAGGCATTCCTATTTACAGGGAAAGCTCTTGGAGAAAATGGACCTGAATTATTCAATTATCTTTGGCATGAGAAAAAAAGGTTGTCATGAATTCTAACATTTATTTGCAAACATGCAGGCAGTCCTGTATGGTTATTATGTATATGATGTCATCATGCTTTTAAATTGTAAAAGATATGAATGACTTAGCATATAAAAGAATCCCTAGATGTCATTAGGAAGCTGTGACAGTCATTCCCCCTTTAATTTTCCACATAAACCACCAACAGCCAAAGTGGTTCTGGAGCAGACAGCTAAGAAAACAGAGTGGTCGTGGGAAAGCCCTGCTTTTGAACTCAGGTGAGATGAAAGATAATTATACTGGCTGCACTGTTGGGGTTTTTTTTTTAAGCGCTTGCTTAGCATACAAGTGGTGCAGCTGGAATGCTGCTTGCTGTCACCCCGGTAGGCAGGCAGGTACCTCGGCTGCAGAAAACACAGAGTTCCTGGTGCCTCTGCTTGCACTGAGGTGGCTCAGTGCGTGTTGGGACCTGCACAGTCTGTAGGACACATGGCCTTTGTGTTAGTGCCAAGGGTGGCAATATGGTCCATTTCATGTAAATGCCATACAGCCCTTGGGCTTCTGGCAGGCTGCCAGGGCAGCCCACAGCTCTCTTACGAAGATAATACTGCTGTGATATTCTACAGAGATCAATTAAAATGCTGCAGCCACTTCAATGTTGAAGCATGTGGGATCCCCTAACCCAGAATTCTTAGGTATGGCAAAGATTTATACAGCTATTGTAGACACATGCATCTATGCACAAAAGAGCTGGAGCACTGTCAATAACTTTTAACTGAAAGCTCTAAAATGAGAAGATGAACACAAATACTCAGAATTGGATTTTAAATATATTCTGCGACAGGTCAGTGGGACCATTTCCACTGCTGACAAAAGAATACAGTCCTGCAAATCTATCTTGCTCACTACAGTTTTCTTCTTGTACAATACTGGTAGATTAATAATTTCTTTTTGCCTTCTCTCCAGAAGAAGCCACAATTTTCTTTAATATCATAGTGGGTTTTTGTGGAAATTAGCACACTACAAAATGAGAATGGCAAATAACTCCATTTCCAAATGCTATGTTCAGCAGCCAGATTTATTAGTGGATTTGGCAGCATTTGCCAACTCCTTTGCACATGAATAACTCTATTCATATTGTTTAAACAAATGAAACTAGGATAAATGAGATTATTGCCAATAGCAAATTACATTCTATATAAAAATAAGAATTAGCCTGTACCAAATTCACATGCTTTTATTTATTTCCAATACAATTTATGCACAGAAACACTACAGTAGACCAGCTGAGAGTATAGGTTTCAGTGCACTCAAGTAGCAGAAAATTAGAGGAGTATCCTACAACAGGGGTACCTTTCCAGGAGGCTGGAGACCACAGAAGGACCTGGTACAAGGAGACGAAGCAACCCTGAACCTCTCACAGAGCTCATGCCACTTTGAGGAGAAAAGAACTGTGTGTTACAGTCTTCTCAGTCAGCATGCCCAGCTGAGACTGAGGGAACATAAAGCTGGATTAACCTACCCTTGCAGATACTGCTACGTATCCAGCCATAGCTCGGGATACTGGTTACTCTACCTAGTGGAAGGCAGAGTCTGCTGTAAACATGACATGAAACCTAACCATATTATCCATCTTATGGTTTCCTTTGTCGGTCACATATTCAAACTGGTCGTCCAAGCTCCATTTTGTTCTCAGTTATTGCATTCCTCAATTTGGTCTATAAAGTTGATATAAGTATGGCACTCCAGCTCTCACTGATGGACAGTGAAAATTTTTTGATTAATACAACTTTGTGGGGTAGTGCCACAATACTCTTAAAAATGTTCCCTATACCCTCCCTAAGTTTGGCATATATCTTCCTTTTTAAGAAGTCATGATGTCTCTTCATTTCCCCTTGGCTGTTTCTGCTTCCTTCATGGAACACTTCTTTTCCACTTGCCCTATTCCCCTCTAAATCACCTATATTTATCTACCTTTCTCCCTCATACGCTTTTCCTTAACATGTATTCCATTCGTTTGTCCTGCTGGTGTTTTCAGGCTTTTGCTGCTTCTTCCCTTCCCCATCTCGCCGAAGGCTTTTTTCATTCTCACTTATCCACTGGGGCTTCTCCTCCCACTCTGTTACTGACCACGTGCTAGCTGACCCCTGGCCCAAGTGCCTTCAAGATGGGGTCTAATGCCAGTGGTGGCAGAGGGAGCACGAAGGATGCCTTCTGTCCTTGGTCCTTCACCTGGGAAGAGATACTTGGAGCACGAAATAAGAAAAGAATCAAAAGGTCTTCTTACTTGGAGCTGACACCATGGGTTAGACCTTCCAGCAGATAGGTCCATTCACCATGGGACCGATTGCAAGAACATTCATCACAAGCTCTGAACAGGGAGAAGGGTAGCCAAGAACACAACAACTGCCTCTAGTGATTAATACCTCCACACTTTTCACTTGGGGAGGGCTGGCGACTTCCCTTGATACAGTCCACTCATTTGGAGGTGGGCTGAAAGCATCTTTCTCTTAAAAGAAAAACAGACCTTTCATAAAGGTTATCACTTGTCACCAGGAAACTTACATGCTGGCATTTTAAAGACTTTTTCTTGAAAAGTAATAAAAATAACTAGCAGAAAAGTGATGTCATTTCTGACATTGTCTGTGTGGAAGCCCCCAATAGGAAGTACTGTAAACCATTTCCCAATCTGCTTTTACACAGGCCTAAGAATTAAAAAGAGAATTTAAGTGTTTAATGCTAAACCAAATGTTTAATTTTCAACATCCCCATAGAGTCACACTGCAATGTGGAGGTTGCAGTTAAAAGCCCAGATTCCTTCGTCTTCCTGACATTGAATCTACACTATAACAAAAACATTTTGAAATTAATGTAGAAATAGTTCTAACTGGAGCATTAACATAATTTACTTCAGTCATGTTCAGCAGGATCATTTATATCTTACACATGTGATGTGTAAGTATTCACTCTGCCTATACATATACAGTTGGATTTTATATATTATATATAAAAACACTCCCTTACAAAGTATGATTCATTGGTTTAGCAGTTGGTATTTTAGCTTTTCTAGTATGTTCAAAAGCAGTTTATACATTTAGAAGTATGGTGTATATAATCATTACCACTTTAAGTAGGGCCTCATCCCATCCATATGAGAAGACACATTACACGTGCTAAGCTGAGCACTGAAACCTACTGAGGCAATCCAAAGCTGTGGAAGAATTGTGAGCCACGCTTTGGCTAACTGTTTTCTGTGCCATTAGAAAGTGGTTTACAATCTGATTTATATTACCCACAGTAAAATATACTTATCAAGACAAAAGAGTGCAAAATGCTACACTTTATCATGTTCCAGAGCTGATCTTACAACAGGGTGTGCCTTGGCCCAGGAGCAGGACTACGCTGTCTCATGATTAGAGAGCAGATCCCATGGTCTGTCTTGCCACTGATCTGTGGCAAGCTGAATGGTCTCCCTGGGTTTTGGTTCCTCAAAAGGAATTGCAAATCTTACCAACCGAAGCTGTATGTTGAATTTTCTTACCTAATGGATGTCAGATAACCACAGAGATCTGCTGACTGCCAAGAATGGTCCTACACACATCTGACATGAATGACAGGCATCCCCACCTGAATATCAGCAAACCCAATGTAAACACATCATAAAGAACATCCTTATGGAAACAGTTCACATGCTTGTGCAGAGAAAATGGAAAAAATGCATGCCTCCATCTAGAGTAAAGCTTGTGCCATATGTGATTACAAAGACTTGTAGGCTGAAACGAGGCTGGCTATATTCAACATTTGGGTCCCACATCGGCTGTTATGGATCTTCTTAATGTTGTCAGTCACAGACAGCCCACCCACACGAGCTCTTTGAGACAAAGGAGAGTACACTCCTTTTTTTGGGTGACAGATGTAACTGAGAACCTGCTTCCCTGTTTTGTTTGCAACCCAAGAAAATTTAATGGGACCTTTGCTGAAAACGGTTAGGTCAGATAATCACTAACCTTGCAGGCTTTGAGGTCTGTGTTGCCTCAGTATAAGCAACACAGTATAAGTAAACTTGGGAAGAGAGACAATGTTGACCTTCTGTACCAAGTGGTTCCTCTAACCACAAAAAATGCCATGTCTTGGCTCAGATTCATTCAGTTCAACTTGATGGGAAGATGGAGGATGGAGGGAGCATGCTTGATGATACTCAGAAATAACACATCCCATTTAGCACCATCAGAAGGCTGAAGATGTTGAATATGAATCAAATACTCTGGCGTTTTACCTGGAAAAATGAAAGACTTTTTGCTAAGTGTGTGCAAATTGTGTTTTTTTTTTTTTTAAATCTCACAATATGCAGTGATTTTCACAGGAAAAAAAGAAGTATGTCAGTGACATACAAATCAGAGCATTAATCCATTTCAAGTCCCTGCCTCAAAGCAGGATGTTACCTAAGTCAATTGGCAACAAGCCATTTAAATTTCTTTTTCTGTAATGATGACTGGAAATTATTTTGACTGAAATTTCCCAAATTCTTCAGCCAGGGACAGACATTTAGCAAAATTCCAGCCAAAGTGGAGCAAAATGTAAAATATTTTTCACAAAAGAAATACAAATTCTATTATAGGAAATTTTAACTATAGTACAGATAAGGCAAAGAAGGCAATACCTATTTGTTGACAATCCTATTTGGTTTTTAAACTCAGACATATTCTGAGTTTCTATGAAAAAGTCCCTCTTAGGGTCTAAATTAGGATCAGCAGACCAGGCTTGCCTATGATTAAAATCCCTAAGGATGTCTTGGCTATCTACGTTCTCCTAATGAGTATGTATTTTGGGGTCTGCCTGGCAGTAATCTTGAATATTTAAATTGCCACACACCAACTTGGATAGTACAAGGCAGGAAATATGCAATTGAGCATTATGCTTTCTCACGTTAGGAGGGCAGCCCAATCCGTTTTTCTGTCTGGCACATTTCCTCAGCGCTGTCCTGGGTCACTCAGCACTCGCTCAAAGTGACGCCTGGCCAGCAATCAGCCACACACGTATGCGCTTGGAAACCAAGAAGTTTTGCCCTGGACTGGGCATCCCCCATCCCGAGCCTTTTCAGTGGACCACACTCGTTCCTCCAACGAAGACATCTCTGTCCAGGTTATATTGGAGAAAGGCTCTTCATCAAGTGAATTGATAACAGGGGTGATCAAAGTCTGGCAGTTGTACCTTATCTATTGGGGATCATAATTCAGGAATGGAGCTGCCCTTCAGTTTGCTCCTCCCCACCATTAAATTACATTCAATCACTGCACGGAGAATGCAGCCCATGCGCTCACAGCCAGATGTTATCATTACAGGCCTTTTCTTATAAACTGATGCTGAAACCCGAGTGGTTGATGAGACTAGCTAAGCAGTTGTACCTTTGACCTGATTGCATTAAACTTGCCCTATCAATTTAAGCTTAGTATAAACACCATTTCCCAGAGTCCCTCATGACTTCAGTAGTGAGAAGAAGCTGACTAAGCCTAAACATTTTTTAACAGCAATCTTGTCTTACAACACCAAGGGGATTTGCCATGTATCTGGGGCTTTATAAAACCATATGAACATGTTGAAAGAATTAAAGTCCTTTAAAAAAGCAAAATTGATGGTGACAGTCCTTTTAGAAAATCAGTTTGTAGAATGTCAGCACAAGAGGAGTTGGAAACAGGACTAAAATAGTTTTTAAAATTACAACAGATTTGTGTTTGTTTCACACCGTTGTTTCTGAATACTGCGATTTAGAGTTAAAAAACAAAACAAATGAAAAAAAGATCTCAAACTGAATTCACCCCCTATTAAAAAGAACTCCTCCCCAGTACTTCACAAACCAAAGCCCTTCCAGATATATCACCTATCTGAGATCTCCCATAAAATATGAGCATCTTTACCCTGGCATTTCAGATTTATTTTTAATAAAGTTTGGTCTATTTCACATTGAGGATAATTCAGATAATCCTATCAAAAGTTTCTATGTTGCAGCACATGAGCTATAGCATATGGTACAGCATATGGCCAACAAAGCTTGGCTAGGCTGAATAAAGGGGGACATGCTTATAACTGCAAGGATAAGAATGAAAGTAACATCATGCTCGACTCAGCTGTATTGCCATCTGTGGAATGCTAAATCAGTGGCTTGGTACTGCAAATGTTGATAAAACAGTGGGAGATAAACCAGCAGAACACGGATCTTCACCTCGCTAGGTTGCAAGTGCTCTGGCCCTGATGCAGAAAAACACACTTGAAGTTGAGAAGATTCCTGCTAATTTTAGCAGAAGTATAGAATTAGTCAAAGCTCTGCAAGACTAAACCTCTGATCCACAACTGGAAAAAAATTAAAGAAATATCCAGGGGTGATATGACTAATTTTAAAACAGAAGTTTTGGGCTGTCTCTTGGTTATACGAGTGTAACAAACCAGGCAGTGGAACTGCTGCTAGAAGTGCAAAGAAGAAGAAGCATATTATAGCAAAATGTGATGGTTCCATGCTTATGGAAAACATGCTTCAGAGCACTGAAACATAAACCACATAAAGCCAGCAAGACTACTAACTTGTTTTACTGTTTTGAAATCAATTAAAACAAGAATATGCATGTAAAAAAAAAATCAGACAACAAGAAACAACCCCAAAACTAACATTAAAAACCCAATCCAACCAACAACTACTGTTACTTAGATAATTATGGAGAAGCTTATTTAAGAACTAATTTACCTGAGTCCCTACCTTGGTTACTCTTAGAAGCAGCAGCATCTGACTTCTGTTAAACAAATGCCACTGCAGGAAGGAAATGCAGACAAGGAAAAAAAATAACCTGGTGCACAGTTTTACATAATACAGATGCAGAAAGCAATCTAGAATATAACGTAGAGTTCTTTTGTGTTCAAATTAAAACAGGGTCCTTTTCTGCAAATAAGTAAAGTACACATTTAAATGACAAAACTTAAACTCAACATTAAAAAAAGACTTGCACAAATTGCTTGCCTTGCAGAAAGCATCTCTGTTTCTCTCCTTTTGGGATCAGATGAGATAGAACAAACTCAGTGACCCTGACTATAAATTCAGAGAGGAAAAAAACAAAAAAAAGGTGTCAACTATTTACTGCAAACTTTCTAAACTAATGTTGATTTACCTAGCCATGGCCTGTCATTACAAAAGGTACTTCTGTCTCATAGCTTATGGCACAATATGGAAGCATCCGAGTAGCTTTCACCCCACATCTGCTAGCAAGAGTGATCCAGCTGTGGCATGACAGGGAACAGTACAGGCTGATTTGGCTAATCATGGAGTAGATGAATGCTGGGTAAAAATCTGACTGGATGGCTGAGCCCAGAGTGTGGAATTAAATCCAGCTGGCAGCTGGTCACAAGTGGTGTTCCCCAGGGGTAAGCGTTTTGGACCAGTCCTGTTTAACATCTTTATCTATAATCTGGATGAGCAGGTCGAGTTTACCCTCATCCGGTTTGCAGGTGACACCAGCTTGGTGCACGTGTTTATCTGTTGGGGGGCAGGAAGACTGCAGAGGGATACAGACAGGCTGGATTGATGGGCCAAGGCCAATTGTATGAGGTTCAGTAAGTGCTGAGTCCTGTCCTTGGATCACAACAACCCAATGCAGTGGGACAGGCTGAGGGAAGAGTGGCTGGAAAGCTGATCAGGGGAAACTGACCTCAGAGTGTTGTCTGACACTGGCTGAACATGAGCCTGGAGTGTGCCCAGGTGGCCTTGGCCAGGTGCCATCCTGGCCTGGATCAGCAATAATATGGCCAGCAAGAGCAGGGCAGGGATTGTCCTCCTGTGCTCAGCACTGGTGAGGCCACACCTCAAATCCTGTGACCAGTTCTGGGCCCCTCACAACAAGACGGACATTGAGGTGCTGGAGCGTGTCCAGATAAGGGAAATGGAGCTGGCGAATGGTCTGGAACACAAGTCTGATGAGAAGTGGCTCAGGGTGCTCAGGTTGTTTAGCCTGGAGAAAAAGAGACTCAGAGGAGACCTTACTGTTCTCCTCAACTACCTGAAAGGAGGGTGTAGCAAAGCAGGGCTTGGTCTCTTCTCCCTGATGACAAGTGACAGGGTAAGAGAAAATGGCCTCAAGTTGCACCAAGGGGAGGTTTAGATCTGATATCAGGAAAAATGGCTTCACTAAAGGGGTGGTCAGGCACTGGAATAAGCTACCCAGGGATGTAGTGGAGTCACTATCCCTGGAAGTGTTCAAAACATTAGTAGACATGGTATTTGCGGATATGGTTTAGTGGTCATCATGGCAGTGATGGGTTAATGCCTGGACTCAGTTTCCAACCTAAACTACTCTGATTCTATGATTTATCCTTCTAGTAACTGCAGTAACGGCTAAGCTAGAGAAGATGAGGTACAACACGTGTAAAGGGGTGGCAGCAGGTCAGAAAAGGGGAAGTCTTTGGCTGGCATGAAGTTGTTGGTTGGATTTGTCACTATCAGCCTTAAGAATCATTACAGGCACTTTCTATTAAGTCAAAAATATTACAAACAAGCTGAAGAAGGTGGGTGATGACTTAAATTTGAGAAACATCAGTACAGGGAGGCTCAGGTTGGAAAGAAAAAACTGGCTCAGCTTGAAGTCTGCCACTGTGGAAGAGCTGAGAGTCAAGAGGAAAAAGCTTGAGATAATTCACTTAGAGACTGAAAACAAAAGTCTCATTGTATTCTGAAACAACTGGTGTAAAGAAGAACCTGGAGGTATGAGTTCATCACAGGTAACTGTGAGTCAGAAGTGTGATGCAACCATGAAGGGAAACATAATCTTAGGAATGTGTAGGAAGACCTGTTTCCAGCCAAAGTAGGGGAGTATTACTGCTAGCACATGAGACACTAATTGACGTGTCTTTTATTTCAAATACTGTGTAGTATTCAAAAACTACTCTTGGTAGTGTTGCTAAAAGAAAACAAACTGGATTTGGGGCAGATAAAGAGAAAAATTGTAAGGATGGTCAAGGGGTGCGGAAACATCCTATAACAACACAAGAACAAATTTTGTTTGTTTAGTCAACCATACAAAAACTTGGGAGGTGAAACAGCTACATGCTGTACCACCACTTGGGGGAAGATGCTACAGCATCATCAGAGGAAAGAACTATTTAAGTGAAGGACAGTGTTATAAAAGCAGAGGGATACAAGCGTGCTAAAAATGCCAGTATAATGGGAGGTTAGAAGAAAATTCCTAGTTATAAGATCAGGCATGTTCTGGACAGCTGTACAGTGGGATTACCTGGGCCTAAACATCCTCATGACTTTTAATGTGCAGTTAATGAAAAGGGTTTTGCGATGTGATACCCGCTACAGAGACAAAGTGTAAGTATCTCCCAACTTGCTGTTAACAGCATGGCTATAACATGAGCATCAGCATCTGGTAATGCTCTTATTCTTCTTAACGATTTAATATCTTAAATTTATATAATACTTTTCAACCCAAAGGATCCCAAAGCACTTAAAAAATTTGCAACTGATGTGCAGTCTGTGAAGAGAGGGCTTAATTCACTGCAGAAACAGAGCTGCAGCACAGGTGAGAGGCAGCAGCTGTTTAAAGCGTGGTTATACTCAAACTATAAAAAAGTGTTTACATTTAATAATAGGAAGACCAAAGTGGTCTTTTGGGGAAGAAAGTATTTTCACTGGAAAAGTATTTCCTATTTTCTTCTCCAGGCAGGAGCTCTGCTGTTGATGTCATGGAGGGACCAAGGTGCAGGAATCCTAGTAGAATGAAGGCAAAAACATTTCCCCTGTTCATGCTTCTACTACCCGTGAAAATAAATTTGCTATGTGTAATGTTGCAAAGTCATCACTACCTTTTTATTTTAAAGAGTTTCCTGCCTACCTCAGGGGATATTATCTCAGGAGATTCATTAGGACTTGTTCAAACTAACCCATCTAAATCAAGGTGGATACTGAAGTATGCTTGTGCAGGATCCATCAATGGGTGGGACAAGTTCAGGCTACCTTCCCTACAATACATGAAAACCCCAAAAAATCAGAATGACCTTTGCAGGCTACATACAAAGGTGATCAGCTGTCAACCCAAAACCTTCAAAAATCATGATACTGGCTTATGAGTAGAATGATGCTATGTTCCTTCTACCTTGACTTTGGGATTGTTTTGATTTGCCTGTTTTAATAAAAACTGAGAAACTTTTTTTTTCCATACTGAAGGCATGACATATAATCACACTATGTAAAATACAGTCCTGACTTTTAAAGACTGTCCTGTGGCTATCTTTCACCAGAAATGACTGCAAAGGAATGTGTGAACCCATAAGGGCACCAGTGTAGGAGTTAAAACTTCGCATCACCAGGTTCTGTTTGGCTTTTGAAAACAATCAAGGGAGTACACTGGTCATCCCATTACCACGTACAAGTAAAAAGAGATATATTAAAGTCAGTTTTCTGTAAAAAGAAATCCCAGTGCAACTGTGATTCTTTACAGCTGTAAAACAGGTGTAACGTGGAAACTGAAGAGAGAAGAATAGTGTTACTGGTAACACCTGACCAATGGGTAAATTACTAGTTATGATAGGCTCAAGAAGGTCTGTTGCTCTAGAAGCTGCAATATGAGTGCTTCTTGAAGGATTTTCAGTAAAAATTCAGCATACTTAAATGTTCAGAGCAATCTGAAATCCTAGTAAGGAGAAATCAATGTCGTGTCAAGCTTCGAAATAACTTTTTAAAAATAAGCCAAATTAGGAAATTCCCTTTTCATTGTAAGGAATGAAAGGTTCTCTACAGAAGAGCTGAATTAGTCATAGAGGTGTTTCTTCCATGGCTTCTTCTTTTTTTTCTCCCCCTTTCTTCTACATTCCATAATTATAAATGGAGAAGTCATCTACAGGTCACACCACTGCCTCTGGTGCTACTTAGACATTTTCTAAAAATATATCTTCACACCAGCAACACGCACAACCCATGTAGGTTGGATTTGCATGAGCAGTCGCTATCTGAGCCCCCAGCTGCCACCCCAACCTCCCATCCACTTCCTCCTCCTGGCTCCCCTGTTCCCAAGGCTGGTTGGGCTCAGCTACCTGGCTGTCACAGAACTGCTGTGGGGCTTGGGGAAATTTTAGACAAGCTCACTCCTTTCTAGGAGGCTCTCTTCCCAGTGAACACATGCCCCTGAGATGACTCTAGGCCTCTGGCTCACCTGAACTATCCAACAAGGGCTTTCTTCTAAGGAGCAATAGTTGATAGGAGATCAATAAGGATGCTCTTAACCGCCGTGTCACTGAGCAGATTACCGAGAAAATGTCTCACAGGAAAAATGCTTCCTTGTTTTGGGCTGCTGGTGGGCTCAGCCTTCTCCCATTACAGAGCCGCCAGGGCCTTATCTAGCCTTTAAGAAGGGCTTCCCAGTGGTGTTCCAGCAGCCCAGGAGCTTGTGTCCCCATCTGCACCTCCTTTTTCTCTTCATGGTGGGACAGTGCTGAGAAGCTGTATCCTGTGTTGGAGAGGTCCCTCTTGCCCTCAGCTGCTTTTTGTATGAGTCTGGATGGAACAGAGGAAGAATGGGACCTGGAGGCTCCATCCCTGGCTCCTGGGTCTCTCTCCCGGGTGTTATTTCCCTATTACATCTCAGCTACTGCCAAAAGAAAACCGTGGACAGTTTAGAAAGCTCTAATCCTAGTGTATTTTATATCTGGGACTCCAAACAAGTAGGTTTTTTTTCAGCTTTGCCACATGGATGTGTTCTGCCATTCTGGTGAAAGGTGACCCCAGCCTGGTCAACTCAGGTGCCTTTGAAAAAACAAAAATGTGGCAGTTTGCACGCGCCCAGCACACATCTGCTAAGGATGGATAGCTTAAATTTCTGGGCAGTCCAATATCCCTGAAACATCTCACATGCTCTGGGTATTGGCTAGACAAAGCAAGCAGGTAATCCCTGAAAAACTAAGATCTTGTAATGCTTGCATTACCAAGCTTCAAGATATTTGACTCTATACCTTAATAAGGTTCCTTTAACTCATGTATGGTTTCTGTTTTTTAAATGTTTTTCTGGTGTATTTTCTAGTGTATTTTTGTTTCTCTGTGTACACAGACAGACAGACAGGCAGTTTCTGTTTTGTAAAGCAGGAGATTCCTGCATGATCTGATTGCATTAAAAATAATCTATATTCAAGAATGAACTGGCAGATAACTCTGACTGTTCGTTCATAATATTGTAAGGGGAAGATAGGAAATCAGTGATTTTGCCTAAGGGAGCAACTTAAGTATACAAAGAAGAGAGGGGGAAACCAGACTAAAAATCTTTACAAAACCTTAATTTTGAACTAGAAACAGAAAAGTACTCCCAAGCCAGCAATTACTGAAGCATGTGAATACTATTTAGAACACATTTTAGAAATTAAAACTGAAATACCTTGGACCTAATTTTAAACAGGTTTTGCATGGTGTAAGACCATTGATGTCAGCAGAATAATTTCCAAGTTATAAATTTGTTAACATAAGGTTAGTGCAAGGTTGCAGCACAGTGGATGAGAGTTGCTTTGAAAGTGCTGTACAAGAGGGAAGGCTGTATGCTAATGTTGAATAACCTGCTAGGAGATTGTTTGCTTTCTGCCTACACAGCCAAGCTACACATTAATTAATGCTACCACAGAGACTGTCATCTCCTAAGGCATAGAGCAAAACAGTAATATTCTAACATTAATAATAATTAATATTCTCTCTTGTGAATATTGTTCAAATAAAAGGATGCTGTATTTTAAGACACATTTACCAAGACCATGTAAAACACAAAGTGCCTCTTTTATTTGCTGTTCTTCTGCCAAACACAGGTAATGATTAGTAAATAACTTTGAGCTGATGAACAAATATAGGGGGTTACATCTTTAGAAAGCAATAGCAGCCACCTCAGAAATTTAATTTGGCTGTGGTTCAAAAAGCCAATGTAAACAGCCTAGACAACCATATTAAACACAGGTTATTCACACTTTCAGCCCACAAGAGTTGATGAAACAGTGTTCAACAGTCTGTTTCTGCCTCCTCAGATACAAAGGCACACAAGCAGTGCCAATTGTTAACAAACAGCACGAGCCTTGGATGAGGCAGGGTCAGAGACCATCTCCGAACCATAGATATCAACCAGACGTATTTTACAGGCTCCCTAACTCCTTCAGGACTTTGTGTAGCTGCAGAAATACTTCCAGCTCTTGCAGATTCCTGCACTGAACCAGTGAAACAGCATCCAAAATACAACCTCAGCACCAATACTGAACACTCCAGAGTGGAGCCGGACTGTGACTCAGCTCCAGAGCTGTGAGGTGATGGCTGAGATGGGACAAATACTAGGTCACAGAAACCAAATTAAGAATGGAAAGTGGAACAGAGGCTCAAACCTCAGTTGTTATATATGTAAACTAGGGCTGCATTTATTACTTGGGAATGAGGAAGAAGGTGGAAAGACTGTGCTTCCATCAGTTCAGGAACAAGCAGAATAGGGAAAAGCATATTGAACTTGTAGGGTAAAACAGGCACAGGAGCATGGAGCAGAGTAGGCTGGAGAGCTCACAGAAAGAGTGCAGGAATTAAAAATACAAAGCAAAGGAATTACTATCTTATGCAAAGTGAGAGGGAAAAGCAAAAGAACAAATACTTCACTCTGATACCATGGGAGTAAACAGTAAATCCTGGAAGAGTTGCATGGCAAGATAAACTGAAGAAAAGCCAGGCTTTTATGACATTTTTTATAACAGTTTTTGAATGGTGACAATGACATTTAAATAAAAGATAGTTGTATTTACAACTGTACACGCAAATGTAGTGCGTTGAGAAAAGCAGGGGACTTTTAAGCAAAGGACATCTTAAGAAACAAAACCAGTGCATCTGACATGCCAATAATGTTACAGAGTTCGGAAGGCTGGAATACGATAAAATGAAAAGACATTGCCTGAAAAAACTCATTCCGAGAAATAGAAAGGATTCAAAAACGTAGGAAAAATAATTAATAAGTAAAGGAAGATCTAGGAAAAAAAACCCCTGTTCTCACAGATTTGAAAAGACAATAGCGTTCTTGGATCAAGAGTACTACAACGCCCAGTGTAATATAATAGAATCTCAGGAATGAAAAATAAAGGGAGATGCAAGTAGGAGTGGAAAAAATATCATGAAGAATTGCAAAGGTTCAGAGAGCAACAAAGTTCCAAATCTGATAGACGTTAGAAAGCAGTGGCAAGATTTCATTTCCACCCACTGCTACCACAAACAGTAATTGAAGTAAACAAACAAACAACCCCTTGTTCAATTATTCAGGCCAGTTAATTTAGAGTTGTTTGTTTGTGGGAGGAGACTGAGATCTTTTGTTGATATAACTGAAATCATGCCAGTTAAAAGTTAAATCCTGCCTGCTAGACATAACTTGGGGTTTGGAGAATCATGTTACATGTCTCAGAGAAAACAACCAGCCCAAACAGCCCTCAAGGATGCCATGGCTGGTGAGGGAAACTCGTATCCTCTGCTGCACTTTCTTTCTGAATTCATGCTGCAGTCCTTGTTTCAAGAACACCACAATCCAAATCTTTCTGAAGCCTCAGGATCTCATGTCCTTTGTAGTACAGGGACTGTAGCTTGCCCTAGCATTTTGATGTGTAAATAACATTTATTTCTTCATTTCCTCCATTGTATTTTAGTGTGGCCCTAAATTACCATCCTGACTTATTTTCTCTCTTCCTCATCTCTTCTTTAGGTAACTGTACACTGCATATGCTACACACTGGCTAAAAATAAACAAATGTCAGAATTATATTCAATACTGTCTTTGGTTGAAGCACCATGCCCTGCCTTATCAAAGACATCAAGCTCCTACTTTGTAATTTTCCATTTCTAGTTACAGCCTTCTGATGCATATCTCCTTTTTGCACCATGATATGGTTCAGAGAATACACCTCAGTTTTCTTGCAAGTTGCTAAAAATAGCAGAGTCTGTCTAGAAGAGACACCCCATTCTGGCGAAATTTCCCTGAAGACAAAAGAACAACTCCCACATTTTCATGATGGACTTGTTAATGGGCGTGGTTGACAATTTCCCCATTCCATCTTTATGCCAGTGTAATTAAATCAATGGGGCTTACATCAAGATAAAACTGAAGAGCATAATGCAAAGATGAGTCAGAATCCACACGCTACAAAATGTAAGAGGACCGTTTCATAGCAGGATGATGAGAATTTGGAACTTGCTTATCAGAAAACACACGCTTCAAAGTGATTCCTGATCAATTTGGAATTGCCATTACAAAACCAGCATAGGTTTGTTTTTGGAACTTGCTTATCAGAAAACATGTGCTTCAAAGTGATTCCTGATCATTTTGGAATTGACATTACAAAATCAGCATAGGTTTGTTCTATTGTTAGTCAGATCACAACTGGGGAGGAAACATGCCAATGCAAACCTCCTGAAAGATACTTCATATTTACTCTTGAACAATGATCTGGTCTTCAAGAGGGAAAAAAAAATTACAAGATTGACAATGGACTACATTGTTCTTTGATGTTGCAGCATGGACAAATCACAGGTGTATTACGTAAATACCTGTCAAACTGACAATTAATATCAATTAGGCTTTAATCTGACATATTACATTGGGCGCAGCAAATGCAAAATCTGTTCAAAGTAGATCGTAGATATGTACCCTTCAATTAGACATGAGGGAGGAGGAAATTCTACTCTCTGGGAAAGCACAGAATTTAACTCCTGAATTGCTAGAGATCTGTGTGGATTAAATTCATCCTTGTGAAGGTGGCCAGTCCAAAACTTTTTTGAGCCCTTGCAATTTCAAAAGTGTAAGTGGCATTTAAGTATTTAAGTGAGAAGGAGCTGTTCCTCCTCTCTCTATGCACACACAGTCTCAAGAGTGCAGTGTTTAGCAGCTTCTTTCTTTGACACATAAAAAAGCCAGAGTAGAGGAAATAAGAGAGACATCTCTCCTGAAGCAATCACTTTGGAGTTGGAAAGTAAGAGAGTATTCACAAAGCTACACAGGACATGGAAAAGGCACTTTCATGGTGTGTCTCAGAGCTGGAAACTGGACTAGAAGAACACACATCTCTTCACTTACATAGCTAAGACCTACTGATACAACTTCCCCAGATTTGGTATGTATGTGTAAACAGCTCCCTGTGTTCAATATACCTCTGGGAATTTTTCCAGGCTTTACAACGTCAAACAGATCCCTAAGTCACTACAGTCAAAATGGTGATATGGTAATTGCTGCTCAAAGTGAGAAACTGCAAATACATCACCAGAACTGAACCAAAAGTTTATGCTACAAGGAGTTGTCCTGGGGTTAATGAGACAGAAAAGTAAAACACTCAGTAGACAGATTCTCAGCAAGATTCTCAAGCAAGCCACAACTGCTGTTATGACTAAATATGTCCAAACCTCAAAAGAAAGCAGACATGACTACAATATTTTGTGGCATATGAAGAATACATAAATGAGGCTAAAAGCATAATACTTGTCCTCCTTCTAGAGAAAGCATCTAAGTTGTTTCATAGCTTCCTTCATACACTATGTACCTGCTTCCCCATTTTCAATTAACCTTTTCATTTTATTTATAATCTCATGTATTGCCTCCAAAAGAAGTTGCTGACTAAATTTTTATACAGCACTATTTTTAATGCTGTGAAAAGTTTTTCTTATCCATGGACTTTTCAGAGAGCTAGCTGAAAGAAAATACACAACTTCTCATTAGTCCTAAAATATGCAGATAGAATCCTGTCTCTTGCAAGCCATCAACGTAAGCTAAAATTTTCATTCATCTGACAACCCACTAGCCATGCCTCAAATTCATATGAGGTTTAGAAATGCAAACCTTCAGCAGGATGCTTTTAAATCAGCAGGTATGCTCTGTAACAGAGACTTGCTAAAGAATTACACTTTAAAATAACTCTACTCCCATTTAATAAACATTAAACATAATCTCAATAACTTTAATCAGGGCTGAATGAATGAATATTATTGAAAATATCCCCTTTCATTTGAGAATGTAAACACTTACTCTTCCACCCAGTGATTTCATACCCTGAGATGATGCTACACATTGCTTTCTGAACTCAAGGATGGGAATGACTTTCTACCTCTAGCTCAGAAGGAGTGAAACGGAAAATGCCAGAGAAATATATAATAGCTTTATTTTTAATTTAAAAGAAGAAGATAAAAAAGAAATGTGTATCCTGATAATTAACTTACAGTATTTAACAAATAAAAACTAGACTGGAAAAAAAAAGGAGTAAAATAGGAACTTTACATTTGAACAATAAAGCCACTGCTGTATAATAATATGGAACTCATATTTTCAGTTTTCTGTTTTTACAACAGATGTTAAATTCTTCTCTCTTTTTTTTTTTTGTGCAATGACGTATTGTTGGCTTTGGTGACTTTCTTATGTGACAGAAAGAAAGGAGAATTCAACAATTCCCATGATTGTTTCTGGAGATGCTCAGCTCATGTCATGCATGAGTAACTCAGTCTCTGCTGGAACAATGATTATCTATGTTAAAAATGCTATCTTGTGAATTCTTGTTCCACTGCTTTAGGTACATACGGGCTTTCATTCACCTTTACAATAAGCCTTTGACTGCAGTCATACAGCAATAGGATTTTTTGATAAAACATTCAGGAACAAGAAAATCCCCCTTCCTTCTTCAACTTGGCATTCCTAACTTCCTTGTTGACGTTCAGCACGGTAGAAAACCTACTGAGATATTATTTTTCCTTCATTTTAGGATGTAGATCTCTGGAATATCCACACAGCTGCAAATGGAGCATGCCTGTGCCCCTTGAACTTTTGAACAGCACCAGACTAACTCCTGGTATCACAGAATCACCAAGTTGGAAGAGACCTCCAAGATCATCAAGTCCAACCCATGCCCTAACACCACCTCAACTAAAGCATGGCACTGAGTGCCACATCCAATCTTTTTTTAAACACATCCAGGGATGGTGACTCCACCACCTCCCTGGGCAGACGATTCCAGAACTTTATCACTCTTTCAGTAAGAAACGTTTTCCTAACCTTCTGGGGACATCTCTCCCGCAGCCTCTGGATAGCAGTGGGAGAAGCTTTTCATTTCACTTTGTATTTTCACAAAGCATTTCAAGCTGCTGTCCCGACACGTCTGAGTGAAGCAGGAGGAGGCCTCTTGCCAGACAGCTACCCCATGGTATGCAGCCGCCTGCCGCTCCCTGCTCCGAGACCGCAATTACACAGTCGGGTGGCGACTGCTGCCAGTGGTGTGCATGACTCCCAGAGCACACAGACCAGGGTGAGGACAAGCAAGGAGAACCAGACCATCACTGAGATCTGTCATAAATTAATATAAGTAAGGAAAAGAAGGGGAAAAAAAAAAACAAGAAGAAAAAAGAAAAAAGGAAGAAGGAGCAAAAAGAAGAAAGAGAAAAGAAAAAAGGACTTCAATAAGAATCCACGTGTCTTAAGAGTCTTTCTGAAATAAAAATCCCATTCAAATAAACAGTGAGCCACCTAACTAGTTGATCTCAGGGTTTCAGAGCTGGTCACCAGCTGAAGCTAATTAGCTGAAGCTAATCACCATATTTCAAATATAAGTAGTAGCAACTATGTCTCTATTATTCCAGCAATCCTTATTTTCTCAAATCCATGATTATTTCTCTTTCTGTCCTCTGTCTCAGTATTATTTTCCAGTATAATGACTGCTGTCACTGATCAAAGTAAAAAATAAGCTAACTCACGTATACTTTATGACCTTTAGATGTTAAATGAAGAGAAGTTACATGACACTACACTATGAAAGCAGCCTGACAGAAAGAAAACTCAAAGTTTTGCTACATTTGTTAGAGCAATGTAGAGCATCATCTGTTATTACTGTATAGCTCCACGGCCAAAAAGTAACCTGAGGAGGGTTCATACCACATACTTTACATGAAATATGAGCACAAGTCTAGGTAATATCCACCCTTTCACTTCATGAAGAGCAGAAATTTTGGGATTCATAAAGTCTTCTGAGCTTTGCAAGTGAGCCGAGAGTCCAAAGCAAATGGCATTCCCAGGAAAAACCCATGACACAAGACAGGCAGTCTGCCCTGCTGTTGTTTCCTCCCAGCAAGAGATGTATGGCAGAGCCATGACTGTGGTTCAGGTATGTCATACAACAGCCCTTGACAGTGACCAAGAAAGAGCAGCGTGCAGGCCTGTCACAAGATGGAAAGAGGGGATTTAATAAGTTTGGGGAGGAGAGGAAAGGGATTCCTCAGGGCAGAATAGATCAGGGTCCACCTACCATCAATCTACCAAAACTACAGCCAGATCCTTGGATCAAGTCTGTGATACTTCTGTTACATTAGCAGTATGTGACAATACAATGCAAGGTCATGAACAACACACTGCACCTGAGCCTCACCTTAATATAAATTATTGCATTTATCTGAATTTTTTTGGCCGTGGTGCTCATATTTCGAGTTCGTCACCCACTGTGTCAAGTATGAACTACATTTTAAAACAGTTCATCAAAAAAATCAACAGTCCAGTACAGATATTCTTTTATGTACCTTTCCACAAACTATGACATATATGTCAGCTGGGTTACTTTGCAGATCTCTGCTATTTGGCTTATTTTAATCCTTGCTCCACAAGGTACTCATAACTTCATAGTTGGTTTTCCCAGTTTAGTGAGGGAAAACTGCAAGAGCTTCTGTTCTGTGTTTTGAACAAGGGATGTTTCTGTTTAACTTGGGATTCCCCAACAGCAGTCAGAACTGCTTCTGCAGAGATCTGCTGCACCTAAAGGCAAGGTGGTCGCCCTATTGGACACAAAGCTGTATTTTCCTTTGAGGTGTCTTTTCCTTTAAAGAACTCAGAGGATGAATTGTAGCATTCTTAGCACCCAGTGCCAGGACTATTGATTTTCTTACAGCTGACATAAACTAACCAAACTATTGTATAATTTTCGACTGCACAGATCTAAAGACATGACTCAAACTGATGGATTTAAAGTAGTTCATGGATAGCCATCAACTAAGCTGAGCAGTAATTTTGGATAATGGATCCTAACCCCCATCAGTAGCTGAACTGAAATACATTTGCTTAAACCACTTTCGCATTCTAGAAAAGAATTGCAAAGGAAACATTGTTAAGGTTGCTATAATTAAGTTCCCTTTTAACATATTTAACATATACTAGGCAGGCAATCTTGGGTTACTTAACTGGTACCACCAGTTCAGACTATCACCTATTCTGTGGCTTTGCATGCATATCCCACATCCCTCCAAAGCTTTTAACCCATTACTAGTTATTATTTTGCAGGAATGTGATACATAAATTTAAACATGTCAGACACAGCGTTCAGCACTTCTAATGATCTATTACCCTCATATTACTGAAGTCCCTGAGGAAGTTTGGCAGATGTCATTCAATCATCAAGCTATCATTACTACGTTTTAGCTTTAATCTAAAGTGCCTAAGAGCTTTGTGCTTCTTAATTCATTTTCTATCTTTCTTAAGGGAAAAAAAAAAAGGGTGGGGAGAATGGGTGGAAATAGTTCACCTTAACTGGCCTAGAGTTTGTCATATTTGGGGAACACATTTTCATTTTCCAAACTAGACTACTTTTTCTTGTTTTAGTTATAAGTCTATTTCCTCTAAAGTTCTAGTGATATCTCAGTAATTTAGTTAGTATTCATCTAGAATGTGTTATGACAAAAAAAAAAAACCCTACAGTAACACAAACGACTTCAAAAAGCAGAAGTCATTGATTCACATCTTCCCAATATATGAAAAGAAGTGCAAAGTTAACAGTTTGTGCACAAATGCGTTATTACTTATGACTCTGTCTTGCCGTACTGCCTATTTATCTAATTTTCTGGTGACCTCTCCCAGGCAATTCAGAGGCATAAGATTATTAAGTAACAGTACAGCTTTATGAATACCTCACTGTTTGGGTACTTTGCTGCCTCTGTTGAAGACAAGATTGAGACTGTTTGTTGTAGGCAGTAATACCTCAAGCAGTGATTCAGGATGTCTGTTTTCCAGAGTTCTAAATTAATCCGGGCCACCGCGGATGTGTATGAGCCCAGTTGCAATTCTGTGGGCTGGAACATATCCAGTCGACAATGAAACTCCAAGACAGGTAGATGCCTAAACACAAAGACCCTTATGCCCTATGGCTTATGCGCACTGTGGGCAAAAGCTGCCCAACTTGAAACCAGCACAGAGCAGGTGCTGTGGCCACAAGAGATGATAGCCAGATTTTGTGCAACAGCTGAACAGTTACAACATACATTAAAAGACATGGGAAAACTGGGTTCAGTTCCCTTTGTTTCCCAGTCAAACTTGTAGTGGGAAACATTTTTTTATATCTAATTGATACAATTTTTTCTGCAATTCAGGCTTTTATTTTTTGACCCATTCAATCAATACAGAGAATAGGCCACTCCTTTCCCCGTTGCAGCATCCTTCTACCTATTGAAAGACTTCATGCTTCCTCTCTGTACTAAACATATCACTAACCACATCTTTCTTTAAAACCTGTGTTTTCTAAACTTTCAATTGGTTTTGTTGCTTTTCCCAGAGTCAAAACCTACACCCTTCTGCAATGCGGTGTGCAAAACCAGACACCATCCTGTTGTTGCAAAACCAGACATCATCCTGTGCCTTGCCAGCACCGAGTTAGAAGAAACACTTCGTGTTTTAGACACAATGTTCCTGTTCATCAGTTTCAGTAGGATACCTGCTTTTCCACAATACTCTGACAACATCAACAAGTTTTAGATGGTGATTCCCTTATGATCTCTCTAAACTACTTCGTGGAAAATAGCTTTATGTCTCTCGTTTTTCATCCCATATGGCAGATTTGGAATCTCCTCCTTAAGTGTAGTACTCTGCATGTGTTCTCATTGAGTCATACCCTATTCATGTCAGACTATTTCTCCAATAGTCAAGATCACTTTGAACTCTGAGCCTTTCCTCCTACCTTGCTATCAGGTGGCTTTCTGTCCTTGAATGTTAAGATAATCTCATCTAATGCTGTTCAGATTCAACAAATATGCTGCCTGTCCCATTGCTCTGAAAATACTGGAGAGACTTTTGTAAAGCCCCATTTGAAACTTGTTTGTAGGTTGATACTCTACACAAAGGCAGAGTAATTGCTCAAATACTTCTTTGTATAGATCTATTTTAAGATAATACAACTTCTTCAGTAAATCCTCTTCTAACCTACACCCTCCCCTAATCACAAATGAGTCAGGATACCACTTAGTCAATCAAAAAAACAGACTCTAGCCAAGAGACAGAATTTATTTTCTCTGGATGGAGAACATTCCTATGCAGGGTAGAAAGCTAAGTCAACAAAATAGTACAAAGGCCCAGCTCTTGCCCACAATTATCCTTTTTATGCAGACAATTGACACCAGGGTGTGATTCTTGGGAACAGCCTGGTGGATGTGGCTCCCAGCCAAGCCCCAAGGAGGTACAGGCACTGTTCACGCACCCAGATCTGATCTTCCAGAGCAGCACACCAACAGGCTTCACAGATCCTCTCTTGCCACCTTCGCTTCCTTTCAAACAACTGTCTCTCTTTGCTCTCGTAACAGGTATATACATCCTGCCTGCTATACACAAGACACATTTCTAAGAAAATGAAAAAATAATATGTTGAGTGTTGAAGATCTCTTGCCATTCCCACTGCAGATAATGACATGGTTCACCTGACAGAGAAGTTCACAGGGCCCTGTAAAGCTACCTTTAATTTTAAAACTGCAATCCAAAGGGAAATAATAAGACTTGTCGCATGTTAAGGACCATCTTGAACTCTACCTGCAGCAATTAGAAAGGGTACATTGCAAAGGACAAAGAGGAAAACCCAAGCACAAACTGCTTTCTAGCAGCAAAATGTCACAAGGATCCTTGGGGTTTTACAGTTTCCAGTACTCTTTATAATTATTTAATTAATTGGAAATTAGAGGTAATGGAGACCTATTATTTGACTTGTTTAAAGTCATAGAAAAGAAATTAGAGGAGTGAGTTGGATTTTTTTCCTTAGGTTGATCAGTCTGAGGCAGGGTCTTTTAAGGTTCCTTCTGACATCCAGCCCCTTTAAAATTTAGGGGGGTGCGGATGTGTGTTTGAGTTTGTAGAAGTATTGAACTTCTATTTTCAAGCTGATTAGAATGTATTACAGAATTAGATTATTGGGAGATGAGGCCTATCTGGGGCCATAGAGAATTTATGCACACAGATTGTCATTCTACCCTTAAGGAAAATAATTTACATATGACTACAACACCTCCCATATGCCCCTTTATATGTCACATTACCTTTGTCTGCTTTCGCACCACAGGTTCTTTAGGATGAAGACATTATTTATTTTTGCCTTGTATGGTGCCAAATATGTTGCTGGTACTTAAAATAAATAGCAGTAATACAGGCTCATTATCATGCAATTTAAGCCCTGGCAATCTATACGTGATCCAGGAAAGCCAGTTTTTTTTTTCCTGACACTATCTGTGCTATCTGGGAAGGGATTGTGCTAATACCTTCCATGTGTGTGAAAACAGCCCTTGCTAAGAAGGTTTTTCATGCTGGCTCTGAATCTGATTTCGCATACCCTGTTTCACACTGATGTAACTGTTTTCTTCAGTACAGTTGCACTTCATACAGAACCTTCTCCCAGTGACCCTCCACGAGCCAGAGGGGAGATATGAACCATTGTTTCTTGAGCCAATGTGAACAAAACTTACATGACTCTACTTTTAATTTTTTTTTAATAATAGATGCTGCAGTTTTGTGATTACTTTCCAAACACCAGCTTCATATTTCCCCTGATGCCTGAAGAAATTTGCAATTTTCTGTTATTCTGTTTCCTACCTAGTATTTTAGCAATTTAGGCAAATTTTGCCTTTGTTGTAATTAATTTAAACAACTGGAAATTGGTCTGTGCTGTGTGGATTGTGCTGGAGCACAAATATGTTCACAAGAAAACAGGCTTTACAGTGCTTTCTGTGCCCTGCAGCCACAGACTCCTGAGACAGGAAATCACAGCATTAACTTGATGATCAAGCTACAGACAGCAGCATCTATGTGCCACAGACTTCTGGTATTCGAAGTAAAAGGCAAAGGCAATGAAAACAGATTCAAACACAAAAATCTGGCAAGCCAGAAGAAATTTGTCTCATGCCTCTCCGTCTGTATGCACATGTACAGCCACTTACAGACAGGGGTAGCCTCTTCTGTCTATATAAACTAATAGGATGATAAAGATACAAATAGGTTTCCAACTTGTCACAGAAAAAAAAAAAGGCATTCTGAAATTATTCATATTACCTTGTGGCATGGCAACATATTATTTAATAGCAGTATAAAGTGATACATGCTCTGAAGGGGCTATGCTCACAAGAGAAGCTTCTTCTGGAGTTAGTTGCATGCATTACATCACTCATGGCCACATGTGAATGTTATTTGTGTATGTACTCTGAAACAAAATAAGGGGGAATAGACAAAGAGAGATTCCTCCCACACCCTGCATGCCAGAATCTCGTTTCCTACCCTCAGCTGGTGCTCAAGAGTCTGACTCCAGCAATAACAGTCCCCCACTGAGATTAAAGCACTGGCAAACACAGCTTATCTTGGTTGATGTATACTTAAGTTTTGTGTGTATTATACATACATATATTTACATATATAGATGCACACACATATGTATATATTTATATATATCTCTCTCTCTACTGATACACATATTGTGTTTATACACATTTATAAATATGATATGTAGGACATCTTTTGCACAGAGGAAATGGTCCTGGGATGGAAAAACACTCGAAGATGTGAGCCCAAGCAGAGATGATATTTGACTTCAGCAGCTGCCCCTGCTCCTCTGCACTGCAATGGACACAACCACTCTCAGAGACCTCTGCCTCCTTTCTGCAGGGAATGCTGGGCTCCACTCCCGCTGCAGAGCTGTGGCTCAGACCTGGCCAGTCACCAGTAGTGTTGTTCTTCCACCTCCTGTGAACTGTATCAAAATTGCCATAAAGCCCAAAGGCTCAGAGACCTATGACAACCAAAGCACCAGACCACGTTTTTGTGCCATCATTGAGCAAATGTGCCTGAAGTAAGCAGCACAGACCCTGAAGATGTTCCTTACTGACTAGTTTGTTCAGCATTTCTTGAGGCATTGCAACATTTACCAGATTTCCCCATGGGGACAGTCATATTGGTAAATGTGGTTCACTTGATGATCCTCTGTAAGTTTAAATTAGTCTGGGCAGACATACTTAGCAAGGGAAAAGACGAGAGAAAGCGATCCAAATTTTGTGGACCATAAACAAACACTTTTGTGGACTGTGACCAGTAGAAGATTTACTGGGACATAAACAGCACTTGCTTACTCCAGGGTAAAACAACAATAATGTTTCTGAAATAAAGAATAAAACATCTTGGCTAGCAAATGATAACTCATTAGGAGTGCAAAAATACAGGCATATATGCCTATACACATATAGTTACCAGAAATTAAGGGTTTGTACTTCAGATTTATGTGACATCTCTCCCTTATCAGAGTAAATTAATTTACCCTGAAAACTAAATGGATCTGTACAATGCATGTATGCTGGTGCTTAGAAGACACAAACAAACCTGAAGGAACCTTCATACAAGGGAAAAGCTAAAACTGCCAATACTTACTATTGCATCATTTTGGGGGGGGAAAAAAGGTAAGGACGGGATGTCCATAAATAAAAGCTGTTATTTTAAATCTACTGAGAAACTCAGGTATAAATATATACCAGTGAGTCAGAAAGTGAGAGGGAAATAGGTGGAGTTTGATCATGCCCTGTTTTAGGTGGATACAAATGAGACGGAAGAAGGGAATTAAAGCCTTTAAGTGCCTGAAATTCCAAGACCAGAATTCAGACCTGTAAAGTACTAAGCCAAAGAAACTATGCTAGCATATCTGCTGGAAAGAAACAGCAAACAGCAAAAGTACTTCTATGCTAGGATCAGCAAAGGTGGAAAAGTTGTGAAGGACACACACGGAAAAGGAAATACAGTGGATAGGTACAGATAAAAGAAAAAAGAGATTATGGCAAACAATTGCTCTTTAACACAAACAAATGAAATCCAAGTCTGTGAAAAGCTGGGGTTCCTCTGACTTTACAACACCAAATGCAACTAGAATTCCTTGGGGGTAAATATCTGCACATGAAGCACTGCTATCAAAAATAGCAAAAAATTTTGGTAGGTGAAATACCTACAAAACCACACATATATACATGCATAATATATTTCAGTAATAAGCAGCCGCATAGTCTGAGAACATTTAACATTAAAATAGCACCAGATGCACTGGTATAGAACAAGAAAAGGAAAGGAGGGGGAACCTTGAGCTCGAGTCTACCAGTCTCTACTTAGCAGATAGTCACCCTGCTCCCACTTTCTTCAGATGTTTCCCTAAACTCAGCCAGTAAGTGAAATATCATTTTACGCAAAAAACCATTTCAACCTGGCAGCAGTATGTGCACTTTAATGGATATGTCTTGGCTTAAGCACACAGAAGTCCCCTGCTTAGAATGCATCTTTGGAATGAAACCTATGTTTCCACAGTGGTCCTCACCACTCACCAAAGTTCCTAATTCCAAAAACTTTTTCAACAGAATTTATATATCTAAGATCTTGTTTTCTGTGGTGGACTTGGTAGTATTAGGCTAATGGTTGGACTGGAGGATCTTAAGGGCCCTTTTCAACCTAAAGAATTCTATGATTCTACTTACTTGGGACATTCAGGACAGACTTTCTGAGGCTGCAACCTGAGCAGCTTCTTAACTGATATGACTTTCTATGACAAGCACCAGCAGAGATGCCTTCCCCTCATCCACTGGCCCGATTTCTTTTCTTCCACCTTGTCATAAAACAGATTTTCTCCGTTAGTCTGCAAAGGTGAACAGCTATTGCAAAATTTTGCAACTCACAAATATTCCGTGTGCTCATGATATCACCTCAAAATGGCTGGGAAATGGTGCTGGAAAAAGGGATCCTTTACTTGTAAGACTCAGTTCTAGTCAACCTTGCTGCTTACAAGGCCTACAGCTTTTCCATCCTTTGGGATGTCCACAACCTACTTTGAGTTCAGCAAGGCTGCTCATGTACAGAAGTACTGCCAGTTTAGTTTATGAAGTCATCTCTTTACACAGTTTTTCACATAGTTTCTTTAAAGTTCTGGTTCTTCAAGTGATAAAGTGAAGCTGCTAAGAAAAGGCCACATTGAATTGAAAATCACAGCAAAGACGTGAAAGAGATGAATGGATTACACACATGGAAACTGAACGGCAAGCATGGCACTCAGAAGCAGACGTTCTTATTTGCGCCTTCTGAATGCTGGTGGTGTGTTAAACACAGCCAGCCCTCACAGTCAGAGCCCCCTGCTGCAGTCAGATCTGAATTTATCAGCACAATGCAGTTCAAGTAAAGCATAGCCTTAATTTTCATTCTTGAAATTTGTGTTGCCTCTTGAACAGCACTTCACTTCAGGCTGAAAATGCATTCTGTAAACTGGAAATCTGAGCCTATTAGCACATTTAAAGAAATAATTGGATTAAAGCAGCAGGGGCTGGTGGGGATGGAAATTATCTATCCTTTAAATACATCTGAGTGACAAAAGTAAAATGTGTGAAAAACATTTAATGCTACTCCTTCAGTGCAGCCTTACCATATGAAAGGCAACTTTCAATTTTACAATGGGCTTTGCGCCACCAGAGATATAATAGAAGGGAGTGGGAGGGAGAAATGAAGCTTAGCTAACTAATGTGTTGGGACTATCTGCTGTTTTTGGCTGAAGAGCTGTTGTTCAGTTAAATATAGCAGTTATTCTCCTGGCAGTGCAGAGATGAACACCTCATGAAATGAATTAGTGACATTCCTCTGGTTTGATTTCTCATGATCTGTAAAATTTTAAAACTGATCCTAATTCCCAGATCTTAGTTTCTGTGCCAGATTCACCAGACAGGAAAATATTAATCTGCTGGGATTTTTCAAGGAATTTTCTACATCTAGAAATGCTGAGAACACGTTCCTCCAAAATCAAGTAACATCTATGCTGCTCTCCTCCCTGCTTTCAAAATTACTTTTAACATCTGCAAGACTACAATGCCTGTACCACTCAGAATCCAGTGGCTTTTGAAGGACAGAAGAGGAGATAAAGCCTCCTCTTGTTTTTTTTTTTTTTTTCCCCATTAACTCAGTTCTTCTTGGTGCTCAATCCAGCACTGGAAAAGCATTGCCTTCACAGAATGGGAGCACCAAAATTTCGTAAAGATTCCATCTGAGTCCTTCCTGGGACTTTGTGTCACTGCTTTGACTGCTACCTCCCTGGGCCTGCTTTGCACCAGGGAGAAATTAAAACATGCAGTGGGAGGGTGCGGCTCAGCATGTGCCTCTGCAGGCCAGGACTTCAAGACAAGTACTCACAGGACATGAAGGACAAGGTGGAGGCAACGCAACATACTGAATAACAGGGGGACAGACTGAGGTCTAACTTCTGTGCTCAGAATACATTTCAGAAAGTATGAAAAGCAAATGCCTGTGACAGTAGCTTTGGCAATCTCCGATATCCCATGGCTACCTTGGATCCCAAATACACTAGTTTGATTTTCCTACATCATACAAAAAGAGAAAAAAATATAAATCACGATTAAATGTGGAAGAAATTGATGTCTGAATTGCAAGGACAGAACATCCAATACAACCAAGTGACATTTGTGCAACTGGGAGGAGGCATAAAGTGTTTAATGACAAGGTTCACAAAGCTTGCTCAGTCTGTGGATATTTTCCAGGAAGAGAAGGTCTGAATGGGCTGTGTCAACAAAACTGTCCCAAATCCTTATGCCCGCCTTTAAAACTGCATTGAAAAACAAGTCAAAGAAGGTACAGCTACTAATACCAGTTAAAGATCCTCAGATCTCTTCAAACCATGATTGTACCTTGCTTATTTATACATAAGGTGATACTTAAATGCTGATGTCCATAAATTGTTGGGAATTGATGCAGAGTGGTAGCCAGGCTGGCTTTTGAGGTAAATATGCCCATCTGAAAATAATACACAGAACTAGCTAAAGGTTAATACTGATAACAACATTTTGCCTCCTCAAGGCAGACATGATGTTATAAATGTAAAATTTCCAAGTTTTGTTGGGCGTGGGGGATTCCTTAAAACTGACGCATCCCTTCCCTTGGGCATTGTCAAATCTCAAACTGCACTGGGAAGCTAACACGTCTCTTCCTACACTAGACAGACTCAAAAGAGAGAAGATCCTGCTGGAAACATCTATGCTAAGCTCTGCCAAGAAAGCGTGTTTTCTCAACAAGAAGTGACTCTCTCTATTTGCTTTGTCTCAGACATGTAAACAAATTATTAACTCAACTATTTCACATTTTGGACATGGCACTAGTCACAACTTTGATAATGAAACTCCCTCCCACTTTGGAGCTTATAGCTTGAGGAGCCCCATGAAATGCATAATAAAATACTTAAGAGCCCTTTGAGGGAATTCAGCACAACAAATACCTGGAGGAAAGATTATAATCTATTTCCTTTCCACAGAGTCAACAAGAGTAAAGACTGCCCACTTGATTGTGTCCCTTTCCTCAGGGCGAGTCAGAGATGCAAGTCAAAGTTACTTTCTTGACAGAAAACACAGGAAGAAAGAAAAAAAAAGAAAAAAAAAAAAAGCCTGAATTTGCAGTCTGGATGGGTCACGCCTGGTGGCAGATGTGGTAGACTGGTGGTACATGGCATTTCTTGCTGTCTGGCTTTGCATGTGTTCAGCCTAAGTGCCCGGAGCCTGGACCTTTTTCTGAGCAAGCCAAATTACCCTTAACCACATAACCACACCGCCCCATCTGTGACCTCTCCTCCTGGATCTGGAAGGACCCACCCTCTCCGTGAAAGACAGTTAATTGCATCTCCATGATAATTTAGCCCAAAGACTGCTAGTAAGTAGAGGCTATCAATTGTGTTGAAGTATGACTTCTGCTTTTTGTGTTCCAGATTACTATCCACCAAGGATTTCCTAAAGCTGTTGGACTCTAGCCCACATATGCAAAGACAATCTGAAGTGTTAAATGAGATGCTGAGTTGTAGCTCTTGTTATGGCCAATGCAGATTATTTCCACTGAGGAAAGCACCTCCTTTCTTAATTGCAGGGAGGTGTTTCACTTGCTCATTTTACAGCCAGTGTTTGCATCGCACATGGAGATAGCTGTGAAGTGTAAAGTGAGAATTAAAAAGTTTCCAAGATTGCAAAGAGCACAGTAACTTAATAAAAACTTATTTAGGAAGCCAAGCATAATGTGTGTTACATTACACCAATCCTAGATCAAGAGCTTAGGACTGAAAACACAGAGAGAATTTAAAGTCACAAAAAGCTTCTGAAGTTGAAAATCTTGCAGAAGCAACAATTACTGTTTTGTTTTTTCAAAGAAAAACTTTTATTTTGAAACGTTTGTTCTGGAGAACTATTAACCCTTTCACCTCAAAATGTAGGTAACTTGGATACTAAAACTCTTCAGTTTAATCTTAAACTGTACAGTGGTTCTTCTGCTTGTCTGCAGAGATGTCACATTTCTCCAGCCTATGGTCAGAACTGTCACTGAATACATGCAAAATTTTGGACTTGTATTATTTTGTGTCAGCAAAGTAAATTTGTTATTCTTGGCTCATAGCACCCCCAAATAAAAGACTAGCATTTATCCATATGCCATGAATATGGATATCAACAGAAAACACCACTTAGCTCCCACCTCAGCCACTATTGAAGACAATTATGCTTGGGCAAGGTTACTTGCAGTAAATATACTACTTTTCTTTATCATGTCAACAATGCCTGTCAGTCAGTGTTAGCTGATTCGGAAAACTGAGGTCACTTCTGAGATGCTTATATTAAGAACCTTTGAATTGGGTATGACTGGTGAAATAAAATACTTGTTTTCCAAAGGATGAACATTTACAGCTAAAGTAAGCCTTCCCTCAGTGTCTCTGTCTTTCCACTGCTCCTGGCTGCAGAGGTGTATTTATACCACAATGCTGCTGAACTGCAGACCTTTTCATAGAGCTCCAGCTTTGCTGGCAATAATTTCAAGCCTAAGGGCCAAGACACCGGCCATCCCTTCCTTCTACGCAGTTTGCAAGGCTACCTTCTCATTCTCCACTAGCAACAGTTCCTAAGGTTCTCATTTCACTAACCTTTTAGTGTGCTGCCTTGGCAGACAGTTACAAGCAGGAAGGGTGGGATGTACTTAATTTGAAGATCCCCAAGTCCAAATACCCTTGTAGCCAGAATATTTGTTCTAACTAATAACATAATCAAATATTCTCAAGATCTGCTCTTCTACAACACAGGTATAAATTACTTTGCTATTTTGAGCGTAACACCAATTAAACCAGGCAGGAGGCTCAGTAATAGCAATTATGATATCTTCACCACTCACAAATATCTGTTATTTGTAATTTCTATTGTTGAAGCCATCACTACTTAGCATCTTTTTCCAATGTTCCGCTCATTAGCCAACACCCATAAATAGAGGTATTTATTTTTAATAGTGCTCCCTGGTAAAATTCCCTTATAAAATTCCGCAGTTTTCTACACTAACAGTCCCTGGTGCTTTGTTTTACAGAAGTGTTAGGATAGTGCTCTGGGCAATTACTCAATAGTATTGGAGTACAAGAGTTGTTAACCTATGGCTCTGAATCAGCAAAGCTATAAATATACTCTAACACGTTATTTAATTAAAAGAATGGTAAACTTCCAAACATCTGTGTTTCTTCGGATAACCTTTACAAATACACCCAAACAGGGATTTTAGAGATGGCTAATGAAAACATCTATCAGGAGTAAAGAACCAAATAGAAATATTCACAACTGTTTGTAATTCTGTCAGGGGAAAAAATGTTTCCTTCAATAAAAGAAAAAAAAAAATTGTTTTTCTTTCTATGTAGTAAACAACAGTTTTTCATAGGTGCTTTCAGTCTACTCTGAAGCTGTGTGAAATACCTTGTCAAACAAATCTGAGAAAGTACCAATTTGGCTGTGAAGTTCTGTCATTTTCTGTTTTGTAATCTTGTCCCTGGCTAAGCACAAGAAACTGTACAAGATACAGACTGTAGCTCTTAAGAGAGTGTAAGAAATGCTTTCCAAAAGGCACTGTTTGAGTTCTCATGAACCCCTTTTTCCCCTCTTTTATGACTCCTCAGCAGCTCAACTGGTTGCAGACTACAGAGCCGTCCCTCCAGCTGGTGTTTGCCTCATGACAGAGTTGCACATGGATTACAACTCCCAGCAGTCACTGAGCACTGTTTAAATGGGATTTAAACAGAGAAGAAAGAGAGAGAAAGCACATGTATGTGCACGACACATGCATTTCATCAAGAATGAACACCAAATCAAGTTCTGTTTCACTCACTTACCAATACTTGGGGAAAAAACCCTACACCAAGAAGCTGGACTCTCTCCCTTCTTTTCACCAGTAAAATATTTCCAGGCATGTTCTTTTTTTGTTTTTTCTCTGGGATTCTTGGAGATATTTTTAAAAGGCATCTCCTAGAATAAAACCTGAAGTTCTGTTTCTGCAAAAAGATTGATAAGACACTTGCATGTTCAGCCAGCTGGGCAGCAAAAAGAAAGAGCAGTATAGGTGCTGGGGCATAACAGAAGTGGGGAATTAGTGTTCTGAGGCAAGAGCCTCATATTTCTTTTGAGGAAAAGAAAAAGCATTAAGTAAACCAGAAGTATTTTAGCTCTGAAGAGATGTAACAGTAAAAATGTAATGTCTAAAATACATTTAAAAAGGAGTGATAACAGACAACTGGGAGGAAAGAGGAAGGAAAATAGTGGAATGATTAATGATGCTATTGGAAAATGGGTGATTAGGTGATCAAAATGCAGAGAATTAAGTGTAAGGTTAGGGAGAATAATAAGGTATGAAGACAGTGTATCTCAACAGAGAGGTACAAGTCACCCAGTGCACCAGCACACACTGAAAAGAAACAGGACAAGAGACAAGCATCAGCCCTGCAAAAATACTGTACAGTCTCCACACAACATTGCCATTAGCAGAAATAAGGTGATACCTAAGTCTTTGGTCAAGTAGTTTGATAATAATAAACTTCCCCTGTAAAGCTCATTTTCTTGTAGAAGTATAGGAAGGTCACAGTGTAAACGAAAATGAGTTCCCAAACTCTCTGCAAAAAACTTGCTGAGTCTGTAGCACCAGAAATCATATAAAACTCCCCAAGGGTCACAGCAAATTAATGACAAACTGATCCTTAACATTGAATTTTTGATTTTTAGTAGATAAACTACAGGATAGGTGTATGTGGATCTATTAGGTACTTGATTTACAAATTGGGGAACCAGAGGCTGGAGAGCAGCCCCATGGAAAGGGACCTGGGGTTCCTGGTTGATGGCAAGTTGAACATGAGTCAGCAGTGCCCTGGCAGCCAGGAGCGGCAGCCTGGGGGACATCAGGCACAGCACGGCCAGCCGGGCAAGGGAGGGGATTGTCCCGCTCTGCTCTGCACTGGGGCAGCCTCACATCGAGTGCTGGGGGCAGTTTTGGGTGCTGCAATGTAAGAAAGACATTAAACTATTAGAGAGTGTGCAAAGGAGGGCCACGAAGATGGTGAAGGGTCTGGAGGGGAAGCCTTTTGAGGAGCAGCTGAAGTCATTTAACTTGTTCAGCTTGGAGAAGAGGAGACTGAGGGGAGATCTCACTGCATTCTACAACTTCCCCACATAGGAAAATGGAGGGGCAGGCATTAATCTCTGTGGTGACCAGTGACAGGACCCGAGGGAATGGCCTGAAGTTCTATCAGGGGAGGTTTAGGTTGGATATCAGGAAAAGGTTCTACACTCAGAGGGTGGTTGGGCACTGGAACAGGCTTCTCAGGGAAATTGTCACAGCATCAAGCCTGACAGAGTTCAAGAAGTGTTTGGAAAATGCCCTCAGGCACATCATGTGACTCTTGGCGTGCCCTGTGCAGGGCCAGGAGTTGGACTTTGATGATCCTTGTGGGTCCCTCTCAACTCAGGATATGCTATGATTCCAGTCTATGACTCCAGTCTATGATTCTAACTGCATCTTTTTGAAAGAGGAAAAAGCCAGGTACAGTACAAAACATATAAGGGCTGGATGAAATCACATTTACTGCCTACAGTGTTTCCAGCATTTTGAATCTAAAATACGTCTTATTAAAGTGCGCCACCAGGACTGTTCATGAAGATACCTTGCAACCGCTGAAAATATGCACTGGTTTGAAATTTACACAGTTGCCAGTGTAATACTTGTATGATACAGCCAACAAGCCACTACGTCACAACATTTTTTCCACATGAAGAATAAATTTGCAGAATCGGCTAATGAGCTGATAGTGGAGACTGGAGTGCCAGATATTCTCATTTTCTTTGGATCTTCCTTTAACTGCAGGAACATGAGAGCTTTATATTTAAAAAATGTGTCAGTACAAATATGTAAGTTTACAGTTGCAGACCATTAATTTGAAACGCTAATGCAAAGAAAGAAGTGCCTAAAATTTCAGAACAGACTTCCATTGATCCACCAAAGAGTGGAAAGTACTAATAAAAATACTGTAAAACATTTAAAGATGGTATCCAAAGAATTTCCAGCAAGAGAACGAGCTCCTTGGGTCTCAGTGAACTGAAAAACTGTCTTGTTACCCAGACACTGATCTCGGCTTGGTATGCTTCCTTCAACTTTTGCATGCAGGTGAAAGTCAGCATTTATGGGGCAGAATCTTAACAGATGTAATAAATAGTTTCCCACATATGTTTCTCTAAAATCTTTACAAAGATATAATGGTGATTATTACAGCCTGTGTCTGAAAACCTCTGCCATCACTCAGGATCTTCCTCCTCTAGCTGTGCTGCAAATCAGAACCAAAAGAAATTTTCCTGCACAAAATGTTCATAATCCAAGGCCATGCTGCACATTACTGAATCAGCTAACAACATGAAGTCATACTGCTACCATGACAAACAGGCTTTTATATGAGCTAATTTACCCTGTTTCTGCCACACTGAAGCATTTCACACTGTTGTGACTAGATTTTTCTCCTTTGCTCGGCCTAAATCACTAGGTCAAGTTGCATTCCCATGCCCACAGTACAGGAAATGGAGTGCAAATAAGTAGAGACACAGTGTGAGAACTCAACAACAAACAGCCATCACCAAGATGCTCAAGAAGTCATAGCACATCACTAGTGTGCAGTGCTTTTTGAAGGCAGCAAGAGAGTTTTCAGGAGGGATCTGAGGGTACAGAAAGGGCGAATCTGCTTTCTGTGCAGCAGCAGTCAGTGGGATGTTTTGTAGAGGGGGCAAAAAAGAAGCAATGAAACAGGATGCCTGTAAGCTCCCTCTCCACAAAGCACCACCTTTTTAGGCAAAATAAAAATTAACTTGGGGTATGTGAACAAACCAAAGCAAAACACTGTATGGGACATGAGGAAATGATTTTGTCAGCATGCCTGGAACTTGGTTTTGGAGGGAGCCATCCCTGTATCTATGCCTAAGGCCATGAGAATATTCAAGGCCACTTCATATTCAACAACATGATACTCCATGGGATTATTTAAGTTCAGATCCACATGAGGTCTATCAGGCTCAAGGCCCTACATATTCTATTATTTTGAAGAAGCCTAAATTTGAAGCTGAAATATACTTGATTTGACACAAAAGCAACACAGGAAGAGTTTATCAAAAAAGGATATTAGTCCTTTTCACAGTGCTAGGCTTAACTGTACAAAGTTTCTGGAAATATTTAATGGAACAAAAGTACGTGAAAAAAAAAGAAAAAAGAAAAAGCTGCAGGCAGAACTGATGTAAATGTTTGAGTTGTCTTTTTTTTTTTTTTAAATAATAATTTTTATATTGCCTAAATCCCTAAAGTCAGAGTCTGGACTCTGCCTGGAGGCTTCCCAAAAATCATTGCTTGTCAACACCCTTTTCACAGAAATGAGTCTGTTTACCTCCACCAGTGCATTGTCAAGTCATCTCTTCCCATTAGCTTTACTGTTTAAATTAGTATCCTTACAGAAATGTCTAACCCTCCCTTTCCTTATTCAGGAATTTCTCTAATATCCAAAGTCCATGTCAAAATAATTTACATCAACAGAATGCTTTTCGTCAAGGTGCATTTCTACAGAGATCACTGTAATTGGTTAGATGGTACTTTTTATGAGAAGACAAAAATATGGCAAGTTGATAGCAATGAATAAAAGGGAAATGCAAAGAATTCTAATTGGATATTCATTCACTTTGAACCCTGATCCAAGCTGAACATTTTCCTGTAGAGGAACTTGGTATAAAGTTCATTTCTCGGCCTTAAGAATCTCCTTATGGCTTTTGGAAGTGACACACAGGTGTGATACATCTACTGGAGCACGTCAGTCTCCTGAACTGCCTTTACATAGGTTACACAGGAACACTTAGAAAGCCTTTACACCGCACAGTGTTTGAGGACACTCTAGAGGTTTTGAGGTCTTGCTCTGCAAACAGTGTCTCTCTGAGTTCTTGGCAGTTAAAAAAGACATTGAGGGACAACACAGACTCTGCAGGCTTTACAGGAGAAAAGGTAGTCAAGGGAAAAATTGGTATACAAACCAAGGAGGCATTCACATCTAATGCATTTAGCTCTTTCTGCCTCTAGCTGTCATTGGCATTCATTGGTTGGTGTGTGGAAAAAGAGTTATTGATTACATTCCTCTGACCACTTCAGCAGGCCCTTTCCTCTTTCCGTGACAAATAAGACAATACTTGGTAGTGTCAGCCAAAAGCAACGCCAGCTCAAAGTCCTGGTAAGTCATAAGTTGTCTGCAGGCAGTGTACAAAATGCCCATTTGATGAACTCTGGTATATAATGCTGATCCTCACAAAACCCACAGCAAGTGCACAAGCTGTCACATACCTGCTCGTATGAAGGGTTTTCCTCGGACGTTTTTCACCCAGCAAGCATGGCCCTGAAACCTGCTTTCTCTGAAAGTATATCCCAGCTGAAGGGGCTGCTGGATGCAGATGTTTGCATCCATGGTATTCCCAGTCATAGCAAGCTATGTTATCAAGGGTATCAAAGATAATTGTTCAGGCATTACTTTAGAGTAGGAAATTCTTCACAAAGCCATATTTAAGATCTTAATGAAGTCAATAATATTTTTTTTTCCTTAATTCCATTCAGCAGTTAAGCCAATGTAGAATTAATTGTGGTTGCTAACACTAGAAGGCAAAAATAAGAATAATTCTTGTGAGCTTTCCAGCACACAAACTGCCTGTCATCCATCACCAACTCCTTTTGGCTGTTCTTCAAGTGCTCATAAGTCTTCACTGCTGTGGATCTCTATTGCGGTGAATAAGGCACATTCCTGTGTTTTTGGTTTTACTCTTCTGTCCCCCTTCGCCTTGCATTTATTTATGCCACACAGCTATTGAATTATTACAGAGGTGGGCGGTTTACCTATAGGGCTAGTCACATTCTAGTCATGACAACTTTTTGTTTATAATACCTGAGCTATCTCCCTCATGGGATTCACTTCATCAGTCAAGATTAATTTTGGCCTTTATTTTAAGCCCAGAAGCCATCCAGAAGGTGTCTAACAAGTACGTAAAATACGAAGATAATAAAAATAAGCACCTTGGGGGGAAGACAGTGAAAGGAAGGTCAGGAAAAACACCTAAATACTACCTCGGATACTCATCTGCAAGCCCTTTCAGGCAACTATGTGCAGTATAAAAGACTGTGGTAATTTTATAGGATTAGCACTACAGAAGAATTGTTTTGAGTGAAGAGCAAATGTCACAATGTGTGATCAGTGGTGACACTGCAGTACAAGAAGAGGCTCCAGTAAGCTTTGTTTCATAGCTATGAAAACAGTGGACAGAGCAAACTTGGCCCTACCTGAGCTTTTCCTAAAACCTCACATTTCCTCTGGTTCCAATTTCACCTTCATAACCCACTTTTTAATCTCCACCAACACATGGAAACAGAAACTTGGATCAAGAGGAAAATGCTGCCAAAGATTAGCAGTTTGGAAATTTACAACTGTTATCTAAGGAAAAACTATAGTGGCAGCCAATTACTTTATCAGAAGTCTTTGTTATTGTAAAGAAGCTTCAATATACGGGTTTGCTTTCAAAATCAGAACGTAAAAGCACAGTATTCTATGAGTTAAACAGAATTAAAAATAAGAACAAAAGCAATTCAACTCCGAGTTACCCCGTCTGGAAATTTTTAAAACTAAGGTCTGCAACCACTAACTTGGTAACAGATGTAGTGAATTATAAACATGAACTTGGTACAGATCACGGTAAAAAAACCATGCAGGTGTCGTATTTTAAACCATACTTTTTTGTTTTCATTATTGTTATTCCCCCTTTTCCTTTACGGCTAATCAATATAAAGCACGACAGCAAAGCAGTACCAGTCCAGCAATTTGGAGGGAGTAAAAAAAAGTAAGAGTGCTTTCAAAAATTACAGAACAGTGTTCCAAAAAGAAAATCTGATTTAAAAACCCATTTCTGTTCAGCAGTTGAGTCGTCTGTTTCAAATTTTAATGGCTATCTGTAGCACTGAGGTTTCTGTGTCATTGCATACAGAAAAGTTGATGAGGAATGGTGCTGTCTTACTCTACTCCTAACCACAATCTGGTAGATAGAGTCTGAAGTCACAAGGCAGCTGAGAGCTCTACGAAGACTATTAAAATGTACCAGCAAAGCTGGAAGGAAGAAATTTAAATGAGGCCAGGTTAGAGGTTTCAAAGAGATGAGTGACTGATCCTGTTTCATGTTATGCCAGACAATACTAATAGTTTAAACACTGGCTCTGTCAAACAAGAAATAGACGTATTATTGTCTGTGAATTATTAAAATTGACTTCACCTACTCACCTTTAGAATTTTCTGACTGAAAGGAAAAAAAAAATCAAGAACCAAAAAGTCTCACAAGAGAGGCATTCACTCTTAATCTATTGCTAATGTCTTCTTGAATCCTGTTAATATTTTTCTTATTGTCTGCTTTGGTGAGCTCAGAGACTATATGTGAGGAATGAGCAAAAAATTCCAGCTGATTCTTTGGCATAAAGCTCTTAATGTTTAAGTCACTCCTGCCCTGCAGATGAATACTGTCTCCTCTTTCACCCATCCAGCTGGGACATCAGACAATTTGGGGAACATCCAAGATGGGCATGAAGAACCATTTCCTGGTTCATGACAAATACTGTAGATGTTTATGGTACAGACAATTCTTCTTGGGTTGCAACAACACTTCTCCCCACCCCTCCCCCCACCCCCCCATATTGTAAAAAGTTGTTTATATCTACAAGGCTCAATTTCCCCTGCTATTCAATCATACAAGGTCTTCCTGAACACAAGGGAAGCATTAAGGATACTAAAAAATAATTAACAATGTAAAAGGTTTTTCAGTTCTGATACAGTCTGAATCATTGCTGTCGTTTTTTTCTGGAATACAAAGATGAGACAAGAAGATATGGAAGGTGATCCTCAACATCACTCACCAAGCACTCCTCAACATCATCATCATCATTGTCATCATCATCACAGGGTAGCAATAATAGCAAAGGTGCCACCTATTTATGCCTCCATCATGAAGTTGTTAATTTACAAATGATGACTCTAAAGGTGATAGAGGGGAAAGGTGAAGGTTCATTTTTTTAACTACTTCCAAACTTCCACCTCCTTTCAACTATCATCCCTTTTGAGAGAAATTGCATATGGTGAAGGACAGGGATGAATCTGAACAAAAACTCCTTGTTAACTTTTTGGGGGAGACAGAAGACCTTTAGGACTAAATTAAAAGAAAGTCTGACTCCCCCAGAAAAGTACCTCCCTCCCCTGCAAATTAGGCTTTCCTTAGAAAAACTGAAGGGACAATTTTTTTTTCCCCAGAATTTTTTTTGACCTTTTCTTTCCCATTGGTGAAAACATCCCACATTTTCTAGGGGAATAAACTTCAGATAACTAAAGAAATAAAAGAAATTGATACACACCTACTGCCACTTTCAGACTGTGAAACACCTGAAAAATCAGGAAATGAAAGCTTTTGGAGACAAACCCTCCTCCTTCCTAGGAACTTGCTATGCCTTTAGGCATTTCTCCTAACCTGGTCCAAATGGCCCTTTCACGCTGCCCTGGACTGTCCCTCAGAGGAACAACTGTACTCACTCTCGTAACATCCCCAGCAGCACCAAAGTAACAATGATAAACATTTTGCAAGAGGTGGCATAGGATTTTGAGAATCAGTGGCTTGAAGTACTATCTTTCAAGAAGAAAAATATTAGGTGCCATGGCACACCCAGGCTGGAGACACCTATTTCTGCAGCGAACCCCTGACTGGAGGACTCCATGGTGTGAAAAGGCTGATGTCAAGGCCTCTGCTGACCCGAACCCAGCAGAAACTGCTATTGCCAACACTACAACCATCTCGTGGCTTCTCAGATGAAACACATGGACACTCTGGGGCTGTCATCTTCCTTTGTACACCCACTCACTCATAAAATAAAATACAAACAGCTGAAGGCAAGCAAGCTCTGGCTAAGGCTGGAGAAATTAGACCTAAGTCTAGCCCTTAATTCCAGATTTGCTGAAGTAAACCTTACCTCTGTCTCATATCCTCTGCATTCCAAAGCCATTTTTATTTTCATATAAATCATGTCATTTACAGGTCTCTGCTGCCATTCTAAAACCTTTGCAAGGGTTGAATTGGCAGCACACTCAAAAGAAAAGGTTACAACGACATGGGAAACGCGTCAAAATGAGAACAGTATTGTTAACATATAGCTTGACTTTTAAAAACTCATTGTAAAATAAAATAAACAGCAACTGAAAGTCAGACAGATCTTCAGATACGCTCCCACTTTTGAATGGGAGCAGAAATCAGGTGTGTAAGTGACCTCAAGCACCTCTGACAACAAGGTCTTCAGAAAACCCTGATGGGAACAGATTTGCGCTGAACCACTCTGCCAGTCTCACTGGACTTCCCAAAATGTGGTCTGAGCCACAATCTGGCTCTTTTGAATGTCTGATCTCACGAAGAAAACAGGGAATAGGCTGTCGGTGGTGGAGACTGCTGGCACGAGGGAACACTTGGCAGTTGTGACAAATGTGTCTTGGTGCTGCCTGAGCCTGGACTTCTGTCATGGCTTTTGCCTGCTCCAGGCTCTCTCCTGCCCTTGTGACTTCCCTTCAGAGGCTTTGCATTTCCCACCACATCTGCTGGAGTGTTTGTATGGGACAGGCATAGGACAGGCAGTGATAAGAAAACAAGGGATGGTCCAAATGAGGGTGAGACAACAGAGAGAGATAACAAGGGGGAGGAGGAGGCCAAATGGTAGGCCAAGAGAAGGGGGAGGCAAGGGGATAAGAGGTGAGATAAAAAGAGACTTTCTGTGCATGAAAAAACATGCATAAGTGAAGAGGTGGCAGTAAGACCCCCCACTGCCAGGAAGGCAGAGAAGTATTATGGGCTGGAGCAGTTGATTAAAACTACAAATTGCATGAACTTCGTATAACTCCTTCTTGCCTGTGAAGCTACCCTAAAAGAACCTGACTAAAGAAAGTGTCTTGAGCTATTTCAGCATCTCTGCTCCCAGGCACTGTACAATGGAGCTGGCAAACAAGAATAATCAGCTGGCACCTCCTGAGCTCCCACAGTGTTTGGGCTGGCCTTCTCAGTTCCCATTACAGATAAATTGCTCTCCTTCATATTAAGATGCAGCAATGCGCGTAAGCACACTCTTAGCTACTAGTATGGAAACTGTCCCTATTAACTATTCATGCCCTTGAAGCGAAGCACTTGCTTGGATGCCTGGCTGAATCAGGTAGGGTCTAATTAAGGAGGTGGACAGCCTTCTATCCTCACTCGCCTCTCCCTCAGCCTTAATCCTCCAGTCACCTAAGTTTAATTTAAAAATCTGTTTTCAGGAGTTGAGCCCAGATCTGTCACATCCAAGACTGCCACTAATTGCTATGTGTCAACAGCAGTTAGAAAAATGAGCAATGAATCAAAACCACCAACCCTTCTGCCTGGATGACAGCTTTATCTTTACACACCAGCTTTTCAGTGGGGTTGCAACCTCTTTACCCACCCAGAATGGAAAATTGCATTATCAAAAGGCAGTCAGAGATTTCTTCAGCCAGTCTGAACATTTCCAGCGAAAAACTATTTGTCTCGTAAATGAACATACGGTGTAACACCCAAGGTGCAAAAGCACTCCCACCTAGACCCCAGGAGGTAAGGACACCCTCTTCCTCTGGCTAGTCTTGTCAGATGGTTGTGGCATTAGGGGATGGGAAAGAAGACTCAGAGAGTCTCAGGATGATCAGTGAGGATGTGAAGGTCACAGATGACACATTGCTGGTTTCAAAACCTCAGGAATGACAGCAGGGAAAGAGGTGGTGAAGGAAGAAGGGGAACAGAGCCAGCTGTAGAAGTTGCCAGAGAAATGTTTTGTTGGAGGCACAGCAGAGGAAGAGCAGGGTGACGCAAAGAGAAGCAACTGAGTAAAGCACAGCGTATGAGCAGTGGTGTCCAGAGGGATTCCTTTACTGGATGTGCCGGCCTAAAACTGATGTAATGAGCTAATTATGAAGCAAATAAAGTCAGAATTTGTGTGGGAGGGCTGGAGGGGCACATATTAGGTATTGGCTCCCACTAGAAAGGAGGTAAGCTAGGGCTCTTGCTAAGTCTGTTAAGAGGATTAAACAAGACACAGAGCAAGACTGGACATGAGCCTGCTGAAGCTTCTCCGGTTTGGTGACATATTGAGAGGAAAACTTGATAGCAATAATGATCTTCCTTTCTTCTAAGGAAGAACTAAGATCAACAAAATCAGGATGAGATTAAAAAAAGTAGAAAGCTACCTGTGAAAGGACAGTTGCATCCCCAGGAATGACAGCAGAACACAAGGCCATCAGGCTCTCCTCCAACTTTGCAGCCACTTCATGATATCACTCGAGCTGTGCAGCCTGCCTGCTCTGCCATACATATGTTTCAGAGGCAGAAATACAGTGGTGCTATTTTTTTAAAAACCGTTTTTCACATGCTTGTTGAGAAATATTTAGAATATGTTAAGTGCCTCTTAGATGCTATAGAGACAAGTTACTACTAATCATTATTTTACTTGGCTGAATTTGATGTGTATATTTTCAGAGATACCTCTGAAATGCCTGATATGTAAGGCCTTAACTAAAACAAACAAACAATCTACTGCAGGTTTTATTAGCAGGAGGGACAAATAAAAGGAAGAGGATGGCAAAGCAATGCAGAGATAATGCTGAGATTAAAGTAAGGAATAATATAAACATTTTGGCTGAGACAGATGCAAAGTCTGCTTGGAGGAGAATTAAGGACAGCAGAGGCAATAGTTTTCAGATGTTGACATACATTTTCAGAACAAGGAGGAAAGAAAACAGATAAGAGAAGACTGTCAGTTTTATGACAATTCACAACTTCTTTACCTGACTGCTAGAGGAAAATAGACAGGAAAATCATCTGAAGATTATTCTTCCTTGAACGCGCCCATTTCATTTTCATGAGTATTAATAAAGGCCACATATTGACATTGATGAGCAAAAAGATCCTTGAGGAAGGGAAGCACGTGTTTCCTTGTGCAGATATCGGAACAGTTTACAGTCACAGGCAGCTCTGAACTTAAGAGTAGGAAATGAAGCTTGTATGAAAACTAAAGTGGAAGTGTGGGGCATTTAGGGGTTTGTGATCATGGTTTCATTAGACTCTAAATGCTCTTTAGGGCAGGAGCACTTAGAGGAGTTCAGAAATGTTTTTGACTTTAAGAAAGCTGACTTTGGGAGAATGTGATATGCCCCAAGGAATTTTTACTGGAATCCTATGAAACATGGGAAACACAGAGCTGAATTTTTAAAAAACATCTGAAGGAACTGAAATTTAAAGCCATCCTGCTTAATTCTGAAGAGGAAAAAGGGTAACTGAGGCAAACACAGTTAAGCAAAAATGCAAAATTTAGTATAAGTGACACGCATAAGACTTGAGAAATCATATATATATGTATTTCATTTATATCAGTGCTAGAAAGAACTGGGAGAAAAATGCTTAATTGCTTAAGGCATATAACAAAAGGAAGAAGTTAGCATGCCCTTTTTCCTTTGAAGAAGAATAATAAGAGGCCAGATGACTACTTAAATATTAGCATCACATTGTGACAGAGTTTCCAGGCTTGCTTAAAGGAAGGAAATTTGCATTGATGATGCATGTACATCCTCAGAGTTACAGCCATGCCACCCCATAACAAATCTGATGCATGGATACCTGCAATTCCTACACTAGGCAAGCTGTAGGACAACTGCAGAAACAGGTGGGAGGAAAGGGGAGGAATTGCCTGTAACACATGCAGAACATTAGACTTGGAGAAAAAACAACATTTACATACGGTTGGAAGGCTTCTCTTATTTTCCCCTTTCAAAAAGTGACATAAACTCCTACCTGAGAGATTTATACATCTAAGTTCTGTGATGACACAACAGACCAGTGAGACCTGGAGTTAATCTTCATTGTTGCAGGAAAATGCAATGATGTGAAGCAAGCTCCTATAAAACTGTTAGCTTAATATCTGCCGTGCAAAAATAACAGAAGCACTTTTACTCAAACTCCTTAATGCGCAAAATTTAATTAGAAGCAATTGTGCAATTCTTGGGGGGAAATTCGTGCATACAAATTAATAGTAATTGTCCTGCTGAAAGATAAGAAAATTAAAGACAGACCCTAACTCTGTAGAAATTACCTAACTTCAGGAGTTGAGAGACCTGGTGCCTATGACATTGTGTGCTGCAGGGCTGCTTGTTTCCAACTCAGTAAGGCAGCTCAATGAATTTCAGTTTTGACTTTGGAAATAAATTTAAAATTAATTTAACATTATTTTTGTGAATGCCAAATGGATTATTTAAATCCATGTACAAACTAAGTTGCCTACCTACAATATGAACATTCTGATTATAAGTGGAAAAGATTAGTGAGATAATTTCTGAAGTACTTACATTCACAGGTGAGTAAACCTTAGTGGAAACTGATCTTTACACACCCAAAGCAGAAGATGAATGTAAAGCATGACTTTTCCAGCCATGTGCTTAAAAAGCTTGCAAAATAAGTGAAAGCACCTTTCATAGTGTACCAAGTTCAGTATAGAAAGCAAACTTGCCATGAAGCTCTTGTGAAAACCGTTGATTTTAAGAAAAGCAGAAACAAAACTTTTCCCCCAATCCTTATAGCAGGTTAGCTTCCAAAAACATTTTTAAAAGGGTCAGAAAATATACTGACAGGAATTCCATAAAAGCTGAAAGAAATGTTACTGATAGGTTTGCATGTGGCAAGACACAAAGAAGGAAGGAGAGAGGCAGGCATTAGAAGCATTAGCAGGAACAATTCCCAAGGCCAGTAAATATCAAGGGGCCCCACAGCAGTCAAAAGCAGAGTGAAGAGATTTAGAGCCAAGGCATTCAAAGGGTCTACTTAGTTTGACCAGAAGACTGTCTCACATTTCAAGGTTTCTTCTTCAGTACAGCTAAGCTTTTCAATGGGAGGCCTTGACCCCAGGGATCACTAACTGAAGAAAACAAATGTGTTTTCAAATGAATATATTGGCACTGTCAGAACTGACTGTACACAAGATTAAATTATGTTTATTTTCAATTTCCAGAGTACCATGTTAAATTTTAGAAAGACAGACAGACAGAAATGTTTCCAAATAAGACATGAGAATCTGAGCATCGGATTTTCTGTGTCAGCTGTGATTCAATGGCAGAATTCCTGTTAAATGATCTGGCTAAGACCTCTCCCAAAATGTCAACCTGAAGCTTTCTTGCCTTCAGCAGTATTGGTACATGTGGCAGGAGGGGACACGTGCCACGAGTCCATTTTAGTTATTTCATTGCTTTTCCTTGCTTTCTTGCGACGGATTGGGTTTTGGTCTCGTATTTTGAATTGCATGGATGTGATTCCCTGAAGGAAACAAACAGTAGTTTTCCTGCCTTTGACAAGGAATGGAAATCAAATCAGAATTTTAAAAAAAGGAGAAAGTGATTCTGGGTATCCATCCTGAGATGATCTAAAAAGGAAACTGATTGCAGGTATCACATCTCTTCACAGAGGAGTTTCCTCACAGTTCCTCTGCATGCTCCTTAAGACAAAGGTCCTTCATTTTGTGCTACTACCTTGATCATGCTTGAGCAACTTCACAGCCTTCCTGGGTTCCACAGGAACCAAGTCGGGACTGTACTAAAAGCAAGGCAAGGTCGGGGTACTGTAATATAGAGACGGAGCCCTCATTCAAGGGAAGGTGGCCTATGACAAACCAGGTAATTTCAGATGAACTCAGACTTCTACTGTGGTTATACGCAGTGCTATTTCAAGACCACATTCCACTCTGTATTTGAATATCTCCCTATTCTCGTGTATGGACCCACTAGAAATTATGAGTACTCCTGAGGGATGCACACTTATGCACTGTCTCAAAACAGCATGTATAATGAACTGAATTTAAAATCCAGAGACCGTGTTCCCAAATGGAGACCAGAAGGGACAGAGAGGAAAAATGGGAAGCACTATTTCAGCAGAATATGTCTGAGCACATGAATAGTGTGAAACTACAGAGAGGACTTCCAAAGAGCTACATACTAGCCATGAATTTTGAGGAGTGGATATGTACTTGTTAGTAAGAGGTATGACAAAGCAGGAAAGTGGGTCTCACAAAGCACAGACTTGTTGGGTCAAGTGTCCTTTTCCTGTTTGGCAAGTCCTTTTGTCTCTGTCCTCCTTATCACCCTGACACCTTACGACAGCACAGAATGACAGACAGCTCTTAATGACTTCCTAGCATTTGATTCCGATACACAGGTCCAGCCCTTTTTAATCTAACATGAAAGTCTCTATTCCCCTCTGAATTTCACTTTTAGAACCCGTGCCCACTTCCACACATGCAGCCCCCCACTCCCACCCTGCAATCTCTGTCAACAACACAAAGGTGCTCTTGTCACCCCCTTGCTTGAATCAGACAGCTCTTCTGAATGGACACACTGACAGACGATGCTGTGTCAGCAGCCAGTGGGGCTCCTATCACTTTCCCCAGGAGAGGATTTTACACCCACTCCCACACAGCACAATTGGGGCTACTGTTCCCTGTGTCCAGAAATCAGGCTTCATCCTGTACCATCTCTGTGCATTGCCACCATCCTGCCTGACCTGGAAATACTGTTGGTTTTTTCTGTCTCCCAGAATTCTCATTAGGTAATTGGAGCACAGGGGTTAGTGATTTGGTCCTGCCAGCAGCACGTGCTGGTTTAGCACCCCGGGAGATTTCACTGAGGCATTCCTGGGAGTAAAGATGTGTTCTGCAAATGAGCATTTGCTGAGTGGGACCCTGCAAAGCACACGAGCACATCTAAACCAGCATTTTGCAGCACCCACAGTTACAAAGATGTAAGCTGAACAGGCGACACTCACTTTACCTGCAGTTACAAAAATGTCAGCTGGACAGGGGATACTCAGTGGCTGGAGACGAAACACTACCGTGAAACACAGAAGGTGGTACTTTATTATCAAGCCCATCAGTGCCCACCTTCTTCTGCTTTCCCTGCTTGCAGCTGGAGAAGAGATGACCACATTCCCATTCACAAGGAGCTGTTTTATGATTTGTTTTGTTTCCCATATGATATTTTAGCCCCCACCAGCACCACCTCTCCCACTCAGGGAGGGTGACCAAAGCGGAGCAGCGTCTCTGTGAGAGGGCCACCCGCTCCTCCCGCCTGTTCCTTGTTTCTTCCCAGGTAGCTGGCTGTGAGGGGCCAACAAGCAGGCTAATTTAAAGCTCTAAAAGCTGGCAGCAGGAGTGCAATTAAGCCGTTTTCACAGACTGCTGGCCAAATGCAGCAATTTATTGGCTGAGTGATTGGATTATTCATTTGCAAAGCTGAGAGGGCATTTTCTTACCACTTCAGTTGGCCTGTAGTACTTGTGATTGACTGTCACATGAATCTTGCCAGTCTCTTTGCATCGTCCCACTTCATTTTCATTCTTCCCTTCCCACCTGTAAAGAAGATAAACATTTAATCAACCCATAATTACTTTAGTGCTCTGATCTTACCAACATTTGGCCTGCTTTCATTTACTTGAGGCTGGTGTCAATTCTCCCTGCAGGACAGTATAAACTCATTAGCTAAAGGAACAAAGGGAGAGTTTAGACTTGAATGGAGTAACAATGGCTTTTGAAGTCTCTTTGTTTTGGTTTTTGATTCAGTGGAAGGTCTAAAATATAGGACTTCCAAATTAAACACATAATGCTAAGGGAAAATAAAATGCCCTGATTTCAGAATGTCTCATGTATCTGCAAATAAATATGACAGTGAGGTTTTTCATTTGTGGATTGGTTCAAAGCTGTTTTCTTAAAATATTTTTAATTCTTGTATTTTGGCCAATACTTTCAGGAACTCTTTAATCTGTTAATTTTATAGACGTGAAGCTCTGTTTGAATAGTATTATCTGCATAATTTAATTTGTGCTTAACTAGGAAAAAAAAAAACCCAAAAGCAGTTACTGGGTTTTCGGTCCTACCTTGACATGGCTGTCCACATACATGTAAAGTCTACTTGCTACCTGTGAGCTGAAAGCCAGCTCCCTTCATCCAAATTAGTTTCATATGCATTGAACAGCCTGCAATTTGCTGTAATTTAAGTGATCTGGTTGCATGGTGAACTATTTTCTTAGAGACTGTCCTGGTTTCAGGAGCAGCAGAAGAGGAATGGTTTGGTGGGTGACTAGCTCTGCCTTCGGGGAGGTCAGGCTGAAGCCTGGAGGCCTGGGGACAATGCTCCCACTCAAAATAAATGCTTGAGATGACACGTGTAGGAACGTACATTGGTGCATCAAACTTCATCCACAGAATACATAAAATCCAGAGTTATGAATGAAATTCTATCCTCTCTTTGCTTTCTGCTTTTAAGTATATACACCACAGGGCTCTGAACCAGCTTGGCATAAAAATGTGATGATGAAATCCACTAGCTTTGTTTTTTTATGTTTAAGTAAAATCTATATAAATTAAATCAGCATTGTGATTTAGACTATTTAGCCTCAGTCACCGGCAAAGAAAGAAAAGCATCCCTTGCCTCCCACTTACTAGGTTTTCTGCCAGCTCTTGGTATTTTGTCACAGATATGATTTCTCCTTGCTCCCCTGCCCCCTCAAGCTCCTAGAATTTAATTCTTTGACAATCTCAGCCTTCATTTTTGAGTTTCTGGCCCCGAGGGCTAAGGAGAAAAGTCTGAAAATGTGACCTCTTTGTGTCTATGAAGGTTTAAACACCGAAAGGCAGAAGGAAATACCCAATATGCATTATTGCAAGATTTTAAATCTCACAAATTTTTGAGCACAACTCATGACTTTTGAATGACTAGCAAAGCCTGTAGGACGCTTGATACTGGGAACATTTCACATCAAAATAATTTCCTGCAGATAATAGTGACAGTGAAGTCAGCTGTTAATGGGCATGCCATGATGCTAAAGATGATTTATAATTCAAATTTTCTTTCTTTCTTTTTTAGCAATTGCTCTGTTGTGAGCCCGAACTGCAAAGTTTTCCTTCAGAAGCCAAAACTAACATTAGTCCCTCCCTTTAAAGGGCAGAGGGTAAAAATGTGCAGGACTCAAATGAGCTTAATAGAAAACTAACCGTCACCAGTAAAACAACAGGAAGCGCTTAGATCAGGAGACGTCAGTTGTTGTTGGAGGTCACTGAGCAGAGAACCCCATTTAACACCCAACAGGCTCCAGAAGGCTCAGTCGAGCCAGTAAAGACTCATTTAATGTCGCTATCAAAGTTATATAACAATAGAAAGAGCTTAAGAAGAAATCTCCACCCGTTTTGTTCGGCCCAGTAATGTGAAAAGTTCACAAGGAGGGAAAAAAAAAAAAGAAGTACTTCTCATCGTGAACAAAGTAACATTTGATAGCTGTACTTCTAATTACTCCTGGCACCTCGATGCTCACAGCTGGGATCATCATACTGCTGATAAAAGGGACTGTGTGGGGGCCAGTCTGACACCAGGACCAAGACATACATTTTGCCAACCAACTCCCCCTCCCCTCTCCCTCAAACCACAAGGCAAGAGAAAAAAATCCATCAAAACCATCCTTAATTTATAGTCAAATTGCAGTCAGAATTGTTAACTGGAAAATGTTATGACAAATTATCCTGAAGCACGAGCATGGTGGAAGGGGCTCGGGGAACCCTCATGTTGTGCTGTGGTTTCAGCTACCTCCAGCCACAAAGACTACGCAGCTTCCTGCTCCTCAGGGCAGATGCCCACCCAGGCAAGAAAACAGCCTTGTGTGATTTGGGGGAAACACAAAGGATCCCTGGCCAAAGAAAGTTGGGCTCATCAGCACTGGGCTAAATTTATAGAGGATGGGGAGTGGATGCCCCCAAGCCCAGCTGGTGTCAAAGCCCTGCGCTCCCATGAAGGCACCTGCTGGCCTAGTGCAGGCTTTGCACAAAATGCTGCTCCTCGAGCCTGCAGATAACGAGCCTCTACAGCAAGGCCACTGCCTGCCCCACACTGTGCAGCTTCACCCTCCCACTGAAGCAAGGGATGCGTTTGCTGTCACAGCCGATGGCATCAGCCGTGTTCTGCATGTGGAGAAGGATGGGTGAGACCATGGAACTGCTCTGGTCAAAGCAGGTTTGATGCCCTTTGCATCTGCACTTCCATGTTGAGTGCCTCACTACTGGAGATGGGTGCTTTGGGACTGCTCAGGGTGATGCTCAATTGTCAGCTCTGGTGGATTCCACTGCTATCAATGACCTCACAATTTTCCATAAAACTAAGATTCAAATGCATGAGCAAGTTTACTTGCTTGAAAAGTTCTCTTCACATCAAGAGCTTTTAAACTCTGGATGTACAGCAGGATGGACTGCGTTTAATTTAAGGCTAATTTCGTATCTGGAGATCACTATTGTTCCAATACCTATTATCAGTGTTGATGAATACTCCTTTGGCTTTTTTATCTTTGGAGGTTCCAATTATTTTTCATTTCCTAGAACTATTCAGTAAGAGAGCAAGCTTCAGGCAGTGAAAACTTCCACAGGTATTGAGGATTTTATGAGGATGACGAGCTGGGGTACCCACCTGGTAGGGTGTGAGTTGGGCAGGGAAGGAAGCAGGGGAGCCAGGATAATTGAGGAGGGGTGGGAATAGCACTGCAATGGACCAAATGGTCTGGCTGTAATTGAGGAGCAGACAGGACAAACTACGTATATTTTTGAGGTGGTGAAGAAATCAAATAAATATGGAATTTTTCACAGAAGCACAGATAAACCGAACAAGTATATGCATTTCATCTCAATGCTTGATCTTTACATAGAAACACAGTCCATAAGCATTTAAAAAAAATATTCAAAACCACTAGAGGCTACAGCTGCTCAGCTTCTTTATGAAAAATAAAACTATCATGTACACTTTATAATGAAAAAAATGCCAATAGAAAATATTTTCACATTTGAAAATGAACAAAAAATTAAATAATAATAAAATTGTATGAAGATTTTGCTTTTCCTCCACAGGTAATAGGATATACAGCTTGTGTAGATTTCTCAGATCTCTGGCCTGCTTTCTGCTACACACAAAATTAAGCCAAAGCACTTCATTCTGTCCTGGCACTTTATAAACAGCAAAACTGACACCATATAACAGACCATTAATACCTTTTGCAAGCAATCTTTTGTAGGGAAACTTTAAATATGACTCTTCATATGTTCCTTTGCCACCAACTCAACCACCAACCTTGCCAGCAACTCTGATACATCAAAGCAATCATAGATACAGGGATTGCTTACCCCACGACCTTGTGCTTAAATCATAAGCATGCTACCATAAGGGAATGTAGTAATTTTTTTTTCAAAAGCTCTGATGAATCAGGTCTTCAGTGTTTTTGTTTTCACTACTCAAATAGTCCAAGAATTGTCAAGCTCAGATTTAAAAACATTTATTTGTGACTCCATATTACAAGACAACAAAAAGAATACATGCTAGGCTCCATATTTTTTGTTTCTGTTTTTTTTTCTTCTTCTTTGCAGTTCATTGGAAAGCTTTTGAAGCTCTATCCCTTTACTTCAATTTGTGAAAGTTGGTGTTGGGAAGAAAATGTTTTCTCAAAGAATATTAATGCTTCCATGAAAATCAAAGCATTACAGAAAGAAAAATTTCAGTTTCAAGTAGGTTCCATTAGTGTCAGCCTGATACATAATTAAATTAATAATACCCAAAAGAGAGGCTTTTATATTTTCAGAATAGATTTTTTTTTTCTTTCAGAATGGCTTAAAAAATTCTACATAGGTTATTCTTTCCTTAAGTGGAGGTTAGGAGTAAAATAAAGAAGTCCAGCTGACCCTAAATCAGGTATTTTTCCAAATTGCATTTGTGACAAATATTTTAATTTAATTTCAGCGGTGGGAAAAATGGAATTTCCCATGAAACACCATACTTCATTCTTACCCAGTCTTTCTATAGGAGAAATTCTCATACTTCTAATGTATGTAATCAGATAATTAGATTATTGTAGTCTTCAAGCCTTAATTTCAATTCTGAAACAGTTATTGGGTCTGCCTGCAGATAAAGCCTTGTATCAATAAGAAAGTAATGAAAGCCTGCTTAGCTGAAATAATTATTTCTCCGGTTGAGGTGGGTTAAATGCTCCTAAAATATATGCTCTATTTTTGAGAACGGTGATAAAACTGGTGCATTCCTAAGTGAGGATCCTTGCTCATGTGGGTTCACCCAGGCCAACATTCTTCACTGACATCGCTGGGTTCCTTTCAACTACCTCTCTTCAAAATGCCTCCAGTTGCTGTATGAGATTCTGTTCCCTTCCTCTTCTGAGAGCTTCTGATTTTCTTTTCTCATTTAAATACAATACATAGCACTGGCCAGCCAGCAATTTTTGGTGGGCAAAAGCCAGATCTGGAAATAGCAGCTGTTTTGCTGATGACTGTTGATGGCTCCTCCTCCGTGTCCCACATGCTTTCCATTCTTACAGCAATCCTTCAAATCTCATGTTTCTGTAACCCAGCCTTCCATTTTAAGATTAAAAGAAAAAACCAAACAAATTAAAAACCCCCAACAAACAAACCAGAAAAACTCTTCTCCCTCGGTTCAATCTCAGTTCAACCTTCCCTGTCACTGAAGAGGCCACAGTAGTTCACCTCAGAAGACCTTACAGCTTATCTGCAAGCTTCCCCATTTTAGGCTGATCTTTTACAAGACCAGCTAGCATGCTAGTTAAGATAGAATTTGTTTGTAGAATCAAATGACTAAAGTAAAATAGTCATTTTTTCTGAATTAATTCTGATCCTGGAAGCAATGAATATTTCTGTAACAAATGCGCATGCATTTTTATACTAATAAAAGCCACAATAAATCTTTCTGCAGCTTGAACAGATTTTTTTTTCTTTTCCTATTTTTTTTTTAAGTTTCCACATTTGCAGACTGCATTCTTTGTAGCAGTCTGCAAAGAACTCTGAGTGCTGTAGTGGTTTCAGGCTATCTTTGCAATCCTGTTCTAATTTAATAAGATTAATGGCAGAAAATTAGTCAAGACAAGCGTTTGCCTGTTTCGTTTACCCTGCTGTAGTTCAAATTATAGGCGGGAAGTGTTTCCCCCAAGTACTACTTAATTAGTAATAAGTAGAAGGGAAAGTAAAAGAAAAAAAAATGTAATCCTTACAGGGGAAAAATATTTGTAGCTCTGAGGCTTTCCTGTTAGTACAAAGGACTGAATTTGAATGATTCAGAGGACTATATAAATATAATTTGAAATTTCTCCCTTGAAAAAGAAATGTAAGAGGAAAAAAGCCACACAAGGTAGGTAAACTTCCATGAACACTTTACAGTCCATTTCAGAGAGAGAATCAGTCTTATTGCAGCTGTACATTTCATTAGTTACAAAAATGCAGTAAAGTTTTTCTCTCTCTTATTTTGGCTAGAAGACACAGTCCTGACATGTGCTAATGACTGGTTAGGACAGAATATTATCTTATGTTCTTGGAAAGACTTTTTAGGCTGTCCTGGATTTTCAGCTGTACAAGTTAATGCAAATTGTTAGGAAGACCAAAAACCTAAAAAAATGAAATTAATATTTTTAGTTGGTTGATGAGGCAGCCAGGATTGCTCTTCTCCCTATTCTCTACTGCAATATCATGATGTGACAGCTAAGACTTCACATTTGGAACTTTCCTTGACAAAGCACAAAGTAGGGATGGTTAAGAGCCCCTGCACATGTGCGCAGTGTTCTCAGGTGTGGTATGAGCTCTGCCAGCTTCTGTTTGTTATGACATCTATCCTGGACATTTACTCCACCATTTCATCAATTTTGAAAGGCGGATTGTACAACAGTACTGGGAAGCTGTGCCATTGCTTATAGCAGTGGAAAAAGCTATGTAGGAAATCTCCCAGATAAGTTTTTGAGGTTGAAAAATTTCATAATACCTGCAATCCTGCAAAAACCCCCAGAAACCTCAGATAACTCAACCAAACTTTGAGGAACAGTAATAGGAAGAAAGCAGCCATCCTTGTGGGAACTTGTTTTGCAACTGCACTCTGGTGCACTGGTTCTGAGGTGCCTCATAAACTGTAAAGTAACAGATCAGTGGGACTCACCAGTGGGGTCTCAAAATGCTAAAAGGGAGGATTTTTCTGCCAGGCTACTCCCTGAAGAAGATATATTCAAACTGGAGGAGGTGGGAGTAGAAAGTCATGGGGGCTTTCAAGGGAAGCCAGAGGTTACCAGACGGCTGGCTAAGGAGTGTGTATGTGTGTGTGCTGCAAAAGCATGGGTCAGGCTGACACCTGGAAAAATTATGGAGGTTCTTAACAAAACTTCCCAAATCCTGAGAAATATTTTACATTTAGTGCAATTTGAAAGATGAGCAATGGCTACAGGATGAGCAGTGGGTCTGTTGTAATGTTATTCTCACCTTGGGAGCAGGGGGAAAGAATGGCTGGTTTATCTGAACAGGCTACATGCAAAATGTTCAGAGTTATACCACTGTCAAAATGATCAGCAACAAAATTATCATTAGCACTTAAAATGTCACCTCAGTTCCCATATGTATAGTTATTTATGTATCACCCATAAATGGTTTAAGGAATTAAAAATTTATTCACAGGAAAGAAAAATTTCAGAAGAGCCAGGGAGACTAGAAACCCAAGCCCCCATTTTTAAGCAATTTATGTTCCTAAAAATCCATGTCACTAGGTGTCATGTGAGTTCTTATAAAATTTTTACAAATTACTTTTATCAATTAGTAATTAAAAGAGGCAACTTTGCCTTTGTACACACAAAATACCTACCCTACCTCATCATTTGGAGTTATACTGTGAAATTTTTCTGAGAGAGTAACTTGTGACTGATTGATTCAATCTAAATACTGACTGCATAAAACAACAAGATAAATGATACACAGTCCACCATATGGAGCCATATGTGAGCAAAAAATTAAACGAACAGGACACAAAATTATGAGTGTTAGGAAAAACTAAATCTAAGATAATCCTTTAATATCCTTTCTATAACAGAAGCTATTCATAAAAGTACTTTCACTTTTATTTCTGGACTAGTTATTTTCTTTAGGTTTTCTTGAGGGCTTAATTTGTTTTCTGAAAAACACACGCTGATTTGTCACTCTTGGGAAATGCTGAGACTTCTTAGACCAACACCAAAGAGGGGAGTTCAGTTTTAAACTGATGGATAAATTTAGTGACAGCAAAAGAAACAGTGATGTGGGGAATATCTGCAAATAAAGACATTCAGCTAAGTGCTGACCTTTACATATCAGTCTCTAATTGTTAATAATCAAAATTTAAAAAATGACAAAGTTGTTCACCAACATTGCCTCATCAAAGCAATAATTGTTGCTTTGGCAAACAGTATTAGACAGGGACAAAGTAGTTCTCAAAATCATTAAAATTTTTACTTATATGGAGCAATTTAATCTGCAGCATTTTCCTATCCATTCTTAGTAGGGAGAATTAGCTGATAAACACAAGAAACAGAAGTATAAAAAGAGGAGAAAAACTAAGAAAGACAAAGAAATTATTAGAGTTCATACTATCTCCCCTTTAGCCTCTCAAACCTCACTACTGTTAAAGTATGTGGGACAATGTGTTATCATAGGGACATCTTGCAATCAAGAAATGCTAAAAATATGGAGAGAAACTTATTCCCCAAACTGAGCTTTTGGGTTAGAAATACTATTTATGCAGTCTCTCCGTCCCTCATCAGAATTTTTTTTCTGGAAGTTGATGCCAGAAATTGAAACCAGACTAAAAACTCATTGAGGAGAAAATGTTATTACCTCCCCAGCCACCCACTGGCTGTTCAAATAATATTGTATATATCTGTGCACTTCTGCATATTTATTGAATTTGTCAAGTTTTTGTTCCCAAGTAAAACTTATTGGCCCTGTCAAAAGTTCACCAGCTGCACAAGTGACTTTGATGGCCTGAGGAACAGCCCTGGCGCTAGCGTCATGGAAGAGCCTGTGGCTTTCCTCTCCCTTTTCCAGCTGAGATTGGTATGTTGATGCATGGGGCCCAGAGAAGATACAGAAGGAGGGAAATTGAAAAAATAATAAACAATAAAAATATAAATTACAGAAAGCGCTCACCAAGCCATCCTGGTTTTATTATATGGCCTTGAGAAGGAATTTTGTATTTTCAATCAAACTATGTAGAATATGCATTGTAAACATTCTGCACCCACTGCTCAACATTTCTATGGCTTAGTAGGAGGAGACCTAATAGGAATGTAGAGGGCTTTGCTACATAAGCCTTGTAGTGTGGCTGATGGGCTGTCACCTGGAAAGAACAGGGTTGGTAGGTGTCACCTCTAGATTGCAGAGGATGGGAGCAGGACTGTGGGGATCTGGGGCACAAAATAGAGAATTGGACAGAGAAGTCCCTCTTGCAGGAAGGTGATGATCAGCACCCTGGTACTAACATCTTTGAAGGCTTTCCTCTGCCCCAAGACAGGGAGTGAATGGAAGAACAGAGAATGAAGATTTTGATTAAAAAATTAAGACTAACTCATCTACATTTTTAACTTATGATCTAGAGGGCAATGCTAAATGTATCTGCTGTGGCAGTCATTCATGCCTGGATGGTCTCACATGTTACAAGCAGAAACTAAGGGAAGGAAAAAAAGAAGAATGTTGACAAACAATGCTCTGTTTTGTCACACCAAATGAGAGAGGCTAGAAATGTTCAACCTGCGGCTACTCTCTCATCCTCATACTTACACAATGGTTTTCCCAATGTGCTTAAATGACTTCTCCACAAATTCACGGACACTGTGGACCTCCCCAGTGGCTATGACAAAGTCCTCAGGCTCATCTGTTTGCAACATCAACCACATGGCCTGCAGAAAGATAAACAAAGTCAGATTCAGTGCACATGTAAGTGGTCTCTTTGGTACACGATATTGTATTACTGCATTTTTGATTTGGAAATAACTACACGAACACACATATACCCCAAGCTGGGGAAATTAGCACTTTCTTTGCGCGGTGGCTATTAACCAGTTCAGTGCAACTCTGAAAAGAGTTCAATTATTTCTTATTACAGAAAACAATG
>WEIT01025906.1:10102-57233 GCA_013389985.1 Dryoscopus gambensis | reverse complement strand
GATGTGCTTACCTAACCCCTGTCACCTCTCCCTGTCCCCACCCACCCCGCACACTTCTTTCTCTATGTCTTGCTTTCTTTCTTTCTTTTTCTTTCTCTTCATTTCTTTTACTATTAAATAAAATACATCCATTTTTTTGGCACCAACATCTAACCTCGTTTGGTTTTAATCTCGTTTTTGGGAATATTTTGAACCTTCTCAAAGTTCCATCTGGTTTATGCACAGAGACTTAGCTTTTCTTTGCTCTTCTGGATTTAAACCAGATCACAACACATAGGAATAAGCTAATTGGCTTTACCATGGCCTTCCACATGTTTGAACCAAAAAAAATACATAAGGACTCTATTGTGTTAGGAATGATAGCTGTACAGAGCTTTGGACAAATCTTTCCCTAGTCTCCTTCACTGAAGAAGGTGTTTGCCAGAATGTCAACATGGTAACTGAATATTCAGAGGAGTTCCTCTCTACAAGGAGAGGATCAACACCAAATTTTGATCTGGTGTGGATTTTAACAATTTAAAATCTGACATTTGATAATGTTTACAAATTCCTAAAAACATTTTTCGTATTTAATTCAAATTATTAATTTCATCTACCTGCATCTAATAAAATAGGTGAGAGAATATTAATTATTGAGGTACACTGTATTTTTTTTTCCGAAGGCCGTCAATCAGTCCAGTTAAATATAACAGAAAATGCTCACTCTATAGATTTTTTTAAGAATAAATAATAAGGCAATCTGCTAGAAGTAGGGAAATAATTTTCTGCCAATATTGCTTTTCCATATGCATTTCCAATTTACTATATTCCTGCTGTTTCAACACTGACCGATACATGGAGAAACAGAAAAATCTGAGGGAGTCCGAATTTTCATCCACACATTATTACCAGTATGGAATACTTATTAAAGTGCAGTTTCAAAATTTGGGTGAAATTTGCTAATGACCACCTTGGGCCCTAAACTAACATGAAAAATTCAAAATTGATAAGTTAAATTTCTTTCAAATTATTAGAAATGGAGAGACACTTAAAAGTAACACACACAGTAGTGAAGATGAGAAATTCTCAGAAACTCTCTTACTGATGTGGTTGTCTAGCTTGAATTTACAAGCATTCACAAGATGGTCTTGCAACTGAGAAGAAGTGTTCAAAGCTATTTTTAGTCATCACAAAGCAGAAAATAAGTGAACACTCAAAGCAAGAAGAATGTCTTCTACTTGAGAACAGATTCTTTGACAAGAAGAATAGTCAGTCACTAACAAAACATTCATAATATTTAAATTCTTTCTGCCAGAGTACTAGCACCAGGAGGTCAAAATTATTCTCCAGCACAACTTGGTATTATTTTAGGTATTTTTATAAACCTGATTAACAGAAGACTTTTCCACCAGAGATGGAAACAACCACTGTCAAATAGTAATTACAGATGCCAAATATAGTAAAGTTGTCTATCCCTTTTCCATTGTACCTCAATACTATCTTCCTTAGCAATTTGTCAGGATAAACACCCTTCAAGGGAAAAGCAGATACAGAGACGAAAGCAAAAGCTTGTTTGGGATTACTTTGGGGTCTTTTTTGTATTTGTAACAACTAAAATAAAAAGAAACTGCCCGAATTTTTGTGAGCTATCCTTCAGTACCAGAATACAGCAGAGGACTACAGATAAGAAGACACTGAACCCCTGAAGCACCCGACAGTACTTACTGTGAGCTTCTCAGCTGAGTTCTGCCCATACATCGTTAGCATTTCCTATATTGCTAGGGTAGTGTCAGACCTCACAATGTTCTTTGTCCTGAATTCCATCACCAGAGAACTAATTTAAGAGCAGGGTATCTGCTGAAATGTTCTAGAGAATTGTGTAGTTCAGTTTCTAATTTAGGCAGAAATTTTCATCCATTTCTCTCAATGTTTGTAGATACATGCTTCAAACAGTCTGTACACTAGACCAGTTGTCACTACAAATAAACCAAAGTTATCTTTGCATATCATGTAATTATTTCCAGTTTGACTGGGAGACAGAGAGAATGAGCCTAGAAAAGGAAAAGGACTTATGCTTCTCTGGCACTTTTAATTTCTGTGGTAGTCCTCAGATACCCATGCTTGGCAAGCTACCATTTGGATATTTGTCAGTTGGAAGAGGGTACATGAAGTTGTGTGATGCACATAAAAGTAACATTTTGTATTCAGGAAACTATAATATTTGGGAATTTATTCAGATTCCATTTGGGTTTACATATAGATACAGATAAATGATTAATTATATTAATTAAGATAGTCTATTGATTTAAGTTTTCCTTTACATAAAGCACAAAACACAGTGCTACTTACTAATTTTTATTTGGCAAACTTTCAGCAGAAATATGAAATAGGCAATGTGAGGAAGAGGGCTATACTACCTCTTTAAGATAACTGCATGGACTTAGAGATATTCTTTCATTGGCCCTGCTAGATGCAGACAAAGTGGTGCAAAGTTCCTACCACAGCAGATCAAGCAACATCATTTTAACTCTGTGAGACTTGCCAATTGTAGAATCATTTTTTTTGGTCATTATGACTCCACTGATGAGTGTTGGGTACACCCATTTGGGGGTTCGAGTATTCCACTGGCTGATTAAACAAAACAAGTGATAACTGCCCCATGATTAAAAAGTATTTAAAATTAAGAATATTAATTCTTCCTCTTAAAAGTGAAGAAAAACTAACAGGTGAAGCAATAAGCAGCACTGAATACATTTTTGACCTACAATTGGTCCTTGCATGCTTCTGAATATTATTTTCATTAGATCCCCTGTTAAAAACCAGAGTGCAGTGCTATAAAGGAGCAAGGGGTACAAGTAAAAAAAAAGTGACTACAGATGACAAGAGTATAAAGTTATTTTGAAAATGCCATATAAAAAAAGAATATATTAAAAAAATTGGTAGGATACAATCCCTAGTCTAAATAGAAAAAAATAATGAGGTAAAGGAAATACCCATCAGAGAAGAAAAATTTCTGAGGGAAAGGAAAAGCAAAGAATCGTTCCATCGAGATTTGCCATCAGGGAAATGTGTGAGATATTAGCTTGTTAGGTACAAAGGCTGTAGAAAGGACAAACAACGGTAGGAGGAATGAAAATCTCTCTCAAGAAATAGATGACTTATTCACCAACCAGACTGAACCCTGGTTACTGGTATTCCTCAGAGCCCTATTCCTGGAAAAATAGTGTTTGCTGTTCACAATAATTTCTCAGCTAAAACTTGATTCCACAGATTTGCTTAAACATTTTTCATCAGTTGTTTAACATCTCCCAGTCTCAGACACATTTTCTTTGAATAACTAGTCAACATGATCCATACAGTAGGTTAGAAACCTGAAAGCATTTTATGTGCACAATAAAATACATATTTCAATGGAATAATGTGAAAGAAATTAAAACTGGAGAAACTAGGGGAAAATATCTTTGACTTTGATTGTAGTGTCTTCTAAACAAGTACTTGGATTAAACTAAGTTAAATCCTTGACTATTCCAAGAGCTGATTTTGTAGCAATTTGATACTGCAGTAACATGGTGAGTCAAGACAATTTGCGAGCCATATTTAAAGATCAGACCTTGTTTTCTCAAAGTTCAGGAGTAAAAAAATGCATATGTAGAAATGTGATAGGTTTTAGGTACAGTGGATGGTTCTTCTCACAGCTCCTCAAAGTTCAAGGAGCTCAGTCTAAAGTCCCAATTACCGAAGGGAGCATGTGCTTTCAACACAGTAATGAAACTTCAGGCAGTATGGATCTTTTTACAAGGGTAATATCCATACTATGTGAAATGGGGCTTTCTTGAGGATGCACCTGCAACCATGGAACTCTTGCTCCTGACAGCAAGTCAATCACAAAACATGAAATACAACATGCTCTGTCTTCCCCGTGGTAAACACAGATGTGTGAGCACTTTGCTTGTTCTCGCCTCCTTCTCCTCCTCATCGTCCTCTGAATATCAGAAAAATGCAAAAATAAATAACATCTGGTATGAAAGCATGAAATAATAAGAATGTATGTATGGAGAAGTGTTTTAGTCTTCCATTAATCTTGAAAAATTAAGAATGCTAATGGAGCATGTCTGAAGAAGGGACGATACCTACAAAAGCTCTAAAATGCGTCTCGAGCATGTTTTTTTATGAGTTCATTAGTGTCACTAATAATTTCTCCAAGAAATGAATTTTTCTTACTGTTATTAAATTCAGAATTGTAAACATTTTTTAATGCCTAAACAGTGAGTCAAGATAGCAGAAATAAAGCTGATAACCATCTTCATGTCCACACATAGTGCTTTGTAGAGTGAAAACACAAAATATGCAGTGGATCTGCTAGACTTATGGAAAAGACACAGTGTAAGAGGTGTTCACAGCATGAACACAGCATCTAATGCTTATTTACTTATCCTATAATGAGAAAGTTCCCAACCAGATGGTGTGACCAAGCCTCAGGAGCCTCCAGTGAGATGTCTGGAAATTGATGGGGCTTTTTCTAGCTGGAAATAGAAAAACTAAACAAACAGAAATAAAACAACCCTCAAAATGGATCATATCCTTCAATTCTATCTTGCATGCCAGACAAAAATACAGAGCACTTCAAATAAACATAGCATGACCTCAATTTTTAAATAGAAGAGTCATAAAAAGGTATATTGATTTTTTTCCAGACATTTATAAAGTGAAAAACAGTCTTTCTTCACACATATGCATGTACTGTCTATAATATCCATACTGTTTTCTAACCATGGGGAAAGCTGCAGCTTCATTAAAACAAAAATTTAAGTACAATTAGAATTTACCAGGATTTTTTTAGAACTTGGGGATGTGTTTGCTTACTATGAATTATTCTGGCTTTACTTTTGCTCAGACACAAAATGAAAATATACAAAGATTGTACTTTAACTGCTCTGGTATTCAGTTTAGGTATAATCTTTTTCAGCATTCATAGTTCACATGTTTAATATAACAATCCACCTGTTGCCTTTTCCATTCCTCTATTTAGGAATAGAGACATGCCCACTGCTCCTTCTGAGTCCCCATATTTCAAAGTATTTCAAAACTACTCTGAGTCACTTTCTACAATGGATAAATCCCACTGCTACTTGCAAGCAAAAGTAATTTATATGTGTACAACTTTCAGTCCTGAGACTGTTCCTTCCCAAGCCATTTAGATACATAATGTGGTGCTGACATTTAAGTCTCATTTAACCTCTGTCTCAGTTATGAGACTCTCACAGTGGTGTAACTGCACATCATTTTAGTCTAACTGGAAATAAAACTTTATGGTTTTATAGCTGATGAAAACATAGGTGATATCTCTGATAGGACTGTTATCAGCCATAAATGTGCACTTGTTTATCTGATTGTAGCTGCTCTGTCTAGAGCTTCAGTGCAAGCAGTGGCTTTGTCCTGAGGGGCTAACAGAGTGATTTGAGGAAGGCAGGCTATACTTTTAATTAGGCCTATTGATTCCTTACAAAAGCAACTCTAAGGTTTGTCCTGTTTTGTTACCGTTCAGAAGGGAGTAGAGCTAGTCCCTGGAGTCCAGCGAACCTGTGGCAGCTTGACCTAAAGACTTTAGTGTTTTGTTAATAGCAGTTAGCGTCTCTAAAGAGTACACGGAGTTATAGAAGGCCTCTTAGAAAAACCTGAAACAGAAGACACAAGATGTAGAGACACACTGAGAAAGGAAAACCATACCAGGGATAGATATAGCAAATGTTATCAGATGATTTATGAAGGGAAGAGGACTTGATGAATCCCACATTTTATGTAGAACAGAGATAGAAATGGCAAAACAAAGGCTGAGTCGTTGATTAAGAGCATCTCCACCTTCAAAAAAAAAAGGCAAACAAAACCAAAAAACCCCACAACATGGCTCTTTTTTTTTTGTTTCTCCCGCCCTGCACAAATACTCTGTCTGGTACAATGACCTGTTCTGTCATAGTAAAAGTCTGACAGGTGATTACTTTCATATCCGAGTCTTTCATCTCTGAAGAAAGCACATTTCAACATCCATGGCTGGCTATTAGCTGATTCATGGCTTATGTACACAGTCTTTGCACTGTTACAATTGAATCATTTTATTCAACAGAGCAGAATAACACCCCAACTTAATGATAGACTTCTTATTGATTTTCATACTGGGAAAAAAGCAAAGTTGATTCCATAGTCCATTCCCTTCCCTTCCCTTCCCTGAAACTTCCCTGAAACTTCCCTGAAACTTCCCTTCCCTGAAACTTCCCTTCCCTTCCCCATATGGGGGAATGGATATGATCTAGCCTCCAAATCATTCCCTCTTCTGACTGCATTGTTGCCAGCTTTTCCTTTCAGAGCTAAATATTCTCCCTCAAAAGAAGGAAAAGACATGGAACACTCTATTTCCTTAAATATGAATCCATCAATTCTTTTTTGTTCAAATATAGCTGGTTTTAAAAAGCAAACCTCAACATCAGAAGATTTTGAAAAAGATGCAAACAACTTAGAGAAAGTAAAAATGCTCTAGTGGTAAAGTGTCTGTCCTCATCTTCTTACAGTAGTTTCAAAACCTTTGCAAAATCAGTCTGAACATTTATTTAGTTACTCTAACTATTATAATATGTCAGCACATGTACCTTTTGTAGTTTTTTCTTATGGTAGGGTTTGTTTTTTTTTTAATCCAGACATTGGGTTTTGGAATGTGAGGTCTAAAATTGGTAGTGGAATTTTGCAAGGAGAGTTCATGCCTCTGCTACTCTGTGACTCTCTCCATCTTTAGATCGTAGTAGACCACTTTTATCTCTAAAGGAGAGATATTCTATTGCCTGCACATTATTTCACATAAATCTTGCATTTCTGCACTAACAAGGTGATTGTCAGGAAAATGGCAATTGCAAATATGTGTGATATAGGTTATGCATTAAGGATGTAGAATGTAACAATCTGTATTTAAATATAAGGCATTTTGAAATTCAGTTATCCAAGGTTAAGCACATGTTTTGTCATTTCATCAAAAGATCTGAGATTCCGGTAATGGATTGACCTTGACTGGACGCCAGGTGCCTACCAAGCTGCTCTATCAACCTTCCTCCTTATCAAGACAGGATGGGAAATATGATAAAACGCTTATGGGTTGAAAAAGGACAGAGAACAAACTCACCAATTTCTATCCTGGGTAAAACAGACTTGACTTAGGGATATTAATTTAATTTATTGAAAATCAAAAGTCAGAGTAGGTTAACAACAAATAAAAGCAGATCTTTTTACATTTTCCCCACCCCTCCCTTCTGCCCAGGCACAACTTCACCCTAGCATGGGGCCCTTCCACAGGGTGCAGTCCTTCAGGCACAGATGGGATGCCTGTGGGATCACAAGTCTGACCAGCAAACCTGCTCCAGAGTGGGTCCATCTTGGTGCCACAAGTCTTGACACAAGCCTGCTTCCAGCACAGGCTTCCGATAGGGACACAGCCTCCTTTGGACACCCACCAAAGCAACACAGAAGTTGAAGAAGCCTACCTTGTTTTGTAGGCTAAGGGCAATACTGTGCTGTTATTTGGATAAACCATATTGCTGAAGAGTAAATAAACCACTTACCCTCCTTTACTGCAGCATGATGCCTCTTACCTCTTTACTTCTATCAAAAGTTAAAATTTTCCCAACAGAGCATTATATTGAAAGCCATCCTTCACAGTTCGTCTCATTAGGGAACTAGGTAGCACCATTATCTAATTGTTGAAAATAAGCAAGTAAAATTATGACATGGAGACAAATATACAGAGCAAATGAGCCGAGATTATATAGAATTTTCAACAGTGATTTGAAAAGAAAGAAGAAATCTGCTTGAGGTAGGCAATGTTATTTACCCAGGTTCTTCATCTGAATGGTCATAGTTTTGAAGAACTGGCAAGGTAGAAGACAAAGAGAATTGTCTTTGATTATTTCAAAGTCAAAATTCACTATCAGAAAATCGTGGTAGAATAAAGCTCATGTATATTTGTGTGCTTCTCTTCTTTGCTTAACTTTTATGACCTGAACAAAATAGATCATTCATAAGTAAAAATCCTGTGGTTTTTTTGTGTTTTTTTTTTAAGATGAAACTGAAGCTATTCAGCCAGCTCTTCAGTGCTACTGGAAGTACTGCTTTTGGGAATCTGAATGGAAAAGGCCATTATGTCTCCAGGCCATAAAGGTCATTGAAGTCTGATAATCTGATTTATTAGGTCTGGGCTACAAAGTCTGTTAATGCTTTACTTTCAGTGTTGATGAAGACAGTGGTTAAAATGTTGTTATGAGACTTCAAGGAAATACTCTCAAAGTAATTGACACTTTGTTGTATTTGATTCAGACAGATATTGCACAAATACGACACTAAAATTAAAATCAGCAGATACAGGTGGAACTTTGCTTTGCTCCACTGGAATATGGCTCTTTTAGTAAACCTGAACAACGTTATTGAAGTGTCCATAAGTTCCACATTACCTCAGATTTTGCCAAAAATCATTTGGACACTACTAATAACTAATATACTTTTCATTTATTCAATATGTACTTGAGCAAATCTTTCTCAGAGTAAAGCACCCTAAGACTGGCACTTTATCTGGAGAGTATTCCTCCCTGAAAACTGAAAATTAGAGATGATTTATTTAAAAATTGAATATTATTCATAAAGAGGTTGCATCTACAAATCTCTGTAGCATTATTTTTTGAACTAGAATCACCTCAGTTTTGTTTTTTTTTTTTTCTGCAAAGGAGAAGTTAAAAATGTTTTGACCTTTCATGGTAAGTTTGAGCTGGATGCACATGTGTATTGTGGGGGTTTGAACTACTGAAAAGAAGAATCTTAAAAGGTGAAAAGTATCAACTTAACCTTTAAATTGGCAAACTTGATGTTGATTTCAGGCTAAGAAAAACAAAAATAAGAATATTTATTTTCCGGGGTGGAATACTTTGCCAATGCCAGTTGTAATATGCATGTTAATTTACTGTCCCCGAGTAATTAATCTGTTCTTTGTATATGTACTCTTTATGCCCAATTTCTTTGTTATTGGCAAAAGAAATGACAGAAATAGCTGTGATCTTTATAGTTTCTATTCATACTGTGTCAAAAGATCAAAACTCCTATTGGGCTTTTAATGAGGGAAGAGATTAGAAGACACAAAGATCTTAAAGCTTATTTTCTGGTTTTGCATTAGTGTTTCTCATGCGTTAAAAAAAAATGAGACAGAGTATTTTACTGTCATGCTTCTCAGTTGAAAAGTATCCCACATGGTATAACTACTCAGGCTTTTTTGTCTAAGGAGCTTAGATCTCCGTGTTTGCCCTCTCATTATCCCCCTGCAATTTCACATTTTATTTTTCATGCTTTTATTATCTCAAGACAACATTATTAGAGCATAACAACTCATTATAATATTATTCTACTCTTTATCTCTTTCTAAAGATACTATTGTATATTGAGTCCTTCTTTAAGCATCAAATTTAAAATACAACTATGTGCCTGAAAGTAGTCTTCTAATATGATTTTTAGATATGCATCTAAGTAGGTTAGACACCTAAAATCTGCTCACTTCATTTATATCAGGTCCTTGGGATGTTTCAGAAATAATTTTAGGGTTGTTTCATACAATAAAATATCAGCTTTCAAAATGCACAGTGGCTAAACTGCAAGAGTTGGTGGAAAACAGTTGTGTAATTGATACGCATATGATATTGTGTATCAATACATATATCATGAATATAAATATAGATAAGATTTTTAGGGGGGTTAAAATGAGCAGTGGTAGTTTAGGTCAGTTAAAAAACTCATTTTCAAAGCAAAATAAACTGGTTTAGATTTAGGTGTTTGGAGCCACTTCTAAAAGTTTTTTAACATTTTACATTAGTATTTTAAAAAATTCCTCAACAAAATTGTCTTCTGATAAACAGAATCACAGAACTGTTAGGATTGGAAGGGATGTCTGGAGATCATCTAGTCCTCCCCTCTTGCCACGTTAGTGTCACCTAAGCATTTATACAGGATTTCGTCCAGGTGAGTTTTGAATGTCTCCAGAGGGGGCGACTCCATGACCTCCCTAGGCAGCCTGTTCCACTGCTCTAGCACCCTCAACATAAAGAAGTTCTTCCTCATGCTGATGAGGAAGTTCTTGTCGCTAGTGGACACAGAAAGATCACATGTAGACGGGAGAAGTGTCAGAAGGATAAGAGGCATCTTTATTGCTACTTTACAACATTTATAGATTTCTTATAACTACAGATGATTGGAAGGCTGAGGTGACACCTTCTCAATCACATTGGATGGACCAAGAGTCAATCAACCTTTATCTATCATGGAAAAGGAATGTAAATATAAGAAACAGTTAGAATAATAACAGATGTTATTTACAAGAAACTGTGAGAATCTCTGATTCTATGACTCCAATATATGCAAACAATTAGAAGGCTGAGAGAACAATGCGACAAGTTCTTATGTTTTAGTTTATGGCCATTGCTGCTCATCCTGTTGATGGGCACCACCGAAAAGAGTCTGGCACCGTCCTCTTGACATCTGCCTTTGAGATGAAATAATGAGATCCTCTCTCAGCCTTCCCTTCTCCAGACTGAAAAGGCCCAGCTCTCGCAGTCTCTCCTCGTAAGATAAATTCTCCAGACACCAACTCATCTTTGTGACCTCTTCTGGACCCTGTCCAGAGGCTCCTTGTCTTTCTTGTACTGAGGAGCCCAGAATTGGACACAGCACTGCAGATATGGCCTCACTAGGGCCAAGAAGAGGGGCAGGATCACCTTCCTCAATCTGTTGGCCACACTCTTCCCAGTGTACCCCAGGATCCCTTTGGCTCTCCTGGCTGCAAGGACACACTGCTGGCTCATGGTCAACTTGTCACCCACCAGGACTCCCAGGTGCTTCTCTGCAGAGCTGCTCTCCAGTAGGTCAGCCCCAAAACTGCTGCTACTTGGGGTTATTTCCCAGGTGCAGGACCCTGCACTTGCCCTTGTGGAACCTCATTCGGTTTCTCTCCGCCCAACTCTCCAGCCTATCAAGGTCCCACTGAATGGCAGCAGAGCCTTCAGCTGTATCAGCCATTCCCCCTATTTTGTATCATCATCAAACTTGCTGAGGGTACATTCTCTCCCTGTGTCCAGGTCATTGATAAACAAGCTGAGTAAGACTGGACCCAGTATGGATCCCTGGGGAATGCCACTGACTGCAGGTGACCAACTGGGTTCTACTCATCTGAGCTCTGCCACGCAGCCAGTTCTTGATTCACTGTTCATTCATTCAACACACGAGCTTACCCACGAGAATGTTATGGGACAGTCTTTTGTCTTCAGCAAGACAAAAATGTTGCTGAGGTCCAGGTATGCAACATCCACTGCTGTCCATCCTATCATGTCATAAAAACCACCATAAAACCAGAAAATTATTTTGCACTGGTTTACTTGGATATGTGGGACAAGAATACAAATTAGATGAAAAGCAAATTACTTTGTTTGTATCAGACTTATCCTTTATTTACGAAAAAACAACAGAGTAAATGCTATCCAATTGTAGTACTCACATGCATCTTTAAATACCAAAATACCTGTGATAATACACCTCAAAATATTCATAATATGGGAATATTTTCAGAGTAATTGCATCTGTAGGACAGAAAATATTTTGAATGTTAAATTGTAGCATTCTACAGATACTGGTGCACAAAAGTGATGATAAATTACATGCAAAAATTTTTAAAATGAAAATTAAATTTTGAGAAGTCATTAAACCGTACAGTCAATTCAGTTAAATGTTTGTATTGAACACTTTCAATACAGCTGCTGAATGGTTGCAGAAGAACCCTAGCTATTTAATTATAAACAAGAAAGGGCCCAGAATTGATGTCTTTAGTTAGATCTTGAAAATTAAGTATAACACTATAAAATGGAGGATTTTTTATTTTAATTTTTTTTTTTTTTTTTTACTTCTGTGTTTATTGTTCTGGTTTTTTGTCTGGACTTCTTCATGTTCATTGACCTGGGTCTTTTTCTTTATCTACATGGATGTCTAAGGTACCCAGCTGCAGCATTTAAGCTCCTAAGAGGTTAGTCACTGGTCAGTTGGAAATATGAATAGAAATGAAAAACGGGGACTGAAAATGAAAAACGGAGGTCCCAGTTTTCTGCCTAACATGACCAAAACTTTGTTCTAAAGAAGATTAATCATAACACTGGGAATTTTAACCCAGCTTCTCTTTCGAATGCAACTCCCTAACGTAAGTTGTTTCACTTCAGTACACGAGCATTCATTCTTCATCAAGGAAAATATAGTCTGTACTATAAAATGAAAGTATCCATGCAATTTCTGTACAGTTGTCTTACAGTCTTCAAGTTCCATGAAGTTATACAGAAGAGGTTTCCCAGCAAACTATAGTCTAACACTATATATTTTTTATCTAAAACACAGCCCTATATTTTAGTCATGTTAATCCAGTTCTTTGTATTTTGTCTCTTCTTTAGTTACTCCCAAATTTTTTGCATCATTTTACAGATGTTATTTGATCAATAAGGAAGTGTAGTGTGTTTGAGAGAAGAAGAAATACTTGTATTTCAGTACAAGTCAGGAAAACAGAAAGTTTACCGAAGCCATTTTTTTGCTGGAAGACTCAGTTTTCTTCTGTGGGTAGAGGTGGATAAAGATAGACAGGAAGCTTCAGAGAAAAAACAGTAGATAGTTAAATGCCATTTGCCTTTTTGCAGCACAGAAACCTTGTTCATTCAGTAACATAAGTATTGCAATGATGCTTCTGAGAAGAATAGAAAAACCCCAGAAATATGCTTCATGTTAAGAAAAATTTGGACATAATTTCTCAAAGTAGCATTCTACTTAAAGTAATGATAAATTTTAATATTATCCATTTTGCAATGATTGGCTACACTGCTAAGACCAGTCACTGAACTCTTGTTCTTATTTTCAGTGGAAGAACCTAACAAGGTGATTGTGTTCCTCACAAGTAGGAAAAAGTCACCAGAACCAAGGCACTGTGAATCAGATTGCAGATTACATTGTCTGTTTAACTATCCATCTTGTCTGAGAGGAAAGGAATATCAAGTGTGGGTGCTTTAAAAAAACCCACCTACCAGAAATGATGAAATTTGAAAAGAGCAGGTTGTGAGATACTGAAATATTTGTAGTTAATGGCTCAAGCTATTGGCTATTTGCAAAAGCAGCAGGTGCTTTGATGACAGTGTGTGAGGCAACAGCCCAGGTCCATCTCTGGTGGCTGCAAGCTGGAGTTTGAGCTAGATAAGGGAAGAGGCCTACAAAAAGTGGATCCTGGGAGGTCAGGTAGTGCTTTTTATCATGCCAATGTCCTCCCTTACACAATTGGCTCAGGTGTGAAAACTCTCCAGGAAAGGTATGGGAACATTCACATGTAGCCCTGAAGGCATTCATCCTTTCTGATGGTGCATAATTGGCTCAAATACGATGATGTAAGAAGCAGCTGTCATGTCTTAGAAGGGCCATAAACTATCAAAAACTCCCTGAAAGTGCCCCAGAGTAATTTCTGAGTCCTTCCACCAGAGGACTGTGCATGATCCACAGTGTAGCAACAGACCCACAGTGTTGAGCCCCGCCAACCCTGCCCTCCCGGGAGAGGTACCTGGGCATTCCACCTGAACCTGAGCTTTTATTAACCCACTGAACTTTGTGTTTCAGGGGCTTTCCCCCACCCCTGATGGATCAAGAGAGCAACCATCACTTCAGCCAACAGACTCAAAATTGTAACCATTAGGTCTTGTCTCTGGATCCATGGGTGGTGATATCTTTCTACTCTTAACCTTTCTTTCTTTCACATATATTTTCTTAAGTATTATTTTTATACTTTTATATTGCTTTATTTCTACAGACAAAAAAATGAGTGTAAAGAGATTTTTTTTAGTTGTTAGTTAAAAAAATTTTAAAATGCATACAGTAGAACTATACAGCTACTAAAAACGATGACACATTCAAATTGTCCCTTTTTTTTTTTACCTAGTTTCTATAGTAAATCTGTTGTCACCATGATTTCATAAAAAAAAATGCAACATTTTGCATCTCAGTTTTCCATCTTGTCTTATATAAGCCACAAATTATGTACTGAAAATTCTGGAATAATAATAATCAAACCTTCTGAAAAACAGTGCCCCTTTTAAAGTGTGAAAAAAGCTGGAAATGAAATGTGGTTGCCTGCTTTGAGGGTGAGTAAGAGAGTTGTGTAGTGCACATAGAATAATTTTGCAATAAAAATCCTTGAGTGGTCACTGTCTCATTTTTATCTGGTAAAACATTCATTCTGCAAATCTCAGTAATACGTGGGATGCTGTTTAGGTTTTATTATCCCCTACAAAGATGATTTCATGTTCTCCCATGGCAGTTTGTTCCAGTACTTAAATGTCCAAACAGTCACAGAGGCTCTACCCTTTGTTAATCACCGTGTATGTTCCTTACTATAGCTTGAGTCTATAATTCTTTTTTAAGATATTGTAGACTCATAAGCTTTTAGACTTTTTCGGTCTAGAACATCCTCTTCTATTTGAATAAGACAACAACTTTTTCTCAGTGTGGGTCATTCTCTTATTCTTATTTCACATCTTTTACCATTGAATTTCTCTGATTTCTTCACATTCACACAGTAATGTCATCCATATCAACACCATGGTACAAGCTATACTGTTGAACTCCTGCAGTTTTGCTCATAATTTCACATATATATGCATGTTTATGTAAAATTGTATAAAACAGATTATTTTATTACATATTTGCACTGTCTTTCTGATTTTATGTTTGGAATTATTTATGGTTGGAATTATTTTTTATTTTATATTTCAATACAACAGTATTTTTGGGTATGCTTGCCTAATGTGAGAGTGACCAAGCACTAGAACAGGTTGCCCTGGGAGTTTGTGGAACACATTCAAAAGAAATCTGGAAATTGAACTGAGCAACTGGTTATAATATTTCCTCTTGAGCAGAGGTATTGGACCAGATGATTTTCAGAGGTCCCTTCTAATATCAACCATTAAGTTGTTCTGTGATAAACCATTCATACCTGTACTTAGGAGTAACTACTCTGCTAGATTTAGAAACTAAATATAGAGATTACTTCTGCCTTTTTGTAGTGACTGCACATAGTACTTTAGGAATAATGACAGACTTGATATTTCAAGTATTTTGTCCAAGCCACTTTGTCTTTTTTGCCATTTTAAGGAACTGGTCTTGTCACAGATTATCAGTTTGATTTGCTCCATTGCTTCATTCTTCTACCTCAAATGTCTGTTAACAGTCTGTACAACAATTTTAACTTACTGCTCATTAAGTTTATGTCTAACTGAATAAATTATTCCTGAAAGGATATTAAACTATCCTTTAGATACCTGAATAACCAAGCATATGAAATTAGGCTTAATGCTTGCAGTGTATGACTTGATTTAAGGTTTATCCATGTATTTTTACTTTATAAGTGAACTCTATTTTTGTTTGAAGTCTTGTGTAAAGGTATACCAACTACTGAATAATGGCAACACCTTTGATTAATTGCTTGAAATAATAGCCCACCTATTAAAACAATAGCCTTGAATTTTCCGCATTACTTTGACACGTATCTTTAGATATCTTTTAATAAAGGTTTAAAAAGAAGAGTAAATCATTAGAATACTGACAACCAAGAACTCAAAAGTAAGAGAAAATTCAACATAATTCCATGTATCTGTTTGCATATATTTTCACAATAATGATACATTTTTGGAATCAATTCCATAGTCATTTCATTCTATCATTCACAGAAAAATTACTTTCAGGATTTATGTTTATTTCATTCATGTCCTTTTCACATATTACTTTGCTTTATAAAAACCAGCACAAAATACAACATAACTGAGTTTGGGGTTTTGTGATGTTTGTTTTGGTTTCTTTTATAACAACTCTTCCTCAGGTACTTCAACATCAATGTTCTTAATCCATCTTCAGAACATCCATATAAGGTGAAGAATTATTACTATGATTATTCCCATTTTTCTATAACACAGGAATGATATCAAAGCAAGTTTAAAGCTCAAATTTTTTAAAGTTTCTAAAGATTTTGAACACAAAAGATCCATAGTAGCATTATTCAGTACTTTGTGTTCAGAGCACAGCTTTCAGTATGTCAAAGAAAAGAATACAGTGCATATCTGAAAATTATTCCACAGGAATCTCAAATTAAATAGTGGCCATCTGTCGAAACTATTTACATGCGTTGTCTTATATCACAGACAAATCCCATAGCAGATACTCTGTTTCCCCAGAATTACATGTTTGTGTAATGCAATTCTTTCACATAGAGACTCCAGTTTGCACAAGAAACTAAATGAAAATATCTCTTTCAGTGAAAAACAACTTTTTTTCTCAACCCAAATGAGCTGGGAAGATTGACCCTCCTAAGAGAAAAGAGGCATTCTCCTGAGTGATATGCAGAGTATGAGAGGTGCTCTATATAATTTGTGGGGAGCACAGACAAGCAGAGGGGGAAAGGAAACAGGAAAATTTCCTGCAATCTACTGGTCTTAAACATATTTTTGATTGAAAATAACAGAGAAACAATTAGACATGAGCACTGAATTTCTACTAATTCCAAGGATTATTCTTCCCCTGCTTTTTAAACTTCACCAAATGCTCATGCCATTAGCTAATGAAAAACTTATATGCAGAAAAATGTCAGACATTTCCATTTTGTAGGAGTTTTCACTCATCTGTAGCTCTTTTAGATGCCCACAGAATGGTGACAATTAAGGTGTACTCTCTAGAGATTTATTCCTTGCTTCTCAGATTTACTTTGCCTTCACTGATTTTCATTTCCTCGTACTCATACTATCACAGGTATGCAATGAAATAACATGACATTGTTCAAAACATGATTTCTCTATGATCGTGGCAATTGATTTGCCTCCCCTGACTGGAGCAGCTTGACATTTTTTATCAGTGGCTTATCGGTTCCTGCTTGTTCCAGGCCAACCAGGTTAATAGCAGTGAGCTCTCACGCTTGGAGAGCTTTTCTTTGTTACAGCTCTCAAATCTGAAGAGAAAGTTGCTTACCGCAGCTCTCCTAGTGCAACAGTTTTTTTCTCTCTGATCAGAAGGCAACTGGTACCTCTCTTCCTATTTAGTTTTGTCACTGTTGAATTACAGGTATTCTTGGGGTCTCAGCCCAGTATTAAAAATCTGACATAGTGTGAAACTGTCCATTCAATATCATTCTCATGTGCTTAATGATTTCTTAGCACTGTGTCTTTTATTACAACAGTTTTAAATTAAATTTCTGCTTTAATTTGGCATTATAATTTCAATTAATTTAGAAAATATGCAGGACACATCAAATGCTTGTAAATCGGTGTTAAAATGTTGTTACTGCCTTATAAAACACCAAATGATTTTCCCCCATCCAAGAAAAGCTATTACTTCCACTCTTACGGTTTTAAAATTATTCTCATGGCTGTCATTCTCTTTCCTACAACTGTTACACAAAATCTTATTATATTCTTGCTATTGATTTGTTCAATGGGCTTATGCTACTTGCAGCTTGGTTTAATCTCTGAAGTTATTTATTGGTGGTTAAAGCTCTATTGTGTGAAAGCTGTTTTACAGAGCATGTGGCAACTGTTCACTGTCATTAATGAAGCAAGCAGGAATACAGAGAGGGTAGGCAAAATAGTGTAATTTCTGAGCTGCAAGTGGGATAGCTGTAGGAGTGTCTACATGAAAACTTGCTTGCTCTGTTATCCACTGATATATTTTCTTGTGTGTTTGAACATGAGAGCCAGAAAGAAGAAGCCAGAAACTTTGGTAAGGTCAAGGGAGGAAAAACAAAGTGGTCTGGAATTAACTGTCATAGTACATTAATGATGGTTAGTTTTGATACATTGATCAAGTGTAAAACCAATGAATGGAATAAACTCTTCAAGGACATTGAAAAAATAGAACTGATAGAAGAGTCTTTGCTGCTTGTGTTTTTCATATTTTTTCAGCCTTTTTTTGCAACAAGCATTTCTTGTTTCATTTTGTTGCAATGGTAAAAAAAAGACATTGATTTTTTTTAATCTGATGAGTAGGATGCTGTAGCTCATGAGAAGAAAAGTTAAGGAGTATTAAACTTAAATTGTGAGATGTATTTAAAAAAACCTTTGTTCAAAGTTTTACCAAAAATTACAACATAGGCAGAAACAAAGCTTCTTATAATAAAAAAATAAAGCTGTTTTTGAAATCCAATTTTTTTCACAGTGGATAAAAACAAACATGAAAGCAAAAAACCTTTAGTTAGAAAAGCCCCAACTGACTAAATCAAACTTTCAGACTTTATTTTGCCTATTTGTTGTGCACTAAATTCAGGGTAAATTGAAAGAAAACAAAATGATTTATTTATTAATTTAAAGAAAGAAGAAATTAATAATTTTATTTATTTTCCTGATTCCAATTTTTTTTGCATTGCATTTGATTTTAAAAAATTCCTTGAAAAGTTTCAGTGATTATTTTAAGAGTGAAGGACCTCCCGGGGGGTGAATCCATCTGCTGCTCTCTAATGAAGCAGATGACTAGTAAGATGCTTGTGGCACCAGGAAGCACAAGTATCTTTCAGTTTTATAAGCAAAATGATTGAATAATTTTGTTTTGGTGTCCTCCTTAGTGTGCCAGTGACACCTATGGGAAAGTCGTCTATCATTTATGTGGGAACCAAATAATTTTTAGTGCTAGTAGAATTGCTCTTTAAAAACAATCCTTCTAAGATATTTTGTTTCTTGCTGAAGAAGAATGATGTCTGAACTATACTTGCTCTGAGATTTTCCCAAGGACTACAATGAGACTGATGAGCCACTTGTTTCCTTAATTACCCTGTTGTACCTTTTTGAGAATGGATACAGGATTTGCCTTTCTTCATTTGTCAGTGGTCTTTCCAATCTTCAAATCCTTTTGAAAATGATAGAGTGAGACCTTGTAAATACATTGGCCATACTTCCTAGAGTTAATCATGGGGGTCTTGCATGGGTTGAAATCTCTCCAGTAACCCCTGATTCAATTCTCATCTGCATCTGGTCATCCTCCTCGAATTCTGCCTCTAGTCACAGGTACCTGTGAGATCTTGCCTGAAAAAGCTCAGGCAAGGAAGGCACTGTGTACCTCAATCTAGTCTGTGCCCACAGCCACTCAATCACCGTCCTCACTGAGCAGTGGGCTTCCATTTCCCTCAGATGTTTGAAATAATGCAGTGGTAGAAGATCTTGTTGCCCACACTGTCACTTGCAAGTCTCAGTTCCAGCTGAATTTTGACTTTCCTCATGCCATCACTGCATGACCTGCTTTTAAATTCCTCTCTTATACACTGTCCCTGCTCCTAGCACCTATAGAAAGCTTCGTGTGTTGTAACTGAATCATGACATTCCTGCCTAGGCAGAGCTATGCAGGAGGAATGACCTACACTGACTGTCTTATAACCTGATATTTCCCAGATGTAAAATACAATGAAGTCATACCACCTTAAAATCTTGTTCCCTGTGTCTTGCCTTTCTGTCTTCACTTTCAAGGACAATTAATTATATAACATGAATTAAATTCAAATTTCATGTCTTGGTTAACTGAAACTAAGAGAGTTATCATTGCCTGTTAAATTTTATAGCCCTTTTCTGTAGGAAATTACCCTAAATGAAATAGCAATTAAATGTATGCTAAAATGTTAGGATTAAAGTAGATTTTATAATGGCACAGAGAATAGATACTTACCAACAGATACTGCAGCCCCTAAATGAAATAGAAAACCAGGCTCACTGAAGTACTTCTGGAAACCTAAATCTGAGTAGTTCTTGTCTTTCTAAAATAAGGCAAAAAGCATCATCTACAGAAATTGCGCTGTTCTTGTTGAAAGGCTGACAGAAAGACACAAAGACTAAATTTTCAAAGCAAATACTGGAATCCTATAAATTTAATGTACGTCCCAATAAAGATACATTTCCTACTGCTGATACTCTGCAGGACACTACATCATGTGCTGAAAGTGCATTTCATTGCAATAATTTGAACTGTATGAAAGTATTAATTTACAGTATGCAAGTTAATGAAATTTTTTGAAAGATTAGTATAGTATGTTTTAAAATTTAAACACCCCATGCAGTTTTGTAGTACCAATGCTTAGATGATATGTGCAAAGAAAATCAAAACATCAGCATGCCAAAGCAAATTTACTTACTATATAGTTTGAATGGAGCAGCTTTAACTGTTTGCCAACTTTTACCATCAAGCGGACAGTCCTGGAAGGCTGCTACCATTGTACTGAAATCCCAAATATATGCACCACCAAACAGTATTTTTTGGATTCCAGGGTTGCTGTAGTATCCCAAATTTGATTTTTTTTCCCGTGTGTTGGGATAATTCTTGCCCGTGTGATAGAGATAAAAGAGAAACAATAAAAGAAAGAGAAAGCAGTATAATTTTGTGGAAGAATGAAAGAACATTAATTTCATAGCAAACTACTTTTATCTTTATACACTAAGGTAATGTTTTCTAAATCAGGTCTTTCAATGGGTGGCTCTATGGTAAATACATATCCACACGACAACTTAGAATCATATGATCATAGAATATCTTGAGTTGGAAGGAACCTGCAAGGATCATTGTAGGACTCCTACAGGAGTCCAACTCCTTTTCCTGCACAGGACACCCCTAAAGTCATACCATGTCCTTGAGAGCATTGTCCAGACACTTCTTCGTGAACTCTGTCAGGCTTGGTGCTGTGACCACTTCCCTTGGGAGCCTGTTCCAGTGCCCAACCACCCACTGAGCGAGAAAACTGGTCCTAATATCCAACCTAAACCTCCCTTGACACAGCTTCAGGCCATTCCCTTGGGTCCTGTCACTGGTCACCACAGAGAAGAGATCAGTGTCTGTCCATACTCCTCCCCACATGAGGAAGTTGTAGACTGCAATGTGGTCTCCCTTCAGTCTCCTCCAGGTTGAAGAGACCAGTTGACCTCAGCCCTCCTTGTATGGGTTCCCCTCAAGACCTTTCATTATCTTCATAGCCCTACTTTGGATGCTCTCTAATAACTTTATATCCTTCTACTGTGGTGCCCAAAACTCAAGGTGAGGCCTCATCCATGCAAAGTAGAGTGGATCAACTTGAACTATATCAACTAACTGCGTGCCTCTTAATATATTCACATGAACAAATTCTTACCGTGACAAACATTACACTTTGGTATAACTAAAGAAGCACCTGGCCACCAACAAAAAGGGGTACGTTAAGCTGCATAGTATACAAATTGTAATACCACGGTTACCTAAAGATCACCACAGAATTCAGCTGAGATTAAAATCTGACTCCTGCCTCTGAAGAGAAAGAACACTCTCATCCATTAAGTTATTTTCTCAACTTAGTGTCTTATTTTGAGAAAAAGGATTGCTACATTTACCCCAAGGAAAACTTCATAAAGGTTAAAAGAAAAGACAAAACACTATTTCCTCAACAGAGACCTCACTTGTTTTTTGAAGGGTAAACTAGAATGCGAAAATAGGACACAAACTAGATATGTGTTGCTGTGACCCCTGCCTATCTCTCTGCCGGCTAGCAATGGCAGGAGTCCTGGGGCAACATTCCCAGTGGGTCCGGACAAAGAAGGGGGCCGCCGCAGCTTACCACGGCTTCCAGAGTGTCTCTGGGCGACACCTTTGCAGGCAGCAGCAAGCCGTAAGAGAAACACACTATCTCCTTGATGGTGAAGTCAGGAGCAGTTTATTTCAAGTCCAGCGCCACCAAGGGGGTAAGGGGGAAAAGGAGAGGGATAGGGAAAGGGGGAAGGAGAGGGGGAGAAGGTCCAAAGCAGAAAGAGACCCTCGTGCTTCTCAGCACTCCCTTATCACAGTTTCGAAGGGCCCGCGGGCCCAAGGCTTGAACCAATGAAAAGCTCACAGGGGAGGGATCATAGGCCGGGTTACACCTTAGGAATACACCATACATTTTTGGAAAGGGGGAAACAGAACAAACCATTCAAAGGAAAATACATAACCACAGATATGAAATTTGGTCTGGATTCTTTTAGCTGCTTTTGTTTTTCAATGACAGAATTTACACTGTTACAGACTCAGAGGAATAATATCAAAAGTAAAGTTGCAGACAACTGCCCCTGTAGTTTGAAATCTTATTTCTGTTTGAAAGAGATAACTCATGTTCATTTCTAAATTGCAACCAAATACTTTGCTATAGAACTATACATTAGCTGCTGAAACAGGACAGAATTTCTCTAGGTAGTAAAATCCAGTTTAAATGCCTTTGTGGTCCCTGATCGTCTGCTGGTTTTTTTAATTTTCACTCAAGAATTAATGAAGTACTTTTCTGTGTAAACTAACCTTAGTGCTGAGAAAAAACACGATAACCTCATTATTCAAGAGGGCAAAGGAATGAAAAGAACAGAACTTGGACATGGATACTACTGCTTAAGTTAGGCAGTATAGCTGAAGGAGTAGTAGGGTCAGGAGAGGAATTAGAGCAGTATTTGTTCTACTCTTCTAAATTGTATGGTTGCATTTATAAGAGGATTCCACCTTACCATGTAGTTTAGTACTGACAATGGTTTCCAAAACCATTGTATTCTTCATATACAGGACTAGCTTTCACATAGAACCATTTGAAATTTAGGCATAACTTTTAATATTTGTTTACTTGCTTGGTTCTTCTCAGTTGTAGTTGATAGTTATTTAGTTGCCCATGGGGAAGTATACATGCATGAGTTTGGTTATGAAGTTTTCGTCAAATCATTTTGTGAGCTTCCTATGACACTTCTGGAACAGCTCTTGGCAAACACTGGATGAAGCAGATTCTGAATATGTTTGGGGTTTTTTCCTCCATATTTTTAATAGACACTCTATCATGAACTACAGAAATTTGAACAGATCCACAACTGTAAAGTTTATCTGTATTAAAGTTATCCATGACCTCTCTTCCATTCCTAAAAATCCACAAAAGCTGTATGTAGTCACACTGTAGTATTTGATTCTAGAAGTTTGATGGAATATTTCCCAAGCATGGGATGAGGAAAGTGAAAATTTTAGAATGTACTTTGCTTTTCTGTTTTCATAGTCTTTTTGTCTTAAAAACAATGCCTCCCCATGAAAATATTTATTTAAAATAGAAATGCTAACACCTGACACCCTTTTATTGTTTCAGTGTTTTGAGTTACTCTCTTTCAGCACTCCATTGCATCCAGCACATCCTCTTTGTTTCATGAAAAAAAAAAGACAGAATAATATGCCTGTTATTTTGGCAGGATAAAGGCTTCTGACAGGCTTAAAAATGCTCTTTACTCAGGAGAATACAACCTGCATGTCCCTGTCTCAAGTGATTTAGTTAACTTACTGAGGCATCCAACTTCTGAACTGTTTGAAATTTATTCATAACTAAGAAGACTAGGTTGGCCACTCTAAACAAAGTGCTCGTGAACTAATTCTGAGATAAGGTGGAGCTCAGACTAAATTGGAAAACTTTCTAGTCAAATATTCATATAAAATTGCATTGCTGTTTTAAATTTCTTTTTCTTTCAATCTTCACTTTTGATCACCCTCTATGTTTCGAAAATATTATGCTTTTATCAAAACCATTTTTTATGTTGTCATGCACATTTTCAGCACATAAAACCACAGTTACACAAAATGACAGACAATTAGTTTTTAATCACCTTCAGTGGATATGGAAATATAAAAAAATGCTCTTGTTTCTGTTTATCATTATACAGCCAGCAGAGAAAATGTCAAAACAAAAGTAATACTTTGTGAAACACAGTTTTACCACACACACAAACTGTTAGTCAGGATTTTGAAAGGATATAACAAATTGATATAGTAGCAAGTGAGAAATGCCGTACTGGAATGAGTACTCCAGGTGGGATCTCACAATGGCAAAGTAGAGGGGATAAGCACCTCCCTTGACCTGATGGCCACCTTTCTTGTGTTTCAGCCAATTATGCAGTTGATTTCTTGATCTCACTGTCATTGCTAAGGATATTAAAGAGCATCATTGCCAAGACAGAGGCCTGAGGGACATCACTTGTCACCAGCCTCCTAGACATAGAACCATTGACCACAACTTTCTGGTTGCATCCATTCATTCATCAAATTCACTAACCACTGAATAGCCCACCCTTCAGATACGTGTCTTTTTAATTTGGAAATAAGGATGCTGCATGGGACCATGTTGAAGGCCTTACAGAAGTCCAGGTAGATAATATGGGTCACTCTTTCCTTGTCAACTGTTGTAGTCTCTCCATAATAGCAGGACATCACATTGGTCAGGCACAATTTGTCCTCAGTCTAGTTGTGTTGGTGGGCTTGGATCTCCTCCTTGACTTAAATGTTGCTCAACATTGCTTTTATGAGGATCTGCTCCATGACCTTCTCAGGCACAGGAGTGAGTCTTCCAGTCTGTAGTTCACAGGATCTTCCTCCGTTCCCTCTGTAAAAACAGGAATGATATTTCCCTTTTTTCAGTCTCCAGGGACTTTGCCTGACCACCATGACCTTTCAAATATGATGGACAGTGGAAACAACAATGGCTTGGAAGCAACATCAGCCATTTGCCTTGGGATGCATCTCATTAAGCCCCTAGACTTGTGGCTAGTCAACTTCATGAAGTGGTCCTTAATTTGCTCTTTGCTTACAGTGGGAGGGACATCACTCCCCCAACACCCACCTAGAGTTTCAGGGACTCAAAAGATGCAATTATAAATTATATTTGAGCTTCTATTCTGTAGGAAAGTTTACAGTATATGACCAAGGACACAAATGAATTTAAATGAAATGCAGAAAAATTCTCTAGAAATGAGTCTCGAAGAGACAAAAGTTGGGAAATTAATCATTGTTATTTTTTATAGTTTTTAATAGTTTAATTTAAAGATCAAATTCCACTTTGTTGCTTTAAGTAATGTAAGTCATGGCTGCATTTTCTTTCTTCTTCAAAATACTGCATTGCATAGCAAAAGTGGGAACGTGATTCTCTTCGTATTCCAAGATTAAGTTAGCAATAAGCAATAGAGTCCAAGAAGGTACCTGGAATGTTCTAGAATCAGTGTAATTCACATGAGAATTGGTGCAAGGACAGTCGAATATACATGGTGGCTTTTGATAGCCTTTTCTTTGTTTATCAATGCTTTAATTTTACAGTTTACATGACTCGAGTTCGTTGGAGAAATTTACAAACACTTATTTTATTTAAGGTAAAATTTTAGCCCCTCAAAAATTTTTAGTCTCTTTTTTAATTTTTTTAAATTTCTTTGAAGAAGAAGGCAACTGGTTTGGGTTTTTTAAATTAATTCTAGTGTATCCTTATTTAAAAAAAAACCACCATAACTGAGGTTAAAAATTTAGAAGTAACTACTAATATCTAAATCGATTGAATTTTTTCATTACCCTGAGAAGACAAATCTAATGCAGTGAAACCAAAAATTTTTTTTGCAATAGCGTTCAACAGGAAACTCATCTTTCTGTGAACTGTGGAGCACATTTTGAATGTTTGTATTTTGTAGATAAAATCTTGATTCTATTGTACTCTTGTAAGTCTCAATAGATTTGAGATCTTAATTTCAAATCATTTTTTCTTATTACGTATCAACAGGTCTGTTTTAATTGTTTAGGTAATTTAATGAATTCAAAGGCTTCATATTTTCTATTACTTCTTCTCTGCGCACTTCACTCATGCCTCACCTATTTGTAGGTAATTATAACTTACCAGTTGTTTTGCTCTTTCTGCATTTGAAAACTACTTTGTAACACAATTTTGGGGAAGCCAAGATCAAATTTAACTGATTTTGAAATATTATGATGTTGTGTGATTTTAGGAAGCAAACAAATACATAAATAAAGTAAGGTAAAGTAAGGCACTTCGTTAAAACATCACAGCAAGTCTTCATTTCTATGTGGTGGGTTTGTTATTGACTGTAAATATTTCTATGACAGACAGTGCCATATTTTCATAGAAACAGATTGTCCTTCAAGGAAACAAAAAACCAACCAAACAAAATCACAGCAAAACTTTGGCATGCAGGGACTGTTATCAGAAAACCTAGTACTTGTATTCTGTCACTACAAGCAGAAGAGAAAAATGGCAAGTTTATTAGCAAGGGAGAGTATGATAAGGTTGCTTTAGTTTTCAGAGCTGGTTTGCAATTTGTGCACATGGGATTTGCTTTATAAAAATATTTTACATTTGAAATGCTCATTCTTTTTTCTCAATCATATTTTCTTCTGTTTTAGGAAATGCAGCGTACAAAAGTAGAAGACATTTTACTGTGTCACTGCTTTGAATGTGCTACAGGTTTACAAAGAAAAGTTTCTTTTTGTGTATAGAATGTACAAAACTTCAGGTTAGGGAATTTTTGAGAAGTTATTCACTAGAAATAGTTTCAGTGGTACCCGTGTATTGAGTATAAGTGGAATCCCTGGAATTCTGTAACATCTGGGTCTCTGAGATTTGTTGATTCTCTTCTCATTGCCACTTATGCTTTTAAACAGCATTCTTGCATGCACAGGAGTGACTGACAGAGCAGATATGAAATGTTTATGGAATAATCAATGCAAAAATTGTCAAGATAAATCAAGGATAAGGTGTTTATTAAATTGAGAACTCAAGAACTTTTCTGCAGTTAGAGACTTCCACTGAATGCTGAATATAGCTAGATCTCTTCTTATTCATTTTGTGTTTCTATGCCTTGGATGAAGTATTTCAGTATGCATTCAAAGAAGGGGAGGCTGTCAGGCAAATGGGGCAATGTCTTGGCTGCCCTTAACATTTCATTTTTTTAGATATTGCTATTCATCACAGTGGTTACTGATCACTTCTCACCCAAAATCAAGTAATAGATTCCATTGTAGATTTCTGCCCGTTGATACTGATAAGCAGAGNTTTAATCCACTGTACTTTTGAAGTGCTTAAATAGAATTTCTACTTCTGTCTACTTTGGTTCCATGCAAGCACTCTAAGAGATACAAATTTTTTTTGATTGATTTGTCAGCAATGTATTTCAGGATTAGGTAAATCTTGTTAAAAAAGCTAGCAGTGTAAATCACAGCCTGCATTCTTAAGAAGTTAACTTACACTAGAACTCATGTTTTGACAAAGTAACATATTTCTCAAGGTATCGGTTAAACGCATACTGGTCCTTATTATCAGGGCCAGTCTTCATATACAGAAATTTTTCCCTTAAATTACACTCTCCTTTTGAATTTTGAGAATGATATCATTTTGACTTTCATGAAATACATGCTGGCAATGAGATATGTGTTTACACCAATATCACCCCAATGACTTTTTTCCAATGATTTTTGTCAATTCTCAAAACAGGCTTGTGAGACAGTAGTTGAGTGTGAGTGTTCAAACTCACCTCATAGACTGAAATATACAGTCCCTGATGAAAACTTGATAGAATTAAGATGCTTAGGTACTCGATTTCCATCAATCTGTACTGATTAAGGTCAACATTGAAAGGCAAGGGGATATAAACTTTGTTTTCCACACCTAGCAATGCTGAAAGGTGCCTAGTGGGAGTCTCATACTGCCCCCAACTCCTGTCAATTTCAGCTCTAGTACAATTTATGTCTCAACATAAGGATTTGAAAGTTGGAAATCCACCAAAAACACTAGCATATATCTAAATATCTCAAAAGAAATGACTGAGGAAAGCATGAAGTATTAAAATGGAATTGATTTCTAACAAATGCCAAAAGCCATCAGAGAGGTCAACTTCTTTTCTTAGAGTTAGGTTGAAAAGAGCGTAACTATATTTGATAATGTGGTAAAAAACAGAGCTCAAGTATCTCTTGTGGCAGGATGGCTACTAAAGCTACTAATCAGCATAAAGAGGTCATAAAACACCTGTGGAAACACACAGACATTCTTGACTGGAAGAGAACCCATATGAGACTTCCTGACACAGAAGAATACAAAGAAGAGGGAAGGATAGAAGCACAAAACTTTTGTCTTCCTTTTTTTCTTATTTTTTTCTGACACCACAGGAAGGAATCAGATTTATACCAAGGGACTAAGTAGGGACAGGACAGTTCCAGTCCTGATGCTTCTCCTTGGCACAGCATAGCAGAATCTATGCTGAGACCTCTGCCGTGGAGAGCTTAGTCAGCTCTTGGTGTGGCATATCACAAATTGGGTCTTTGGCGTGGTAAGGACAGAGGAGATTCAAGGTAAATTATGGCATAGGTAAATCACTTACAGTTAATGTTAAATAGAGTAAAAGACTTTACCTCTCCACACCAAACCTGCTCATAGTTTCATAAATGATGTTTACTACATTTTAGGCATATGATCATCATCACAAGGAGTAAGCCAAAGGGAAAGAACCTAAACTGGGAGTATAGAAAACATCTACAGGAGCTTCTGTTCTCCAGTTGTTTCAAGGCATGAGGTAAAAAATGCATAAAATCATGCTGAATCTATTAGGTCAAAACAGAGCTTAAATTTTTGTCATCACAACAGTCAGATTGAGTTTAAAAGAGTTTTGGCTTCAGTGAAATTGCATCAGAAATTAGGTGAATGAATCTTTCAGTCTGCATGCTGTACCAGTCATTTACTATATTAATGAGAAAACGCGTTAGTTTTCTTTAGTAGTGAATTCCGAAAGCACTGTGGAGTTATAGTGAAAAAAAACCAAACACAGTAATTTGATCTTAGCCAAATAAAAATATAATTGTTCATACACATTTATGTACCACATAAACAAGTTATGATGTGCCTTATAATTTTCGATACTGGCTTTGATAAATAGATATCCAAAAATAAGAATAATCAGCTTTGAGAAAATTGTCTCCCAAATCTTGAATGATATTCTTTGGATTTAACACTGTAAAATTCCACTGTTAATTATAAACCATAGAGAAGAGTATCAAATAAGTTCACCAGAATTTGGAAACAGAAAATCATAAAAACAATACTAAATTGTTTTTATTGGGGAAGTCAGTTTACTCAACATATTTTACATAAAGGTTAATTTTTAAAATTTCCTTTATGTTTTGTCTTGCGATGAAGAATAAACTCATAAAAGTTTTTACTTTAGTGGCCATGAATGGTGTTTGGCTCTGACAATAGTTACTGTAAAAACTTATAGATTAGAGATGGAAAAAGTGGCAGGTGGTCTACAAGCAAGAAGAAATTAAAAGGGATGATCAGAAAAGAAATAAATATGGAAATATGGAGATGAACCTGAAAGAAGGCTTGTACTGGAACAAGGTATTTTGAACAGGTAGACAAAAGTGACTGGCCACAGCCTGTGAGAGAGAGAGTCAAGACCAGAAAGCAGAATTTCTGTTCTTCCTCATGGAGTGCTTTTATTCCCATTTACTTGGCCTTTTACACAAAGACAGGTTTAACACATGCGTGCACACACACACACACACACACACAAGTAAATTTAAAAAAAAAATAGAAAAGAGAAAAAAGTAATTTTGTTGGCTTTTTCACTCTGAACTACAACAAAGTTATCAGATGTGGCGTGCTTTATCACTGAAATGTCGTACATCAAATATTAAGGCAAGCAACATCGTATATAATGTGCCACCAAGCTCATTTATCTACTGCTAAGCCATCCGAATTATTTACTGTCAAATTATATTACTGATATTTTCTTGACAAATTGAAGAAATAAGAGATTAGTCTGGCTGAATTAGAGGAATGCACATTTTTTTCACCAAAATTTACAGTACTGAGAACTATTCTGGAGTAGGTCAGGGAAGCTCCTTGTGGATGTACAACAGTATGTTTACAATATCTCTCCAACTTCTGCAATCGTCTCAGAAATATAACTGAACATAACAGTTAGTAAGTTCTTGAAAACATAGCTGAAACACGTCTGTGTTATACTTAATAAATGCTGGATTCAGATAGAAATATTTTAACTAAATACGCTACTGTATGAAGTACATTTTGGACTATGAAGTGATTTGCAAGATACTTGCAGGGGAGACAGAAGGATGAAGGTACAGGTGACTGCTTTGTCAAGTTCAGGTTATTCTTTAGTCCTCAAGAGTTGTAAAAGTTTCTTTTAATCATCCTTATTGGAGATAATCCAGTTTTTGCCACTACTTTTACTGGTCCACAGGATAATACTTTAGTATTGTATCTGGAAGTGGAGGGTATAGTGTATAGTACCCTATGTTGTCTTATTCAGAGGACTGCAGAGCAAGCAGTCTTAACTGGGGTCTCCCACATGCCCACTGAATGCCCTGAATACCAGCTTGTTAGGTGGTTTAATTGGCATTCTGGGGCTGAGGGCTCTCTCTCTAAGAAGTGGCAGTCCATTATTTCACTGTAATAGTGACTAGAAAAACATGGAACTTCAGAATGTTGTCATAGGAACACTAAACACTATATTGTAGTGTATATTTCGTATATGTTGTCTTTTTCACTACTGTGGTAGGCAAGAAATTGATTCAAGAGATGCAAGAAAAGCAACTTCACACACAGGTTTCAGACTAAGTAGGAGGGCTCACATCAGCACTTTTAGGAAATGACAAAGTTCTCACTTGTCAGTGTGTGCAGTAACAGTGAAAAATCCATCTGGCAGAAGGTAACTGTGAAGTTAATAGAAAATGGATTTCATAGTTTCTATGAAAATTTTAAAATCTTGCGTGCTCCCTTCAGACTTTGAATAACTTTCGGGGGGGATAATTAAAGGAACTGTAATAATATGGCATATTTGCATATATGGTTGTGGTGGTTTGACCTTGGCTGGAACACCTGGTGCCCACCAAAGCCACTGTGTCACTCCCTTCCTCAGCTGGACAAGGGAGAGAAAATAAAACTAAAGGCTTGAGATAAGGACAGGGAGAGGCCTCTCACCTGTTACTGTCACGGGCAAAACTCAGGGAAATCAGTTTAATTTATTGCCAGCCAAATCAGAGTAGAGGGATAGGAACTAAAACCAAATCTTAAAATTTTAAAACCTTCCATACCTTCTGTCCACTGCTCCCTTCTTCCTGGTTAAACTTTATCCCCAATTTTCTTTCCTTCCTGTCTCCCAGCGGCTCAGCAGGATGGGGAATGGGGATTGTGGTTAGTTCATCACATGTTTTTTCTTCTCCTTCTTCCACCTCAGAGGGAGCACCCCTCACACTCTACCCCTGTTCCAGTATGGGGTCCCTCCCACAGGAGACAGTCCTCCACAAATTTCTATAATTTGAAGTTCACGTTCTCCTTCACATGGTCTGCAGTTCTTCATGATGCACTCCATAGGGTGCAGTCCCTCAAGACCAGGCTGTTCCAGTGTGGGTCCCCCATATGTCACAAATCCTGCCAGTAAACTTGCTCCAGTGTGGGCTCCTCTCTTCTCGGGTCCACAGGCCTGCCAGGAGCCTGCTCCAGCATGGGATTCCAACAGTGTCACTGCCTTCCTTGGATAATCACTTACTCTGGTGTAGGGTCTTCCACAGGCTGCATGTAAATATCTGCTCTCTCATTGACATCCATGGGCTGCAGGAGGACAGCGTGTCTCACCACAGTCTTCCCCCGGTCTGCCAGGAAATTTCTGCTCTGGTGCCTGGAACAAGTTCTGCCCTTCCTTCTTCACCACCCTTGGTGTCTGCAGGGCTGTATCTCACATATTCTTACTTCTCTCTTCTCCAGCTGCAATTGCACAGCAGTGTTTTCCTCTTCTTAAATCTGTTATCTCAGGGACGCTACCACGGTTGTTGATGGCCTTGGCCTTGGCCTTGGCCAGCAGTGGGTCCATCTTGGAGGTGCAGAATCTTCTGGTAGTTTCTCACTGAAGCCACACCTGTAGCCCCCCACTACCAGAACCTTGCCACACAAACCCAAAACAGTAGTCATCTGGAATAGTAACAACAGCATTTTACAACTTTTTAGGTGTTTCTATTACTCTTTTTAAATTTACATCACACTCACATTTTTATCCTATCTGAAAATCTTTCCAGAAGTCACTGGTTCAGCACCCCTACTGAAAACTAGTCTTAAGACATCTTGCCCCTTTGTATGTCATCCTCTGATTGTCTCATCACACCTGCTTTCAAATTATTCATCTCTCTTCAAAACTGTCAATTCCTGTGCCTTGAACATTAGTCATGTTATTTTGACATCTGTATCACACATGTGCCCCTAGTTTCTCCTCTATGACAAAAATTTGCATGCAATAACAAGTGAAAAGCACCAAGACCTCTTTTCTGCTCCTGGGTTTCATGCATGACATGCAGTTTACTGATCTCTCATCTACTCTCAAGAGCAGTAGAAAGTCTGTGGATCTTCTCTGTATTCAAATGCTCAGTCCACCATAGGGAGACTCACATAGAAAAGGGAAAGAAATATTGCAGGAGTGGGTGGTGAGTTCACTTTCATGACTAAAAGTGTGGGCATCTTCATCTTACCCCTATCCACAGTACATAATTTGCTGCCTGAGTCTCATTTGGCGGGCCAGGACAGAGCCAACCAGTCATCCTGTTACTATCATCAATGCTTTTTTAAGTAATTCTGTTCAATTTATTTAACTAATAAACTTTGAATCAATTTAATTAGTTTCCCATTGTTTCAAGGCATTTAAGGCATCTATCTACTTTTAAGAAAATTATTAATGCATTATATTCAAAGGATGACTGATCTCACTTTTAAAAGGTTTAAATACTTCTTTGAAGCTAACCTTAATTTTTACACTACAATAACAACTGTAAGTGAAGACTTAAGAGATCTAATCATCAATCCTTTCTTCGTGTTATCAAAGGGAACAAGATTGTTCTTAGATCCTACATCTACACTGAGTTCCTGTGACATGCAGCTGCTTAGAGCCTAGCATTTAATTCGTGGTCCCTGACATGTTCATATCAGTGTAGTTCTATTACCAGACGAACCATGGCTGACTGCAACTTATCTTAAAATTCCCTTTAAAATGTTAGCACCACTATGGAGAAAAATTTCAGTTAAATTTACCGAAAAGCTAATACAATTCCATGCCTGCCAATTAAGTAATTGTACCATGTGAAATAGCATCCTACATTTCATGTTCCAGAGCAAGAAAAAACATAAAGTAATTTAGTCATGCACATACAGACACAAAAAGGGAGCTGCACTGACAATACCGTAAGTACTGGAGGGTAAGGATATTTCTTTCTGGCTATGGTGACAGGCAAATATTGTGATTTTATTTTTGTTACAGCTATCCAGCAATTCCAGTAACAGTGCGTGTTCCGTGTGAATCAATAGGGGAAAGCAAAGTCTGGTGATGTGGAAAGAATACAGAGCTGCTGCTTGCCACTGTAGGGAGAAAATTCATTGGCCAAAGCTCAACTCGAAGCTGCCTGAACTGTGGGGGACAATAATAAGAGTTTTTTCAAATACAATAATAGCAATAAGCTGTGTAAAAATAACATTTAATCCATTACAAGATGAGGATGGTCATCTCACAAACAGTGACCTGGACAAGGCAGAAGTATTTAATGCATTTTTTGCCTCTGTCTTCCACAGAGATGATGGACCAAGGGGTTCCCAGTGGCCTGAGTTGGATTACCATGAGAATGATCAAGTACCAGTCAACCCTGAAATTGCGCAGGATCTGCTGCTCCAGCTGGATCACTAAAAATCTATGGGGCCTGATGGTATTCATCCAAGGATCCTCAAAGTGCTGGATGATGTCATCACAAAACCTCTTTCAATGATTTTTCAGCCGTCTAGGGAATCCTGAGAGGTCCCAGCTGATTGGAAGCTGGACAATATTATCCTGATATTCAAGAAGGAGGACCCCCAAAAAAATACAGGAGTGTCAGTCTCACTTCAGTGCCTGGTAAATTTATGGAGAAGATTATTCTGCGAGATATTGAAAAACACCTGAAGGACAATGCAGTCATTGGTTCCAGCCAGCCCAGCTGGGGGAACGAAGAAGAAGTTGACCACTGACATCCTTACACAGCATAAAAGATTGTGGCAATTCATTTGTTGAAACATCCATGGTCTATTGCGAAAGCAATATCCTTAACTACATATCAGGTATTGATATGTTGGGACTCATGGTTATAATAATTCTTCCATAGAAAATAAATAAATAAACTTCAAAAAGTAAATACACAATTTTCTTTGTTTGTAAGTTGGTATTTTTTTTTCTTTGGAGGGAAGCTGGGCCACAAAGTCTCCCAGGGAGAAGTTAATAATCTATTCGCTGGAAAGAAACTCAGAAAAGCTGAGTGAGGTAAAAAATCTGCCAGTGTTTATATAGGGCTAAAATACACATACAAGCACAAGCACTAATGCACACAGTATAAATAACAAGTATGTTCTGATCTAAAGTGTCAGAATGACAACCTCTTTAAATTCTTTTAAATGCTTCATAGGAGCAGAACCTGCCCATTTAGATATTCAGTGGCATGAAAAGTGCTAGCTGTTGGACAGATGAATAAGATTCATGTTGACAGCTGCTTATAGCTCTTTTGGCTGCTATTTATAAAGAGGGGAGGTGGGGATACAAATCTGTCTATGTCAGCCTAGATGTTTTGATTTCACTGTTGCAGGTGATAGCGGTAACCTATTGCGTGTGGTAGATGCTCTATAAATTAAGCACAGTGTCACCACCGAGGGGTACCTGCTCTGTTATTAGTGCAGACTGGTTGAATCTGTTCTGAGGAATGCGGTTCACAGCCATTAGTGTTTTCTTCTGTGGTTTTTAGTTAGATCCTGACAGTTACACTGGAACTGTCACGTTCCAGTCCATCTCCCACTGTTTCTTACATCAGCTTGGAAAGCATGTGTCAAAAATACATCTGAAAAATGTTAATTTCTTGTAGCCTCTTGCTTTTAGGATTTGCAGAAAACATCCTGATAGATCTTCATGTTTAGAAAAGTGAAATTCAGTGATGAAAAGGATCTAATGATTTCTTCCTACAAAGAACTTTTTCCTAAAGTAGTATTTACTGAAAATTCGCTATCTTGTATTTACCAATGTCTTTCCTTCTCTTATCTGTTTTTAAAATGTGCCAGAAAATATGGTTTCTGGAACTAACTGTAGGCGAATATTCTGTGCCAAGACATTTTCACAGACACCCAGACTACATTTCTATTATTACTATTACTATTATTTTTATTACTACTATCATTTTACTCTTTGAAATTATGTTTAGTATTACAATAAATAGCTCCCCCTCCCACATATTTGCACCCTTCTGACATTGCTAACCCTAGTGAATATAGAGAATACAGCACAGAGAGCATCTCTTTTCACTAAAAAATTGGGTCAGTTGCAATAAGCATACTCCACTCGTGCATGAAGAAATACCTTTCTTTTCCTGTGCTGGTAGATGTATAAAATCTGAATGTACCAACAATGAATACTGTCAATATACAGGGCTGCCATGAGTTCAGAAACTGTTACGGGAAAACATCTGTATTTCTAAGTGGGAAATACCCATTAAATTCTATTCTTTGTCAGGCATATGCAAATACCTCAAATATTTTTTTCATATTTTTTTTCTCTTACTCTATTTGGGTATTTTGCACAATATCCATAACCACAGGATATCAGTGCTTTGTGTTTTGATATATAGCCATTATTCATCAAGTGTATGAATGAATGGACTTACTACTTGGATAATTTTCTTCACCAAGTCTTCATGTGGACCTGGATTTCATATTGGCTAGTGGTGTACTGAATCAGTGAAATAAAATCTCGTGTGCAAATAAGAGGACTCATTTGCATAAACAAACAAAACTAAGAGTAGTCTGGGGAAAAAAAGCAATCAATGTGTAATCACAAGAAGGAATCGGGCCAACCAGGTTTTATGAAGTCCTTCAGATTTGCCCTGGATCTAAGCTGAATTCCTATAATGCCTTCATCTAAATCATCTACCTAAAGTTGTTTGTACTGGCTTTCCACAGAGAAATTTGGTGTTCAGTGCAGTCAGTGCTCAGTGTTAGAATTTGGCAGAAACCTGTCTTGCTCAGCAATATTTATTAGCAATGGGAAATTCTAAAACAAGTGAGGGAAACAATTATGTGCAATTTCATGCAAATGTGCCCATTTGGAAGAGAGAAATGCTCCTTAAAAAAAGAAAAAAAAATAGGCATATGGATTTGTTTTTTATTTAATATCGTACAAGCGTTTTTGCTGTGCAGGTTAGAAAACTGATCTTATAGACACACGGTTTGTCAGGAATGGCTGTCACTACTCAGTCTGGAACTGGTTAAAAGGCCTCAGTATGAGGAGCTGCCTGACACTGTCCTCGCTCCGCTATTGTGCCAAACTAATGCATTTATACTGCTTTTGAGACTCAAATTGCACAGTGCTATCTGGACTCATTAAGCCATCTGATAAGCTCCTTGCCCCTGATACCTCCATTTCACAGGGTAATCAAAGCTCTGGAATCAAAAGGTCTATTTGCACAGAATGTTGTGTTTGAATGGCCATGAGGAATATTGATTTGCACTATCCCTCTTCTAAGTAAAAACTCTATAGCAATTACAATTTCTAATCTTAATAGTAAAGCTTTAGTTGTGTGCAAGCAGATTCTAGCCTAACACGGTAACACACAGAGCCACAGGCAGGTGCCTTCACGTATTACATGACCCTTCATTGCCACATTTCCAGACATCAGACACTGTGGATAGCAGCAGCCATGTACCACCCAGCTGGTGACCAGGGAGGGGATGCCCGGGTGACACAGGGCGGCTGTCACCAACGTCACATATGTCTCTCTGGAAAACTTCAGGATTCCAGGAAGACCATGCAAGACCATGCAAAACCATGCAAACCTCCATGACAGGCCTGCTGTCTCCACACGATAGCAGGCCCACGGAGGTACAAAAGAAGGAGCTTGCAAATGCTCAATGCTTAATCTTAGTACTTGCCTGTTGGTTCATAGCTTCCAACATAAATATTCCACTGAAGGAGTCTACACAATGCATGGGCATATTTTTACCTCCGTTTTGTATTGCTTTAGGCCCCTAAGATTAGAACTACATTTCTTACAGTAAACAAAGGAGTAAGCATTATAATAATTTCAATTATCTCTGTAGAAATTTGAAATTTATTAGCTAGTTATTCATGATCCCTCTCTAGCAATCAGTGAACACCTACTCCCTGAGCATATTTAATCCAATCCTACAAGCTGTCTAATTTATAAGACTTTTCCTTTCACTCCTTTGACTCCTTTGACTAGATAGAATCCTGCTTGGATCAAATCCCGACAATTAGCTAATAATTAAGACAGCAGAAATAAGTGATTTAAAAATTACTCTTGTACATTTTTTGTTGGGAGCCATTAGAATGGAAACTCTCCACCTATTGGAATTTCAGAATATAGGAAGATATCACTTAGAATAATAAAAAACTATTTTGTGAACATTCTAATTTGATTTCATGACAAGAACAAGGCAATTAATTAAATCTGAAGAGTTGCTGAAGACAAGTTAAGAGCTATAAACAATGAGTTAAATAAAATCTAGTGACAGGGAGTTTGTTTACAGATAATTTTAATCCTATGGGGAGAAAAGAATAAATAATATTTTGTGTCATTTCTTTTAAAATATGCCAATTACATACAATGGCTCTTCCCCTCATCCTCTCTGTCAAATTGTACCTTTTTTTTTTAAACTGTTGTGATTGTTTAGGTTTATAGAATAATTTAGACTGGAAAAGAGTTTCTGGGATCATGTGGTCAAAACACTTCTGCTTAGGAAGGGAGAGCCCAGCCCCTATTGCCACATGGGTTTATTCAACCTTTGGTGCAGAACTTCATTTTTGTTTCCACTAAGGTTCACCTAATTTATCCAGCTTGTTGAGACTGATCTGAACAGACTGATTTTCTGTTTTGGGGGTTTTTTTCAGTTGCATTTAATGTCTCCCCAACAGTTCTCATTTCTGAGAAGTCATGAAAGTCAAAGCCCTGACTGCAATATCAGCCATGCAAACATATGTTGACTGGCAAGATGATTATCTATCATTGACTAAAGTGTTATCTTTTTCTCTATAAAATATATTGAAAACCAAACCTATTTAAAATTTCTGTTAAAGGAAAAAAATGATTTTTAATAATTTCCTTGTATAAATCAGTGATTTTAAAGTATTTTTTAATTGAGACGGTATTTAATTTTTTTTATGCTCTGTGAAGCACCTTGACACTTATCAGGTAAATCTCTAAAGAAAAGGTGATGATAACTTTCCTAGCATTGGTAAAAGATTATGGTAAATAATTGTAATTTGACAGACATTATTAGAAGTCTTTCCAACCAGCAATATCAGCACTGATCCCACAAATGTTTGGACTTGTATCTTTTGCACAAGTTTATAAACAAGAAGTTTATAAAAAAATCTAGGAGTTCTGAGTAGGCTTTCAGCTGGACATGAAATATACATCTAGCAATTCTTGAGCTCCAACTGATAGCAATACCTTCAACAAAGTGCTGCTTGCTAAGAATATAGAAGTGTGGCTTTAGAGCTAGTTTTGCAATTGCCTTGGGTTTGTGCAGATCAAAGAACATGTATATGATTAATATCTACACAGTCTTTTTATTGTAAGAATATGTGACTGAATTTTACCAGTGCTACTGACTGCCACAAGGAACATTAGATAAGCTCCCATAGCCATACATGTTGGCTGAGTTGCAGGGGTAGGTGTTTTGAGTTAGCATGGTTTATTTTCTTGGTGACAGCCTGACAGTAACCAAGTCTGTGAAGGTTTTTTGTAGAGTTTTCCTGTTAGCTTGCTAGTTTTTGGCATAGAGACAGACAGTTTAATAATGCCTGTCTAAATAAATGCATTTTTGAAGAACACTTTGGAAAAATAGGAGGTTTATGTTTCCCAGATGTACATTACAATTTTCTTAATAACAATCTAATGGGCTTGGAAAGGTCAGTAATTGTCATGTAGATGTTCTTTTGTCATAATATCAACTTGTGTTATCATGTGTTACATTGTGATTGATTAGGCTTGAGAGACTGTCTTGTATTAGTATAAAGGGAGGTTTACAACTCCTTGTCAGTCACTTGTCTTTGGTTATAACTTTTTTTTTCAGTCCTGACTCAGAGACATCACTTTAGGAAAAATAATTGTCCTCACTCTCATTATTTAGTATACTCCAAGAATAATAAGTATTATTTATGCTGATAACTCCTGCTGTTGCTATATAATTAATCCAATTTCTTTTAAAAATAAACTTCTACCAGGGACTTATAGTTATCATTTCATTATTCACAAAATAAAAATTATATCAACTCAGTTTATACCTGTCAAACTATGCAGGAACAGAAAGCAAAACATGTTCTACCTCAAAAACTTTAAGGTCTGTCTCTTTTTACCTTTAAACACTATTGGACATATGTAAACAACTTATAAATTAGCTCTGGAATGAACTGTGGCGTTCAAGCCTGCTAGAGACATTTCCTCAGCAAACAAAGACACTGTATAATAACTAACTGCAGATTTGCTACNTACTGATATATATCTCTATATATATCTCTATATCTACAGCTATATATAGATATGTTTTCCTGGAGTTTAACTTTTAGCTCTTAATTTTAAGGAGAACTGTAAATGTATAAACATTTTTTTTCTTTTTCTTTTTTTTTTTTTTCCTCCAGATTCAGTCCCAACATTCTGGTCTGTTTCCTAGTGTTTCCTAGAAATCCCATATATGAGTGCATACAAATTTCATTTACCCTCACCTCAAATTCTCCCCCTACCACTCCCCAAATTAAATAAATCACAGAACAGTTGTTTCAGCAGCTCATGTTGTGTATTAACCTAAATGGTATCTGGGATTCTGGCATGGCACAGGTGAAGGAGAACCTATAGGTGCTGCTGCTTTATCAAGCTGGTAGTGATGCCTGAGATGGCCACCTGAAAAACAGACTAGACAGGAATAAGGGAATAAAGGTAGGTATTTATTTGAAGGGCCTTCAAAGGTACACCTTGGGCAGGCCAAAAGCTATACCCAAGATGGACCCTGAGTCCATCAGTTCTTCACACTTCCAAAAGTTCTTCACACTTTTATTAGTTTGATTCGTTTGCATATCAGGGTTAATTGTCCAATTATAACCTCAGTTCATGATGTAATGTCCCCAAGCTTGCCCCCTTTCAGAGGCTTTTAGTTTATACATTTTGGGGCCTGGTGTCCTTGAGATGGAAACCTAGAGATGTTTGTTATGTCTAACCAGCATGAGAGGACAGTAGCTAACAGGCCACACGAAACTTCAGAGTTACACACTAAGCAGTACAGAATTTGAAAAATATAAAAGTTGAAATTTAAAGCATCAGTAGACAGGATGAGGAACTGCAGTGGCTGAGGTGAGGAGCTTAAGGATAGTAAGCAAACAGCCTGGCTTGATGTTTTCCCGGTGCTTTCTCTTGTCTTGTCACAGATGTAACCTGGGTTATTGTGACGTGTAGAAAACCATGTCCCCCTAAAGTGTAACACTTTAGTGGTATATCTGCTGACTTTACCTATAATAAGCAAAGTGATTAAATACTGGTCAGACTCTGTAGGAAAAAGAGAACAGAAATATTCTTTGATACCAGACATTTTAAGGGAGTTTGGATTCCTGGATTTTTCCAAGGATGGGTCACAAAATTCTTCCCTCATCAGTAGGAGGTATACAGAAGATATAGAGAGGTATAGGAGGTATAGAGAACCTCACTGCAAAAGGATTTTGGAGGCTTCGGTGTATTGTTACACCATGATTAAATTATTCTCTCATCAGGTCTGACTTTGGGCATTATGGATAACTTTGTCAAATCTTTCAAAAGGAATATAAATTTGACCAAGTGCAAGTCATTATTATTCAAAGTTATGTTGTCTGTATTACTAGCTGGCAACAGTCTCTCTTACTAAAGAAGCGCTATTAAAATAAAGAACTCAAAGTTTAAAAACAAACAAACAACAGCAAACCAAACAAACAGAAGACCAACCAACCAACAAAGAACCAGAAAAAAAACCCCCAACCCCAACCCCAAACCAAAACAATAAAAACTTGCTTTAGGGCTTGCTACAAACTCTACAGATTTAGCAGTCCTTTCTTTGTGTTGACCAGACCATGTATTTTTGGATGTAGCCTGTTGTTGGGAAGGACTCTGACTAGAAGACCTGCAATACTTTGTGTTCAGCCCATCTTGTGAGACAGATGTGTTACTGTGCTGTGAGGCTGACGGAAGAAGAGCTTCTGCAGCTGAGACAAAGCAATGGTTTTTCCTGCCTACCTCCAAACTTTAAAAAAAAACAAAGGAGAAAAACATACAAAGCAAAAAACTATTCATGTTTCTAAATCTGAAGTATTGAATATTAATGTGCTCATCTGTTCCAAATAAAAAAGCAGGGCCTGACTAAAAAACAACAGCGAAAAGCCCTGAGTGTTTGCTGTGTGGAAATGAGCATGTGATAAACAGTAGTCAATATTGAGGAAATGGCTGCAGTAACACTAAATGAAATGATAATGAGATTTTACCTTTCGTATAGGTTTGAGGACCAGTTGTCCTGTATGAAGAAAATCATTACCATGCCACAGGTGAGTGAAGAGAGGTGAGGTAGAAATTGACAAATCACTTGCATGAAAATGGAGACAAAAGATTAGGGTCACTTAGCCAAGGAAATAGGTGCGTAAAAAAGAAAATTATTCAAAAATATGTGAAGCTGCTTAGGGCAGACTTTGCTTGCTCTCATTCTTAATAGCACAAGAGCAATGGGACCACATGGTAGACCTGAAAAGCAAAGAGGAGGAAATTAATGAAAAATACTTTTCAAAAATATACAGAACCCATTGCCAGAGAAAGTGAGCAGAACAAAGAAACTGGGGACTAGATATATGGAGAAATAATGGGGGACTGTCTACAGAATTAATTGCAATACATGTAGCACTAATTGGCGGGGATTGTTAAATTTTCTTATTTAAATCTCCTGCCTCCTGTTAATTTTCAGACTTAAATCTCCTGCTTAACTCTGGATTGGAACTAAAGACAGGGACAGACTCTCTCATGCGGTCTACTACAGTCTTCTTTAGTCTTCCTCTAAAGCATCTTTGGCTAACCATCATTGGTACAAGAAATTAGATCTGAATTTGAAATCTGATCAGTTTTTCTGGTCTTGTAATCGTGCCTTATATTTTTCCACTCTCAGCTAAGATATTTAAAACTATCTGAGAATCTGTCTCTCAGAAGCATAAAGTTAAGGAACAAAAGACTAAACAGCCCTTGCACAAACTTTCCAAATATGATTGATTCTTTTATAAGTCAACTAAAAGTCTTATGAGTTTGCTTTTCATTGCAGAAAAAAAGGATGGAATTTGAAGATTCTATTCTATAAAGCCCTCTGAAGAGCATCACAGTTCTGTGCAATAATCTATAACTGTATTTTCATTGTAGATATCTTTTATTTTATAGTAGCATTTTATATTCTCTTGAGTCATGAATCAAGCACTATAGGCAAGATTCATCTGCTGAAGATGAAAAGAAGCAGACAACATCCCCCTGGAGTCCGTAGTTGATATTCTGCTTCAAACATAGAAATTGAGTAGTTAACTTTCCAGAATGAAAACAACTTATTTAGCATTATTATGAACAATTATTCTCTCTTTTAAAGTAAAACTGACAAACCAGGTTTTTTTGAGTTCTTGTGAGATGCAATTTTATATACGTGTATGTATGTGTGTGTATTTTGAATTACCTTTTGTCTAGAAGCAGGACATTTGTAATGAAATATTTATATTGTTTTAAGTAAAGATGGTTTTACTTCTTCCTCCTTATTTCATCAGATGCAGTTTAGACTAACATATTCAAAATGAGAGGCTTCACAAATCACTATCAGATGTAGCCTCAGTTAGATTTATTATAATTTCTAACACTCGGTCAAAGAAATTAATGCTTCTGCTAATAGTTCAATGAATAGGCCTATCAACCCACAAGCATAGTTACTGGAGCTGCCTTGGGACTTCCAGTTCTCAAACCAGCTGGAAAAGGGGCTATCATACAGAAAATATTCTGAGACTCTGGGAAAAGATATATAGAGTGCACTGTGTCTTTTTGTTCCCCTAGCAGCTGCTTACAGAGTGCTAATGCAATCTCGGAGGAGCCTGCCTGCTACTGCACTTGTAGGGTGACTGCAACCATAGCAGCTGCTTCAAGTGAGATAAATGCAGAGGAAGAGGAGGGTACAAAATAAGTTAACCCTTCAGTGATACAGATAGAAAAAGTGTAGAAGCAGGCATAGAAGATGCAGAAGGAGAAAAATACAGTATGCCTGTAGGTGGACTAGTTGCTGTACGAAAGCAATCTCTCTAGAAATATGTGTACAAAATAATGATGTGTGAAACATGACATGTTTTCTGTGCTTATTTACTCAGAGATACAAATTTTTCAGGATGTTTACTTACATGGTGGCTGGAAAGCCATTTTTCAGTGTGGAAAGAAACCACCACAACCTGAAGAATTCATCTCAGTATTCTCAAATTATTCAGGTATAAATTAAAAATCAATCTAGGGGAAAAAAATAACACTATCAAACTTAAAAGATACTTTTGAATTTATATCTTTTTCTGTAGAAATGATCATTGTGTATCCTACATGTGATGTACTTCAAAAGATCAGGGCTTCAGTCAAGTGCTTAATTAACATATTTATTTCTATGGTAAGCAATCTTTCAAAGTCTGTTATTACCTACTATGGAGAGATCTTCAGATTTAAAAAAAATTTTAAAGCCCCACGCTTATAATTAATTCCATGTAGTTTGAAGAGCTCTCTGTTTGATTTATAATAATGGTCTTGCTGGAACAAAAAGCTTGGACTACTGTTTGTGACATGTTTCGTTCTCCAACTAGGACTCTAATGTACGGTACCAAAAATCAATTAGTAAAAAAAGCTGCTTGCATTTGCTAGGCAAGGATTGTGTCATTTAAACCATTTCAACATTTTGTAGAAAATCTTAGTTTTGGAAGGATCTAACCATACTTCCCCTGCCCCCAACATAATTCCAAAATGTCATATTAAAAAATGTATCATGTTAATGCTTCTGAAGGCCTGTAATCATTTGAAGAGCTTTCTTCACAGCACTGCTCTTCATCTGCTGTAGAAATAAACCTCAATACATGCTGTCTGCAAAACTCTTCTCAGTACTGAACAATGTGCTGACCTTAATTGTTTACTTTTCCATCAGAGGAAAGGTATTGTCTCTATCTCTTTAAGAGCCTCACACCTATTGTAAGTACCTGTCAGGGAGTAACAAATAAGCAGAAATCCCAAATCAAGATAATTCCTTCAGCAGAGAAGTTTAGATAAAAGGAAGGAGGGTAATTCTGAGTCAAGCAACATTTTGAAGTATCCATTTCCTCCTAGATCTTATCTGTGTGGGGGATCCTTTGCATTTGACTTTTTCTAATTGACTTTTTCTTCTCCCTGCCCATAATAGCTGACATTCATTATCTGTAATCCAGAATCAATGCTTAAACACTTGTTTCCTCATGCTCAGGCAGTGCTGGAGAGATTTCAGCCTCAGACTTACACAAATCTCTTGGAAATACTCAAAAGCAGTGACTACCCTGTAATTGTTGATCAGGCAATTTTGATGAAGAGATATTACTAAAATTTCATGCCCCATTGCCCTGATACCCTGGGAATGAAAAAAAAAAAATAGAAAATGAAAGAAATTTGTATGCATCTTTTTTTTCTTATTTAATTCTTTTTACCTAAAAAATGAAGGGAAATAGAACAGCTTGATCCTAGTAAATACATTCTATTAAAAATTGCTGGTACTCTTAAAATGACTAGGAAACACGTTTGACAGATGGTGCAGACCTCTTTCCCTCAAAAAAAAACCAATTACTGAAAGCAAAAAAAATTTAAAGGTCATTTTGTTACCACTCTCTCTTGTGCACTAGATGTCACAGTATAAGCAGAGACATTTTAAGGTCACGGTAACGAAAAACAGCAGGTAGACATGATCACAGCTGTAAATCAGGCTGGAGAAATTTTGCTTTTCCATCACAGGGATCCCCAGTCAAGAGCCCTTCATTAAGGACAGTTAGGATTCTCCGGTGCAACAGTTACTTTGAGATCAACAAGTGTGAGTTGGACCAGGCCCTGCAAGCATGGGTGGCTGCTGTTAAGGAGTAGGTAACTTCTGAACCCAAAAGATCTAAAGCCACAGATTTCCACTTTAATACAAACAACTGAATTAAAAATCTGATTTGTGTCTAAGATATTTAGAGTAAGTCAATGAAATAAAAAAGTAGTATCTTTTTTTTTTTTACATTTATTTTAATTACAGGATGTATGCAACATGTATGTTGCAAATTAAAAGCTCATAAGAGTGTAGATGCTTCAAATCAATCAAGGGTTTTCAAAATAGTGCTGCCAGGCTATCTCAGTTGGAATCAGCCGGATTCTCGGCTGATGTAAATTACCATCTCTTCACTGAAGTCAACAGCTTTATGCTTACTTAAACCTGTTGGGGATTTGGTCCTATGCCGGATTAATACAAATCACTTAAAGGATTAATTTTGGTTTAAAAGTGTCAAATATAATTTTTGGTTCAAGAAGATAGTCATGAGTCTGACAGGTTTTGACAATAAAAGTTAATTATAAGCAACACATGATGAAACAGAAGCATGAACATCTGATTTCTGCAGACTCTAGAGGCTGTGCAGTTGTAAATGAAGCACAGTGAGAAATCACTCAGCCAAAATGCATAAGAGAATATCTCAATTATGAAACTAACAACAAAATCATGTCTATACAGTTTAGTTATCAAAACAAATTAAGAGATTTAACTAAGGCACAACTGACTACTATCTTTTAACCTGCAATAGATTAAAAAAATATGTACTTTTCTGTTAGTTACTTTCCTTGGGAACTTGACCATAAAAATGCTTTTTGTTGATGATGTTTTGGTCTCATGGAAGTTAACAGTGGATAACTATTAGCTTTTGGGAAAGGAGAACAGAGATAGTCCTATTTTCCATTCCCTGCTGTTCCACAAAGCTGAAACAGTACGTATCTAATCTGCCAGTTAATACTTTTGAAGAAAGTGGCCTTAGTTGTACTTTTATAAATGAAATGTATGTGTCTGTGTGTTTATGTATGTGTGCATGTACATGCATTTGTATATCCATGTTATCTACAGAACTCATAGTTTCATGGCATTGCCTGTCAAGGGCAGTCCTAAGTGGATTAAAACCACAGATTCTCCTTTTTGGGCTCCCTTTGCACAAATTTTAATAAAAACTAATTATATACAGTCATGTATATAATATAGATAAATAACAGATAGATATATAAAACTAATTATAGACAGTCATGCAGTCTAAACTGTCTTTTTCTTAGCCATAAAAATGGAATTATGTCAATTCTGCTTAGGGGAAAATCAGCAAAGGTAATTCTAAAAATGACCCTTAGTACTTGTTTTATTTGACCACAAAGCATGACCACAGGGGAAGTTTAGGTTAGATATCAGGAAAAGGTTTTTCACCCAGAGGGTGGTTGAGGACTGGAGCAGGCTCCCCAGGGAAGTGGTCACAGCACCAGCCTGACAGAGCTCAAGAAGCATTTGAACAATGCTCTCAGGGACATGATGTGACTCTTAGGGTGACCTGTACAAAGCTGGGAGTTGGAGTCAACAATCCTGGTGGGTGTCTTCCAACTCAGCACATTCCATGCTTCTATGAAGTCTCAGGGCCCTGAGGCCTTCAACAAGGCTCCATTGACCTGAACAGACTCAGCTGGGGTTTCCCAGTAGTGGCTTCCTGCTCATGGGCCCGCGGGCTTAACAGTCGGATCCATATGGCAGGCAGCCCTGCCCTCAGCAGTACTGGCTTCATGGCTGGAGGTCCCAGGCTGCCCCTGGACCTGACCCTACCTCACCTTGTGTGATGGTCTCTGTTGAATTGTGGTTCTTTACAACCTTCTGGAGGCAGGACGACTCGCAGGAAGAATAAGGGAATACTCTTTTTGTAGATGTTTCAGGATGTTTATTTCCCCAACCGCATCGTGGGCAATTCACCATGAGAGTCCCAAAGTCCCAGGACAACCCAGAGTTCCCCATGCAGGGGGGAAACAAAAATCACCAATCAGAACACAGATCTGGGGAACATGTGACCAGGGGCAGGTGCAGGGGCAGGGAGACTCTGTGCCAAGCCATGCTGCCACCCCAGGG